>OY977936.1:29565400-30165400 GCA_963854355.1 Epinotia brunnichana
CCCGCCCTCTGCCTTTTAAAAGCAATACGGAGGGCTATAATTCATGTAAAAACAATAATTACTTTTTAATTTACAGATTTCTTTTGGTTTGGTTCAGCTAGAAGCTTTTCTTCAGGTTCTTCCACGCTTTCTTCCTCAGGTTCTTTCAGTTTTTTGAGTTCGTGTTGTGCCTAGGCTTTCTCAAGATCGTTCTCGTCATCGCCTATCGAAATCAAAGCGATGACTTCGAATAATTTTCCTGAGCAAATTAAGCATAGAACTGAGCATTTGAGCTTAGCTCTCTGGTAGTTGGTGGCAAATGTGCATGCAAAGCCCTTTGAATACCTATACATTTGTCAGTATAGTAACACCAAATGTCTCATTATTTGATAATCAATTTTTACCTATTTTAGTGTTTTCGAGATTGTGATTGATATATTAGTCTCACAGACCTCTCTGTGTTTTAATGAAAGCAAATTAAATTGAGTTTAACTTTATTACTAATATTTTTTCTCATAGCGCGAGGGATTTATGAGTATGTTTTGGTCCAGACAGGGCAATTTAAAATCGACGAAGTTCGGAAAAAATATATCATTTTCGAAGGGCAATAGCTTCGTCCCCTTAGAGCTTACAGATTTGCAGTTTGATTCAAATAAAATTGTTGGAATAGGAAACTTGCATTTTTTTATTTTATTGCGAAAATCAAATGTATAATTTAGCATTAAAACAACTGTAGCACTAAAACTTTCTTATGATTTATTTTTCTGATTTTATATGCATTTGAAATCTGCACGCGCCGGAACCCCCCGAAAACGCTCTATATTAAACTGGCTTATGCTATGACGTCACAACATATATTCTCGGCGCGTTTACTATGGAGTAAGTCATTAATTTGCAATTATCTCCACATCATTTGCGTTTAAGTCTATACTTGTCATACAAAATATCATTTTCTGTGCCAATTCAATATTCTGTGTAACTGTTATGTTATTTTATCGAAACAATAATATTTTTTTTTCGTCATTTTAACGTGAGATAAAACTAATACAATCGTTTTTTTTTCTTCTGTATGATATTTCTACGTATATCCGCATCAATTGAGTGCAATTTATTTGAAATTGAAGTCCCATGCAAGTTCCCCATTTTAATCAACTTTAAAATTCAGACGTAAATGTAAAAAAAGTCCTAAAATTTCGCAATTTTACGCGTGTCGCGCAACTGGCACAAGCTTTTCGAAGTCGCAAACTTGTGTCTACACTACCCTAACTGATCCATAAAACAAAACCAAATAAGTTACTGACAAAATTAACCTACATACAAACAGTTGAAGTTAATATAAAGCTTGCAAAAACCAGAACTACATCGTGCTTTGCGATTTTAATGTCGAATTCTATAGTCCTAACAACGCATCGCTTTGAACCAGGTTCATTGGATGTGGTACTGGAGAGCACCGAAGAGTTTTTATGATCTTCATGAATATACAAATAACTTCCACATATCACTAACAAATTACTATAATTATGTTATTAGTGTCTACCCTTTGATGTAGGTATCACCATCACCTGCGACTACATTACTCACTTTCGGTTTGCTGACGACACTACTTACCGTACATCACAATCATAGAGGCACCAGGGGGTGTCAGTGACAGTGATTAAAGAGTACTAAATACGTATTAATATATGTAGGTACGAGTTTATTAGGTCTATTTAGTATAATTATATTCTGGCCTGATATTGGTTTACGGGTATACCTTTGGTGTTACACTTTCATAATAACACTTACAACAGCAGCAGAAACCGAATGTATAATTATGTTTTAGGACGGTATTTTATACTTAGTATTATTTGTAGTACCTACTTTTTTGCATTCTCACACTATAAAACTAAGGAGCAAAATAAGGATTACCTAATATAGATACCTACCCAGTAACGTACAAATAGGTACGTACCAACAAGGCTCGATCATTCTGACTGACGTGATCGCTTAATGGCCCCTCTATTGTGATGAGTTGAGACTTGAGAATGAAACTGAATTTTCAAATTTAATTATCCATCCAGGCTCAAGCCCCCCAAAAAGCCAGCTCGATCTGAGTCCTTACCATAATGCTACCCCTTTTGTCAAGCAATGTTAATAAATTTTCGCTTGCTTATTTTCATGAAATTTTGCACCTTAGCGAAGACCGAATAGAGTTGCTATGACATTGCCAATATAAAGACTAATCTATTGACTTATCAATAGTACATATTTCATATACCAAAATGTACCTAAGAAACATACGCAGAATCATCGCAGAATAAGAAAATGTCAACAAGTCTGACATTATTCAATAAGATGTTTTGACAATTTCACTTTTTGTATGGAGGTTGGTGACTGATTTAAATGTATAATATCACGAAAGCAAAAAAATACCGAGGTCAGTGACCTGTCACAGTAAAGTGAGATAGTGTGCGTGAAATGTAGCGGTGTGTGTTTCTGGGGAGAATTACGATAATGTTGCGCCGCCTAGTAGGTTTCTAGTGTCGCGTATGTAGCTTCACCCGAGATGCCTCACCTTAATAATTTAAATCCCGTCTACGATAGACCTTTACGAGACAAATGCTAAAATATAAACCATAAAAAAATATTCGATTCTGATATGAGAACTTATATGCGCAAATGTCGTTTTATGTCGTTATTTCAATAAATGAAATCAACAAATTTGAACAATATAATTAACACGAGTTTGTTTTTTTTGAATGACAATGGCACGCGCTCGGCGCATTCAGCCAAAGTACCTGCGGCGCTACCACGAAAACCGATACTCAATGTTCATATATTTGCATCCCTGTCACTCGAGTATGGTTAGTGCGATAGAGATAGAGATACCCGAATATTTTCGAATTCCGAAGTTCGTGGTTATAGCTCAGGAATCGAAAATATGGTAAATAATCATAATGTATTTTCTCGAAAAAGAATTTAAAATAAATATAGTCAAATGGAGAAAAAAACAAAGCAAGAGGTTATATAGGTAATGATTAAGTTATAAGAGTCCTATGTTTTAAGAGGGGGTATGTTCTGTCCCTTTTCCGCAAAACGCACCTTAATATGAAACGATTGTTTTTTACTATGACGCTCGAGTATATTGACGTCACAGTCCCTCATCGTTTTCTCACTCTAACAAGCGACATTAAAACGGATGTAGCTTCATAATTTTTTTAAATATTTGAATGGGAGTTTCATTATCTTCTATCTATTTATACATAATACATAATAAATGCCTATGTCCTGACTGACTTATTCACTCAATCACTCACTCACTCACTCATCAACGCACAGCCGAAACTACTAATCTTAGAGAGTTGATTTTTGCACAGTATGTTGCTTTTATAACGTGGGCAAGGGATAAAAAGGGATTTTTGAAAATTCTACCCCTAAGGGGGTAAAATGGGGGTGCAAAGTTTGTATGGGAGAACCTTTTTTTTTTGAGCTATAGACTTAAACTTTGTAGAAAAATTAGTTATTAGAATACAAATGAAACACTTTCAGCGTTTTGGAAAATTCCACCCCTACGGGGGTGAAATAGGGGTGCAAGGTTTGTATGGGGGAAACATTTTTTTTTAAATAGAGACTTAAAACTTTGTAGAAAGATCAGTCATTAGAATACAAATAAAGAATTTTCAGGGTTTTAGAAAATTCTACCCCTAAAGGGGTAAAATAGAGTGCAAAGTTTGTATGGGAAAAACTACTTTTTTTTTAAATAGAGACTTAAAACTTTGTAGAGAAATTATTCATTAGAATACAAATAAAGTACCTAGATTCAGTGTTTTAAAAAAATCTACCCCTAAGGGGGTAAAATAGGGGTGCAAATTTTGTATGGGGGAAACAATATTTTTTTTAAATAGAGACTTAAAACTTTGTAGAAAGATAAGTCATCAGAATACAAATAAAGTACTTTCAGCGTTTTAGAAAATTCTACCCCTAAAAATAGGGGGCTAAAATAGGGGTGCAAAGTTTGTATGGGAAAAACATATTTTTTTTTAATAGAGACTTAAAATTTTTACGAAAAATTACTTATTAGAACATGAAAAATACTACATTCGGCGTTTTACAAAAATCATTCCCTAAGGGGGTTAAAAAAGGGTGCAAGGTTTGTATGGGGAACACTTTTTCTGAGTTAGACACTTAAAACTTTGTAGAAAGATTACTTATAAAAATACAAAAAAAAAAAGACTTTCAGCGTTTTGAAAAAATCTATCCCTAAGGGGGATAAAAAGGGGTGCAAAGTTTTTATCAGGGAAAGTTTATGTTTTTGAGTTAGAGACTTGAAACTTTGTAGAAAGATTACTTATTAAAATACAAAAAAAGAACACAAATCGTTTTAGAAAATTCCACCCCTAATAGGGTTAAAAAGGAGAGCAAGCTTTGCATGGGCAACACTTTTTTTTGAGTTAGACTTAAAACTTTGCAAAAAGATTACTTATTAGAATACTAAAAAAGAACTTTCAGCGTTTTAGAAAACTCCATCCCTAAGGGGATCCTTAAGATCCTTAAGAAGGGTAGCCAGTGTTGTGTGGGAAAAACTTTTTTTTTTACTAGACTTAAAACTATTCAAAATGTTACTTATTAAAATTAATAATTAAGTACTTTCAGAGTTTTAGAAATTTCCACCCCTAAGGGGGTTCAGAAAGCTTTGTATGGGCAACACTTTTTTTGAGCTAGAGACTTAAAAGTTTACGAAAAAAGTTCTTTCAGCGATTAGAAAAATTCAACCTCTAAGGGGGTTTAAAAGGGGGTTCAAATTTTTAATGGCGAGCAATAAAATTTTAAAGTGTGAGTAAGAGATTTTTAACTTCGGTCTTATTCTGTACGTTAAAAGACTACAAAACTGATTTCAGTATTTTTCCAAATTCATCCCCTAAGAGTGTTAAAATTGGTTCAAAGCTTGAGTATTTCAAGGCATTTTTAAAGTATGAGATTTTTAACTTTGGTTTTAGACTGTTTGTTCACAAACTAGAAAATGAACATCAACTTTTTTTTTAATTATCCCCTAAAAGAGGGTTCAAATTTTGTATTGAGAGAAATCATTTTCTAAGACGATAAAAAGTTCTACGCGGACGAAGTCGCGGGCAACAGCTAGTAAGTGTATAAAGTTTTAAGAGGGGGTTTGTTGCGTCTCTTTTCCGCAAAACGCACCTTTATAATGAAACGATTGTTTTTTACTATGACGCTCGAGGATCGTGACGTCACGGTCCCTGATCGTTTTCTCACTATAACAAGCGACATTAAAACGGTTGTAGCTTCGTAATTTTTTGAGATATTTGAATGAGTTTTTCGTTTCTTCTTTCTTTTGAAGTGAGTCTCTACAGCTACACCTCTATTTGGAAGACAAGCGGAAATAATCCATACTATCCATACTAATAATCCATACTTCCATACTAATATTATAAATGCGAAAGTGTGTCTGTCTGTTACCTCTTCACGCCTAAACCGCTGAACCGATTTAGATGAAATGAGCCCCGGGGAAGGACAAAGGGTAGTTTTTATATCTGAGGGGCTGAAATTGGGGGATGAAATTTGTATGGAGCTACTTAAACCGCTGCGCCGATTTAGATGAAATTTGGTATATAAATAGTTTGAGTCCCGGGGAAGGACATATAATAGGTTTTATCCCGGAAATCATCCCCTAAGGGGGTGAAGGGGGGGGGGGGGGGGTGAAAATTTGGATGTAATCTATTTTGATGAAATTTGGTGTAGATATAGGTTAAGTCCTGGGAAAGGACATGGGATAGTTTTTACCCCAGAAATCATCCCCTAAGGGGGTGAAATTAGGGGTGAAAATTCGGATGGAACCCATTTTAATACAATTTGGTATAGAGATAGCTGGAGTCCTGGGAAAGGACATAGGATAGTTGTTATTCCGGAAATCACTCCCTAAGGGGGTGAAATGGGGCTGAAAATTTGGATGAATCCCGTTTAGATGAAATTTGGTATAAAGGTCGTTTGAGTCCCGAAGAATGACATTAGATAGTTTTTATCCCGAAAATCATTCCGTAAGGGTATGAAATAGGGGGTGAGAGTTTGGATAAAATCCATGTACCTAGATGAAATTTAGTATAGAGATAATTTGAGACCTTTCAAAGGATATAGAATAGTTTTTGCCTCGGAAATCATCCCTTAAGATGGTAGAAGTTTGTTTGCATTATATTTTTTCTAAGTATTAAGTTCTACGCGGATGAAGTCGCGGGCAACAGCTAGTTACTAATAAATCCCGGTTCGAAGGCAACAATCTGGTGTTGATTGCTGTTGTAGCTGCAAGTCGTAAATTTCCATTTCCACTTAGACAAACATCTAGAATTCTAGATAGGTAGTTAGGTACCTACTCGTGCGTCGCTGACGTAGGTTTGATATCACCCGGTTCAAAAGGCCATTATTTCTCGTCAATATGTTAATGCCACCAAGTCATTGTCTGTAACAAATGCTTCAATGTTTATTTTCGTTGATTTCCTTGTTATGGTTAACTCGGGTTTCAATTCAATACGTAGGTACATGGCTGCTCATTACACAATGTGCAAACCAGACCGCATAATTATAGAGCTATCATATTATACACTCCTGATAAGACTACCTTCTCTGATTGCACTTCGTGCTAATTATTTTCTTTGTTCCGTACATACAGTCATATTAGTTATTTTGTTATTTGATCCCTTTACGCGAAAAAGAAGAAGTTTATACCTATTCCCTAAACCTTAGGTACACGTCTACTAGCTGCAAAACTCGGCCCACGAAAAACACCATTATGTAGTATCCTATAATTTAGTTTTTTGTTCTGGGATTTGTAACCCATTTTGTACCCACACATTTCATTTTTTATTATACGAACTTACACATAAAAATCAATAATTTAGGTACCTATATCGTTACAATCATCCGTCAATTACAATTGACCTATCTGAATAATGAATAACTATCACCGAACAATATGTATGTCAAAAGCGCTCCTTAGCAAAACTTCTTAGGTAGAAAATTAATTGGTGTTTTTGAACCTGTGGGTCGCGACGACGACGCGACCCCAGGGGGCCGCAGCTACTTGCATTTTTTTAATCATATGATATAATTTGAGACAATGAAGGGGTTCGCGATATATTATATTGTTCCATACCATGCGCCATATAAAGGGTTGAAAAACACTACAATAAATAACTCCTAAGTACCTACAACCTTACATATACTCGTAACTACCGGGTTCGGTATCACGAACACTGCATGCAAACTATTCATTCAACAATGCACTGGACAGTGCATTGTTGAATGAATCGTTTGCGGCGACAGTGCAGCGAATCGATATTGAACTTGAACAGAGTTCAAATATCGTCAGCTACCGCCGTCTACTGGCTCGTAAACCGATAACGGTTAACATTCATTGCTTTCTTGTTAAGTTTATGTGTTGTACGGCCTTGGATCCTATTGGTGGCGAGATTTTCAATTGCCACCTAGACAAGACCAACCAACTTACCGGTTGGGTTGTACCGACTTAACCATTTTGTATTTTTACCAATGTCTTGTGTATTGTATACAAAAAGGTATTTACATACATAGATCAATTCAGTAGGTACTCCGCCAAGCCACATGTACATGAACATTTTCACATTTCCTTTGAACATGAGCTACATGAACATTTCCACATTTCCTTTGAACATGAACTGCTTTCCGAGAGCAAAGGCGTTGATTATTGCAGAAAAATCCCAAATCGTTGTATGTGGGCCGATAATATTTGAGGAGTTCCGTCGATTCCTCAAGGATCTCAGAATCACCTTTGGCACTTCAGTAGTTGCTTTTTCAACGAAATCATATGAGCATCTTTGACGTTGAGGAGTTCCAGAAGTCTTCACCAAATTTATGATTTCCGGGTGTACCTAATATAAATAGGTATTTACTTACACGAGTTATAATAGAAAACAGCGAAATTACTACAAAGAGTGCCTAATATATTTGAGGAGTTCCCTCTATTCCTCATTGTTCCCACCATCCAACTGGAGTTTTGAATGGTTTTGATAATAATGGGATAACAACGGAATTGAGAAACTCCTCCTTTTTACAAGCTTTATATTAACTTTCACAGTTCGTATGTATGTAAATATGTATGTAAGTATGTGAGTTGTCCGTCAACATTTGTAATCCATTTTTCAGTCACTTCCCGTTATCCAATTGAGCTGAAATTTTGCATGCATATATTGCATAATGTATATCGCATGACAATGCAATATTATGATGACTTGGAGCTGATCTGATGCTGGAGCAGGAAGTTGGCCATAGGAACTCCGCAATAAAACGACACAACCCCATCGAGTTTGGGCTCGTTTGATGACGGTATGCAGAAAAGTACAGTCGGCAATAAAAGCCAAAATTAATTTTTTGACAGAAACTTATTTTTGAAGTCTTGTCGGTTTAAAAATATTAATGTGGTGTTAGGTGTCCTGGTGGTAAGTCAGCCAGAGCCAGCCATGAGCTCCTGAGGCTGCTTTTGTCTCTAAGCTGTCAACCAACACTAACGAATCTTCAAATAAATAAAAAAACTACACTACCTACACATTATGCATTACCTACGTATTATCAAAGATAATTATAAGACAAGGAAGATTGCTAACTCTGTGGAAACGTCGCCGTAGTTCATAAAATAATCCGAGATGGCGCTACTAGGCTCTCAATGAAAAAAGTAGCGTAGAATTCGTCAAAATATTGCATTTTAGTGTCCTAAATCATCACATTAACAAATTTTAAGGCATACAAGACACCATTGTCACAAAATAACACGCAAATAGCAAAATAATACAAAGCAATTTTTAATCGGTGACTAGATCCATCGATCGCACGTTTTTCTAAGCTGAATGGCTACGCGCTGGTATTGCATTCCGCTAGATGGCGCATATTTAAGAATCGTGCATAACTAAATAAACTTAAAACAATCAGAGATTTTGATTTAAAATCAGTAATTAAAAGCAAATTCAAATTTACTTTAGCACTATTTAAATTTTATTATTCGATTGAAATCTAAAACGAACCCTATCCAATAGTTTTTGCTCTAAACAAACATGGTTACTCCGACTAGAGTTTAGTAATTTTTCTAATGAATTCAGTCGTATACAAAAATACCATTTCGTCCAAAAAGCGTACCCCTTGCTGAAACATATAATCAGAATCAGAAAACGTATTTATTACAAGAAAAAATATAATAATATAAAATAAACTTACAAACTAACAAACAGTACCTAAGTAAAAAACTGAATTTGTGACAATAGGCCCCAGACTCAGCATGTGCTGGGCTAGGCTAGGCTGCGGCGCTACCACGAACTTCGAATCTCGAACTTCGTATATCTCCGTCTCTGTCGCTCGAGTACCATAAACCATAAGTACAACATTTACAAATACCTACTTACAACAAACTTGCTGTTGACACTTTCAGTATTCATATTTGCATATTTTAATCTAGCATCGGTAAGATTTCGATTTCGAATGATTTTAAACTAACCCGCGAACTTATTCTAAACTACTAAATTCTAAAACTACAAATATCGACAAACAAAATATTGTTAACATGTATAAGATTTGAATTTCGTCCCTTCTGCACGTAAGTCTGGCAGATAGCTTTTGAGCTATGTAAACAGTTAGCGTAATGCTCTAAAATGGTAATTCCTTGACGCTACAATTACCGACCAGCCTACCACACAATAAATTTGCAACCTTACTTCCAAAACGTAAGGTCTATTTTTGCTCATAACCCGTAGTACAATCTATAAACATACAAAGACACACCACAACTACAGCCCCGCTATTCTGTAACTTGTTTTAAGCTCACCTCAACGCTCGCCCACAAATATACCTTGACACCGCGATGCGTAGTAATTAAGCGTAGGTAGAGGTCTAGTTTTGTACCGGGTGACCGGCGGGGTGAGCCGCATTAACGCGTAGCGAATAACAGCCCTGCAAACCTTTGGAAGTTGGAATGGAACGGTATTATAATTATAACCAATTCTCCCGTTCGAACTCGTTTAAATTTTAAATACCTAAATCCCATAAAAACCACACGGGAATCACACAGCTTTACTGCATTTACTATTTTTTGCATACCTTAAACTATGTAAGTGTGATTGCCAAGTCACAAAATTTTATTTAGTAAGCAAATGAAGATTAATAAGAATGCCTAACTTGGCTCTATGAAATATCTCACCACTTTTTACTGTGGAAGAGTTCCGAGACTTGGCCTATTTTTTACATGGAAGGTTTTTATGGGATCTCATTTCTTTTTGTGGGTTATTCTGTTATCAACTTTGTATGAAAATGTCACGATTTTGAGATATACGAACTGCATAAGTAAGTTTGTAATCCTATACAAATTTATGCGTTTACAAAGTTACTTTTGCAGTTGCTTCCCGCAAAACTATACAAACGTTATTTGTGGTTGGTAAAATAACATTTCCATACAAAGTTGATAACACAATAACCTACATTGACAAGGATTGTGTTCAAAATTGATATGGGAGGATCTAATAGGTCACAAAAACAAATCAGAGGTCAGAATGGGAAAAGTTGCCGTTCTGACATCTTGAAATTATTTAAAGTATTTATTTATTGGCCGGTCCTGCGCCACCTGCATCCAGCGGACTCCCACGAAAAGTACGTCTAGCACAACTTGCTGCTAAGTCATGTCGCGCGCGACTCAGCGACTCCTGTCGCACTCGTATTGTGCAAATTAGAAAGAGGCGGGTGGATTCTCTCGACTAGCGTCGCGCTTGTTGTGTCAGTTGTGCTAGCCCCGCTGGCCCCGTAGCATGGATGGCGTTATCACGCGATAAGTGATAGGATAAGCGCGTCGTCTCGTTCTATCGAACGGTGTCAGCCAGGGACGGATACTCTATCCTGTCACTTATCGCGTGGGCCAGGTCATCAGTCCACCATGTGGGGGGCCTACCCACGCCGCGCCTTCCGGTACGTGGTCACCACTCGAGAACCTTTCCGCCCCAACGGCCATAGGTTCCACGTGCACTCTTTTAGGGAGGCCTATGTTCAGCAGTGGACGTCGTTCGGCTGATATGATGATAATGATGATGAATTTATTATATATTGCGCCGATTAAGTTTAAAATTGATAAAAAGTTAGAAAAAAATCGCGATAAAAAACAATTTAATTAACAAACCTGTGAGCAGCACGGTTATCACAGGATGGCCCGCGAGCTCTGTGTCGCGGCAAGATACACTATCCGTCTCTTTCTAACTAGGAGTAGCCCGCGAGCCTGTTTTTTAGGGTTCCGTACTCAAAGAGTAAAACGGGACCCTATTACTAAGACTCCGCTGTCCGTCCGTCCGTCCGTCTGTCTGTAACCAGGCTGTATCTCACTGATACCTTGATAGTTCCAGTTGAAATTTTCACAGGTGATGTATTTCTGTTGCCGCTATAACAACAAATACTAAAAAGAAAATAAAATAAATATTTTTATTGATAATGGTACGGAACCCTTCGTGCGCGAGTCCAACTCGCACTTGGCTGGTTTTTTATTATTATGTATCTCCTGTTTAAATTCACGGGACAAAGCCCGGTCCTTTGGAAGGCGTGCGTGGGGATATAGATCCAACACGTAGAGGCCCTTTGGAGACGAAGTTTAATGTGATGTAATACACCTGCTAGAACCCATTCACGGGTACATCGGTAGATACCCGTGAACCGGTTCCAACAGGCGTTGGGGCTATTGTGGGTTATATGGATAGATAACGGGTTCTATGGTGATGAGATTTGGGTGGATTATGAAACTGGGCTATTGCAAAAAGGTCCGGACACCTGCCATAACATTGTTGTACACAAAGTTATCGAGGCAGGCGGTGACTAGCCGCTCATTAGATGGGCCCCTGAAAGCGTCGTCGTACAGACGGCCAGGAGCAACACCGGGTGAGCGGCTCAGGGGTGTCGAGAGGTGGTGCTGCGCTTTCTCCGAAGTTACTCGCGGCGTTATGCCCTTTAACACTTCCACCCCTGGAGCATATAGCTCTGACGACTCCTCTCTGGACGGCCAATGAAGGCAAGCCAGAGCTGAGAGTCCTGCGGGACCCCTTAGGGTTCCACTCCGACCGACGAAGACACGCCGGAGACGGAGGCCCTGACCGACTCTCGGGAGCACTCGGGTCCGTGGGGTCGTTACTCCCCAACAGCTCGCCACAAGCTGCCCTGCGGGCTTATTATTATTATTATTATTGCCATTTATTCCCACAAAATCATTCGAACAAGAATTAAGTAGGTACATTTCGTTACATTAAAAACAAGCTAAATACTTAAATTAGTTTTGGGAAGATTGGGCACAGTCCTCCTCCATGCAAGTCCACGATTTTCTATCTTGCGCGAGTCTAGTCCTTTTTTTAACACTTTTTTAATTTAGAAAAAGTGACTTGGCAAAAATATTAAGTATAACAAATTTTCACTAGAATCGGTTGAGCCGGACAGCGGAACACCGGACATCGTGACAGACACCGGACGTACTATTAATTATTCTGTGACAGGACATACGAATGATTTTCGACACAAGCTGAGCGAGCTGAAGGGGATCCCATACGCCAATGACCTTCAATCTGAATCCCTTAGTTTTGTAATGTTTTTTGTAGCTTATCATATTAACAACAACAGTTTTAAGCAATATAGTATCCCATATTTACTTCAAACATCACTGTCTTCGAGATATTTGGCATCAAAGTTGAACAATTTTAGACCAAAAAACAGGTTTTCAGGCCATAACTTTTGTCTTAATTAGTTTAAAATCAAAACCCTACACATGTTTATAGAGACACCAGAGACGAACTCAAATATGTAAATTTCCTGTATGTTAGATCTTTCACAGCAATCTTATAACAAAGAAGGTGTTTTTGTAGACAATGTTTAAAAAAATCATAAAAAAATAACTATTCATTACTTTCAAAATATGGTACACCAAAATGGAGATTAAATATTGAAGAATCGATAACCGTTTACCTTATAATTCTATCTGTAGTGCAAAAGTATTTGTATCGATTCAAAACTAGTCAAAAATCGATGAAAACCTCAGGTAGCCCCTGAAGCATAGAACTTCGTTCGCTTCGCTCGCTCGTTCGATAATCAAATCACAGAAATCTAATATGGCATTCAACATGGTGGGCAAGTAAGGTCAAGGCCAAAGCACACTAAAATATTTACCTACTCGTTGTCGCTACATACGATGTTTAAGGCCTTTGAAAACCTGATACTTACAATAGTTATTTGTTATACAAGGGTGCAAAGTTGTATTTTAACCGCGAGTGTGGAATTGAAACACGAGCTAGCGAATGGATTCTAGGGTTGAACCACGAGCTAGCGAATGGATTCTATGGTTCAAAAATAGAATCCTGAGCGTAGCGAGTGTTGCAACACACGAGACGTCAAAATAACTTGCACCCGTGTGTAACACAAATCTTTTCACCTCACTAAAGCGAGGAAAAAAACAAAAAAGTAAAGTAAGTTTTTTTATTAAATATTAAAAAGGGGGAAAAAAAATAAAAAACATTTAAAAAGAAACAAAATATTACAAAATTAAAAAAAAACATTTAATAAAGAGGGAAAGAGAAAAAACATTGAGAAACAAAAAAAATAACATTAAAATAAAGAAAAACTTAAAAAAGGCAAAAATAATTTCAAAAAACATTAAAAAAGACTGATAAAAGAAAAGCGAAGCAATAAAATAGAGACAAAAACATATAAAAAAGGAATAAGTTACAAAAAACATAATATTAAGAAAAAAAACGTAAAAAAAGAAAAACAAAAAAAAACATGTACTACGAAAAAAGTAACAAAAAACATTATATAAATAGAAAAAAGGTAAAAAAAGACAAAAAAGGACAAAAAAACAAAAAAAAACATGAAAAAAGAGAACAGTGGAAAAAAAAATTAAAAATGGAAAAAGAAAAAAAGTTTGGAAAAACACACATAAATCAATAAATTATGAAAAAAAACATTAAAATATGGCAAAAACATCAAAAAAATAAAAGAGGATTTCAAACAACCTTAAAATAATGAAAAATAAACATTAAAAAAAGGAAAAAACGCATACAAAAGAGAAAAAAGACCAAAAAACATAAAAAAGAAAAAAAAAACAAAAACATTCAAAAAGAAACAAAACATTTATGAAAAGGAGAAAAATGCAACATTAAAAAAAGAAAAACAAAGCATTAAAATAGAGACAAAAACATAATAAAAAAAAAATTTTTTACAAAAAACATTAAAATAAGAGAAAAAACGTAAAAAAAAATAAAAAAAGACAAAAAACTTAAAAAAAACATTTAAAAAGAGAAAAAAGTGGAAAATGCACAAAAATAAATCAAAAAGAAACAAAACATTAAAACAAAATATTTAGTGGAAAAAAAAACCTTGAATAAACACATTTAAATCAATAAAATATAAAAAAACATTAAAATTTAGACGAAAACATCAAAGAAATAAATAGAATTTCAAAAAACATTAAAAAAAGATTTAAAAAAAAGAAAAAAACGTATAAAAAATACCAAAAAAACATTAAAAATAAAAAAAAAACAGAAAAACATTCAAAAAGAAACAAAACATTTAAAAAGAGAAACAACATTTATAAAAAGGAGAAAAAGAAAAAAACATTTAAAAAACAAAAAAACATTTAAAAAACAAAAAAACATTTAAAAAACAAAAAAAGAATTAAAAACATTAAAAAAAAGAATAAAACATTCAAAAAAGGTACCTAAATAAAATCAAAAATCTGATGGGCGAAAAATGTCCTGTCTGGACTGACCTTTACATGTTATTATGTTTATAAAAGTAACTAATAACACGTTCGGATTTCAAATATTCTCTGCACTCTTGTGGATAAAATGCAGTTTTGCTATCTGTTTTTAAAGAATAAAAATGGGCTTTCCGAGCTAGTGAGGTGAAAACTATATTTATTTAGATGTACATACACGAAATAGTCAAAAACATTTGAGAAAAATTGTTAGGGAAAAAGTGGATTTCGGGATGATAATATTATAAAGCTATAAACACGAACTTAGAATCTCGAACTTCGTATATCTGCGTCTCTATCGCACTTATGGTTTATAGTACTCGAGCGACAGAGACGGAGATATACGACATTCGAGATTCGGACTTCGTGGTAGCGCCGCTGTGATAATTACGTTAAGTCGACGCGATTTCGGGACTAGGTTTACTATAAATTATTTTTCACACAGACTACTTACTCAACGAAAAAAATCTGAATCTTTAATTAAAGGCGTTTGCTTAAAATCAAAAATTATTAAGGTTAAAATAATAAATAAGTTATTAGTTAAAATGACAAATATAATTCGGAAAAAATTTAATAAAATTAAAACTATTGTACTCTGCTTGATTCTAAAGTATACTTATCTAGCGGGACTAGCACAACTGGGCGTTTTTCAAAAAAAGTGTTCAAAACTCTTTTTTTTTCAGAATTTGTTTTTTTTTGTTTATATTATTACTCAGAATCGTTATTACAATCGATCCTCATACAAGAAAAAAAAGTGTCCCAGATTTTTTGTAAGGTTTTTCTTCCCGTGCGTCACGACCATGTAAATAAAAAAAGACTGCATTCAAAAATGGGACGTCTGGAATGGAATATTTAAGACACTTTTTTTCTTGTATGAGGATCGATAGTATCAAAGATTCCGAGTAAGATAAACCAAAAAAATGCGTATTCTGAAAAAAAAGTTTTGTACACTTTTTTTGAAAAACGCTAAACTGACGCCGCGACGTGTCTCGTGGCAAGAAAAAATACAAAAACAGGTTACAGGAGTTGGGACGCGAACCGACGTACTCAGACTTGTGAGTCAAACACCCGAACCACTCGACCAAAATCAAATGGCCGCCCGGCCCGAAATTTTGAATCTTATGTTAGGGGTGACTACTTAACAGCCTGCTTCACCGCTTACATTGAAAACAACGCCATCTAAAATAATAAGGGGAACTACGAGGTACCGGCGACGATAATAAGATTTACGTGTGACTAGTAGCATTGTATGGAGTGAGCAATCTTCCTTGTCTTAATTATCTTTGGTATTATGCACGCATGACTTTGTACACTACTAATTATTAACAGGTTCGCAAATAAACTGTGCACGTCGATTTTGACCCACTTTTCCACAAAACGAGACTTTTAAACGTGACCCTTAGCGGGAAAGTTGCGGAACAAGTGCATGGAGATTCTGAAATGTAAGTACTTAACAATTTGTAAACAATTAAAAGATTACGACAGAAGATAATTAGGAAAGTTGAGAAGGTTAGGAATACTAATTTACGAAACTGTAAAAAAGTATGTAATTACTAGAACTAATTTTTCGCGATTCTATGATAGTGGGGGGCAGACTGCCGGAACAAATTGTCGTAAATGTGGACACACCGGACAAAAGCACCAAATTTTTTCACCAAATCAATTTAAATTCCTTGACCCTAAATATGTATATTTAGACACCAAGTTTGTGATTCTAAGTGATTTAGAACCCGAGATATTAATAATATACCTATAATTCAAAATGACCCCCATAAAAAAAAGATGGCCGACGGAGGAGTTGGTTCCTATCAAAAACTTAAAGCTACTTACCTATCTAGTACCTGAAAAAAATTTGGTGCTTTTGTGCAGCGTGTCCTCATTATCACCTGAAACTGCCCTACTATGAGGTAGGTACGCGAACATATTTACGTGTTACTCAGGTACCTATACTTAATAATGTTGCATTTTTCTAATAATGCGTGCACGCAAATCTTGATTTATAAGTTTACTGTGTACTTACCTATCTAAGTATATTTAGATAGGTACTCGTAGGTTACCGTAGGTGTTTGTGACATGCTTGGTTTGGTTTCGTTCTTAACATAATACATGTTTGGAAAAAAACTAAAGTAGGTACCTATCTACACTAAATAATGCTTACCGGTGGTATTATTTTCATATTTTGATCCAAATGCATACCGCCGACCTCCACGACGCCCGGCAGGAGCGGACGCGGCCCATTTAAGCCGTGGAAAGTATTAAGCAACATCAACGAAACATTCTTGCCCAGCTCCGACAAATCGGAAATCTTCCTGCCGAAATGCTTTTCTATTATCTCCTGTTCTTTCACCTGAATCTCATATCTGAACCACCACTTTAAGTAAAGTTGTATAAAGGTATTCTCCAAACGCTCCATAAAAGTCATGTTATCGAGAAAAGTGGTGCTGAGAGTAGGGACGTGCGACGGGTTATCACTCAGACCGATCCGTTCTGGCGACCACGGCATCATTCCACTTGATAAAAGAGCTATAATAGGGGCCTTTATTCCGTAAATGTGAGATAGCCCTAACATGCAGTCACTGTTAAAATTCTCAACTAACACTAAATCATAGTCCTTTTTTAAGGCACTCGTTAACGCAGGCCAGTCGACCAGTTTCCGACACACGTTCAAAGCCATATCAGCTAACGGGCTGAACTCCATTATTTGTTTCACAATCCGCTCTACGCCCAAATGCTTTATAAAACCAGGAGGGTGTTCATATATTTCTAAATCGATTGTCTCCACTCCAATTTGGGCAATACCTTCGAGGCTGACATCGGTGTAGTTTGCCGGAGGATTTTTCAGCGGGAAGAAAGACACCGTGGTGACATCGTGTCCCCGCTCGGCGAGAGTTCTTAGTAAAGGTTCGAATACCATTTGATGACTCTTGCCTGTGTGCGGGAATAATCCGAGTATACGCGCCGAGTGGACATAGTTGGAAAGCGAGAGCGCGGCAGCGATGTAGACGAGTAAGCGCATCGCGGTCGTTACCGCCGCGCTGTGCGTCGAAGGAAGAACTGTGACTACGCGCGTAGACCGACCCCCGTTGCGTAGTGTGCGCGACTGGAGAGTTATTTTCAGCTGTCGTCAGATAGGGTAACGTCCATTAACTGAATTACTCTTGAAAGAGGACAAGGCTTCCGCACTGCACAGTAATCGTTGTTGTTTTGCGATACTTATAGTATTTTGAAGTGTCTTACTTATTTCTAGTTAGGTAATTACGTCGTTTTGTTTTATTATTCTTTGAAGGGAATATCAAAATGATTTAACATTAAACATATTTGGTGGTTAGCGAATATATTTTCACCTCACAAGCTCGGAAAGCCCTTTTTTATTCTTTAAAAACAGATAGCAAAACTGCATTTTATCCACAAGAGCGCAAAGAATATTTCAAATCCGAACGTTTCTTTAAAAAAGTAACTACTATTATCTTTGTATGTACATACATCGCCATTGCCAAGGATGTCAATTCTATTTATCACTTTACTATTCACCACGACTCAACATTTTTGGTAATAATCAAACACGCATTAACAATTTTTACAAATACCTATTTGTTCAAAAAAGTACCTAACCTATAATAGCGTTATAAAACACGCGTGTTTAATACCCAGCATTATAAATGAGCCTAAAAGCGACGTAATAAGAGGCACGTTACGAGAAAATGTGTTGAACATAACAATTTTACATTAATAATAATAACTAACTAAATATACTACTCAAAAGAAAATAGGGGCCACTAAGTATTTTGATTGCTACGTGAAAAATATAGTAAACAGTAATGTATATTTATTAAAATAACAGGTAACAAGGCTTTTGTTTTAACTTATGCTAATAACCATTTAATTGTGTAGGTTTCACTTATTTCAATTACTTAACATGAAATTAGTCCATTGTCAACAGCAAAAACTAAACAGAAACTCTTTGCAAAACAAAACAAAAACTGACACAAGCTGTTTTTTTTAATGGTTTAGTAACGGGTGTGTCCTCCTCTCCTGTTTTCACACTCCTGGAGCCTTGAATGCATACTCTCGATTAAGTTTCTGATGTTTTCATCAGGTATCTCTTCCCACGCACGTTTCAGAGCATCCATAAGCTGTTGCTGGTTGTGAACCTCTTGCTCATGCTCCCTAACCCTTCGTTTTAATTGGTCACACATATGCTCTATTGGATTTAAATCCGGACTATACGCTGGCCATGGTAGGACACGAATATGGGAGTCATCCAGTACAGTCTGAGTGGCCCGAGCTGTGTGTGGGCGGGCATTGTCATGCATTAACCAGAACCCTGGACCCACTCTCTGTGAGAATGGAATCACATGAGGCCTGATGAATTCATCGATGTACCGTTGTGCAGTTACTGTGCCTTGATTTAAGAAAACCAGCTCAGTTTTGCCTTGTAAGCTAATCCCAGCCCAAACCATCACACTAGGACCTCCAAAGCGGTCAATTTCCTTGATGCAGACATCGGAAAATCTCTCACCCTGTCGTCTCCATACTCTAATCCGCCGATCATCACGATTGATTCATGCTCCAATCTGAATGTTCGCGGCAAAAACTAAAACGATTTCCACGTTGAACCCTAGATAAAGGAATTCGTACTACTCGACGTCTGGACCTTTGCTGGTCTTCATGCAGTCGATTACGTATCGTTTGGTCACTAACACGAGTCCCCGTTGTCAACCGTAGGCGATTTTGTAACTTACGTGCCGTCACAGAGCGCTCTCGACGGGCACTCAATCGGATGTAGCGATCCTCTTGTGCCGTAGTCGCTCGCACCCTGCCCGATCCAGGCCTTCTTGCAACACTGCCAGTCTCTTGGAACCGATCCCACACATTTTGGATGGCTCGGCGAGAGAAACCCAACGAAAAAGCTACAGACCGCTGTGAATGACCTTCAGCAATCAATGTAACGGCTCTGGTGGCAGTAATGGTATCCATATGCCTTCGTTGACGTGGCATTATTAACAAAAGATGTTAAAAGAAGCAAAAGATGGACAGAAATAGTTTTTTAACAGAATAAAATTGTGATTCCATCTGAAAGGAATTTTACCTGAAACTCGTTTTTTTTATTTGCTTCAATTTCTGGCCAGCTGTAAGACTTAAACACCAGCATTAAAGAGGTTGGATACTGAAGGAGGCCGGACATCATTAATTAGTCACTTATTAATTAGTTTACATCTAAAAATTTACTCAAAAACAGAAATATGTAAGTGGCCCTTATTTTCTTTTGAGTAGTATATATTTAGAATTATGAGAAATATGACTAAACATATAAAATATTTCGATAATAGGTAGTTACGATGTTATTTTGAAGGCACGTGAATTATTTGCTGCAATTACTTTTTCCGACTGTTGGTCACAACTAACAATGAGCGTCGATTGCATCGAATCCAACTCCTCAATATCAGGGTCCGGCCGGCCCGAAGAGATCCAGCGACACTTGGGACATGGCGACGGTAGCTGCGAGTGGCCACTTTCTGGAGTTTTGCGCGGTGGGACAGCATTTTGGTTCGTTTGAGCCGCTGATCCCGCGCCGTCTCCACCCCGCAGATGGCGCAGATCTCGCAGCTCCACTCGGGATCAATCGCCGCCTTGCAGTTGTGACAACGTCCTCCTCTTCGGGGCCTGTTTGCCCTGCAGTGCGGGCAAGTAGCTGAAAACGATTACAAAAAGTTATTAATTCTTATACCAAATACAAATTGTCATGTGTCTTTAAGTAGTTTTAGTTAATTAAATATACCTCTACTTACCCTTCAATTCAATCTCATAGTGTATTTGCCACAATGAGGACAATTTTTAGGGTTCCGTACTCAAAGAGTAAGACGGGACCCTATTACTAAGACTTCGCTGTCCGTCCGTCCGTCCGTCTGTCTGTCTGTCACCAGGCTGTATCTCAAGAGCCGTGATAGCTAGAGTTGAAATTTTCACAGATTATGTATGTCTGCTGCCGCTATAACAAAAAATACAAAAAACAAAATAAAATATTTTTTTAAGGGGGGCTCCCATACAAAAAACGTGATTTTTTTGCCGTTTTAATAAAGAATCTGTCACCAGGACTGGTTCCGTAATCAGGAGGTGGGTAGTGGAACTCCTCAATGGCTACTTGAATACCCCTCGAGTGTGGGCTCATTTGGTTTGTTTTGATGAGTTCTATACATTATACTTGGTGACGATGGTCTGATGATGGAGTCAGGAGGTGGATAGTGGATCTCCTCAATGGCTACTTGAATACCCCTCAAGTGTGGGTTCATTTGGTTTGTTTTGACGAGTTCTATACATTAAACTTGGTGACGATGGTCTGATGATGGAGTCAGGAGGTGGATAGTGGAACTCCTCAACGGCTACTTGTATACCCTCGAGTGTGGGCTCATTTGGTTTGTTTTGATGAGTTCTATACATTAATTCCAAACTCGATGGGATTGTGTCATTTTATTGCGGAATTCCTATGGCCACCTTCCAGTTTCAGCATCAGATCAGCTTCAAGTCATCATAATATTGTATTATATTTCAGCTCAATTGGATAACGGGAAGTGACTGAAAAATGGATTGCAAATTTTGACGGACAACTTACATACTTACATATTTACATACAATACGAACAGTGCAAGTTAATATAAAGCTTATAAAAAGGGGAGTTTTAAAGTAACCCCGATATCAGTATGAAGATGATCACCGACTTAATATTTTTTTTCTAAGAGATAAATTCATATTTTTTTGGTTGGTTCAATCGATAGAGGATCAAAAACCGATATTTGCATTTTTTTCCTTATTTTTTTGGATAAACGTTCAGGGAGATACAGACTTTTGAATTCTGAAATTGATCAAATTAACCCCATTTTACGGTACCTAAGTATATCAAATGATTGTAAACTATCATGATTGCGAGCCAAGCCGGGGTAAGTAATAATACCTATTAGGTACACCTAGATTATTGAACACCACATATTGCATAATGCAATGACCGTCTCATAATAGATATGATTGCCACTCAATTTAAAATAGCGATTTAAATTAAGAGTCCAATGAACTGAACTGGGTTATTTCAAACCGTTTGTAGCTTGTAGGTAACCTTACTCTTTTACGTACAATATGCAAAAGGAAATACTTTTTTCGTAGATATTTTCGATAATGCAAATTCATACAATTGATTGTTCAGTTCTAATTCAGAACGCGCCATTTGCGTAACCCACCTACAGTTTATTAATTGAATACTTGCTAGAACCAATGAAACTTAACAAAAAATAACACACACGTAGGCATTGAAGGCAAGAAAATCATGTAGAAAGTAATGTACATAAATAACTAACTAAATAGGTATAATGTCCTAGCAATGTGGCACAAGTTACACAAGTATGTCAAACGATCAGCGAACATGTCAGCGTCTTCGTGCTGAGTGAGCATTAGATGCAGCAGCATACATATAGGTAAAACGGTTATTAAGATATTTCCGAAAATCGGCATTTTTATCAATGACTAGCTGACGGATATACCAAAAACCTTACCCACTTCCAGATGACCTAGAACGTTGAACTAACTAAATATGAATACAAGGGCTAAAGTACAAACTTTAGCCATGCTATGCTTTGCTATGCTTTAGCTATGCTATGAAACATCAAAAATTTAAATATTATAAACATTTGGATAACTGATTTCCGTAGATATATACCTAAGTAAACCCGATGTCGTACATAATATCATCTTCTAATACCTATAAATCCTATAATTTAGATTTTGGTAAAGAAATCCATTTACAAAAGTGATCGTCAATTTTAAACCGACTTCAAAAAAGGAGGAGGTTATATGTTCCACTGTATCTCTCTCTCTGTCAATTGTGGACAAATTTCCAAAATTCTTTTTTTAATCGAACTTATTTATACTCATACTCCTGAGGTCCATTGTCACCAAATCAGGATCTGATGATGGGATCCCAGGGAAATTGAGGACAACCCTCAAATTTTATCAGCCCATAGATAGCAACTTGGGTTTTTTCTGTAATAAAAGTAATAATCAACGCATTTGCTCTCGGAGAGCAGTTCATGTAGTAAATTGGAAAAGAAATGTGGAAATTTTCATGTACATGTGGCTTGGCGAAGAACTGAATTGAAGTCGGTTTAAACTTTGTCTTTAAAGTAAATTATATTTTACTTAGTTTTGTACTTTTCCCCTATTTTTGTCCCGCGATATTTTTTGTTCTTTTTAGGGTTCCGTACTCAAAGAGTAAAACAGAAACCCTATTACTAAGAGTTCGTTGTCCGTCCGTCCGTCCGTTTGTCTGTCACCAGGCTGTATCTCAAGAACCGTGATAGCTAGAGAGTTGAAATTTTCACAGATTATGTATTTCTGTTGCCACTATAACAACAAATACTAAAAACAAAATATTTTTTTTTAAGGGGGTCTCCCATACAACAAACGTGATTTTTTTGCGTTTTTATAGATAATGGTACAAAACCCTTCGTGCGCGAGTCCAACTCGCACTTGGCCGGTTTTTTGTGGTATTTTTGTTAAAATTACCGACTTCTTTTTGAAAAACTTAAGTACAAAAAATATACAAGGGCGATTAATTGGTACTGTTTCAACTGCCCCTTCACCATTCCGTATATATTGTAAATTTTGTAATTTCCGTAAATTATGTAGGTACCAAAATATCGGAAGTCTCTGAGTGAGTGTGAGTTACTATTAGAATTACTATGTAGTTTACGCAATCGTTAAAAAGCGATCATTGGTAATTAATAATAAATATTATCATCAAAAATGCTTGCTCTTTGTGGCAAAGAAGTAATATAGCATCGTAAAAAAATCAAATGGGCTAAACGTATGATTATTGATTAGACAAGTCCCGACACTAACGCCGATAATTTCCTTTCTCGAGACCCCACCGCGACCTTACCACCCAGTAGTCTAGGAGATAATTAGCTTTTTCCAAATGACTCAAGTTCTAATTGACCCCGGTCTCTTACTGCATTATAGTTGCTGTCAATGCTAATGCTTAAGATATCCCGAGAATACAACACGTGTCGTCTTTACACGTGTAGGAGTAATGTATCATGTATCTTACTTACTAGAACTGTAATTGAATTGCAAAACAAACAAAGATTAATACTAGGTACAGTCGCCATTACATACATTGGTTCACTATAGGTGTTCAAAAATATCGGCACATGCACCCTATTGCCTTGAAAATAGAGGTGTGATCCGATGTTTGTGAGCTGCTTGTTTGCTCCGATGTATGTGATGGCGACTGTACTTAGTAATAGACATATGACAGAGCACACAAGCTGATAATAACTGTCAACAATCGGTAGTACGCCATATCATATCTTGATCAATGATCAATTGATCATCCTTCTGATTCTGACCTTCTGCTGATGTTGAAACGAATATGGACTACTTAGTGGCTCGGCTCTGTGAGGAGTAGAACTCGCGAGCCTGTCATTAAAAGGGTTTTTTTTATGTAACTAATTTCGAAAAAGTGAATCGACAAAAAAAAAACTATATACCTAGTTACCTAATTACAATTAGAAAATTAGCTGGATAGAAAAAAATCACATATGAAGAAATGATGAAGAAGTGCTGAGAAGAGTGGGAGAGAAAAGGAAACTGATAAAAACGATAGAGAATAGGAGAGGGAAAATGATTGGTCACCTTATACGACATGACGCTTTTATTAATAACATCATGGAAGGAAAGGTAGAAGGCAAGCGAAGAAGAGGAAGACCAAGGATAAGTTACATGAAACAAATCAATACATAGTATAAAACAAAGTCGCTTCCCGCTGTCTGTCTGTCTGTCCCTATGTATGCTTAGATCTTTAAAACTACCCAACGGATTTTGATGCGGCTTTTTTTAATAGATAGAGTGATTCAAGAGGAAGGTTTATATGTATAATCTATGCATGTATTCATTGTATTATACATATAATCCCGTGCGAAGCCGGGGCGGGTCACTAGTAAAAGATAAAGTTGGAGTCACGTCGTATAAAGAGGTCAAGGAGGCGGCCCTAGATAGAGTCAGATGGATGGTGGGAGCTACGCCGACAAGAGTCTAACTCTTAAATTTATGACGAATTAACGAACCTGCTCACGAAATGTCACGAGAATCGGTTGAGAAATGTCACCTAGAGGAGAACAGCCGGATAGAGGGAAATCCGGAAACGAACGAATTTAGGCCCAAGCTGAAGCTTAGAACTTCGATCGCTTCGCTCGCTCGTTCGATTACCTAAGTATGTTATTGTTTTCTTCGGCGACGAGCCTAGTTTAGGCTACAGAGGTCGACTACCAACTGGTAGTGACCCTCCTTACTAAGACGGAGGTCGGGTTCGAATCCCGGTAAGGGCATTATTTGAAACGAATATTTGTTCCTGAGTGTGTGGATGGTTTCTATGTATTTATCTGTATAAAGTATCTATGTAGTCGTCTACCGTCTAGTACCCATAGTATTACAAGCTTTGCTTAGTTTGGGACTAGGTCGATTTCTGTAAGATTGTCACTAGGGAATGCAAACCGGTAAACCGGTTAGCCGGTTAACCGGTAAATTGACTAAATATGAGGCCGGTAAATTACCGGTAAATTAAAATGAAAACCGGTAATTTACCGAACCCAAATTATTAGTAAAATACTACATTTTAAAGATTGTTAATGCTTCCTCGTCATGATTATACCTCAATAACCCTTCTTTTATCATATAAAAATGTCAATTGAATAAACTTGTTAAAGTTATCTTACCACCTAGGTAGGATCAAATTAATGCAATCGTTTGTAAAAGCTTCTCAAAATATAAACACGTTCCCGGTTCTGTTCTGTAAAATATAGATGGCTTCAAGCCTCCCGGAAAGGCTTTAGCACCGTAGACCACATCCACGCTCCGTCAGGTTATACAAAAGACTGAGGAGTATAACCTACCCCTCTGCTTAGTGTTCGCGATACACGAGAAAGCCTAGGATTTGATCGAAACCTGGGCTGTACTAGTCTCTCCAGCGGTGCCAAGTTGACGACTGCTATATTGAAGTATACAAAATACAAATACAAAATATGCACTAGAGGATTTTTTCAAGACTTTGGACTGGAGAAGGCAGACATCAACGACGAGTACATCACTCACCTTAGGATTTCTGACGATTTAGTAGTCTTGTCCATGGAGGACTTTAGTACAATGCTCGATGACCTCAGTAAATGCTCCGAGCGAGTCGGTCTAAAGATGAACATGGATAAGACGAAGATCATGTTATATGCCCATGTAGTGCCAACTCCCATTACAATCGGACGCGTCACGCTCAGAGTTGTAGACGATTATAAATATATACCTATGACAAGCTGTTCAGTTACACTCCTGTCGGCTCGGTTTGCGCAGTGTGTGGTGCCAGTGATGACATAATATATGGCACCTGAAATGTAGTCGCTCACTATGGGCCTCAATAGAAGGCTACAAGTCACCCAAAGGGCAATGAAGATGGCTATGCTGGGAGTTTATTTGCGTGATCGCATTAGAAATGAGGCTATCCGCAGTAAAACTAAGGTAACAGATATAGCCCTCCGAATCGCTAAACCAACAATGCCGCAATTTGGAACCCCCATGAGCTCCCCACTCCTAGAAAAAGTTATGAAACCGTTTGTACGAACACACTTAGCTCTTTTCTCTATCCAACAAATTTCAATCTAGGTATTGTTGGTTATATATACGTCTCTTGAAGCCCGTAGAAACATGTATTTAGTGAAATATTATTTTAGACTACTAAGTGGGCCTGTAGTTAGTTTCTGTAGAACTAGGAAAATTTCCTCCCTACCTGCTAATTAATCCCCAAGGAACGTTTTCAATTGCGTTTTTTGCCCTCCTACCACTGATCAAGTTTCAAATATTAAAGATCTGATTATTACGGCATATACGGCACATGATAACGCTTTATACTATATCATAGCTTATTTTTACGATAAATAAACGTCAAAAAACGCTACTTATTAGCCAAATTGAATTTACCGGTAATTTACCGGTTAACCGGTTTTGGCTCCCTGAAGTCGGTAATTTACCGGTAATGAAATTCGCCCGGTAATTGCATTCCCTAATTGTCACCAAATATTTATTATTTATTTATTTCTTTTCTGATGACGCTTTGTCTTGTGTTGTGACACCTCTATTGTGTTAGGTGTCGTCTCTTCAATGACAAAAGGTTAAATGAGATAAACACGAGGAATGTTCCATGAGTCGAGGATTTTGAGTGCCTAAACTAGGTAGTTACTTTTAGGAACAGCCGGCTTTGACTTTTGGCTGTAGAACACACTAGCTTTAGCCCGCGACTTCGTCCGCGTGTATCTCGTTAATCGCCTTAGAGGATAATTGCTATTAAAGTATTTCAGGCTTATGCTTAAACATCGCTCCCCCGTGCAAAGTCGCCCCCACCTTTTCACCCCTTATTATTTCCGGGATAATTTATATAAATTTATATGAAATGTATAAATTTAAAACTATATCCATACCAAATTGTATCAAAATCGGATCAATGGTTTAAATGCATGCAAATGCTACATTAGTAAATTGATTTTTTTATTAAAATCCGTTGAGTAGTTCTACTCACGTTAGTATGGGCAACCCGTTATCTTATGCTAATGGATTATGTATACATACTGACTAATTAATGGCTTACTTTTAGTCAGAATCTATTTTACTAACGGCTAATAAAAAAATGATTTTTATGAAATATTGCTGTTCAATCAATTATTTAGTTAGCTGCTCTACAATTTATAAGGCGGACTAATATTGGTTACATAGTTGATCGTTTGGGACATTTATTGCAAATCAAGCCTGATTTCATCTATAGGTATTATAAACAGGAAAAGTCTGTGAGATTTGTAAGTTTGTGTACAATGGGTAATCTCCGGAACCGTTGGACCGATTTCAAAAATCATTTCACCTGCGTATAGAATGAACTTTCTGAATCAATATAGGCTATGTTTTATCCCGCGGGTTTGCCTGCGTTCTTTGCAATACGCGGGTGAAGCCGTGCCGGCAGCTAGTGTACCTATAGTAAATTCAACCTTGTATGCTGATCAAATAATTTGACGAAAAGCTTATTTTTGTTGCGAGCCAATTATAATACTTAACAGCGAACCATCCTTAACAAACTGTTTCAACAAAGTTAAAATATCCTCTGATTTGATCATGCTAAGCTAAGGGTTGATTTACTCAAGATGCTTGATTAATGGAGATTACTTAGATGTCATTATAACTTTGTAATCAAAATCGTGGACAGCTTCCAAGTCCAAAAATAACTAAACTTTCGTATAAACTTTCACCCACTATTTCACCCCTTTAAAGTACGAATATCTAAAAATGCTTCAAGGAAACCTTTTTTTATTTGTGACCATAAAGCCAAATCTCAAATTTCATAGATCTACCTTCAAAAATAACGAAATTTTCATACAAACTTTCAACCTCCATTTCACCCCTTTAAAGCACGAATACCCAATAATGCTCGAAGAAAACCTATTTTAATTTCTGACCGAAAAGCTGAATCTCGAATTTCATAGATCTACCATCAAAAGTAACGGATTTGCATACAACGTTTTATCCCCAATTTCACCCCCTTATAGGGGTTGAATTTCAAAAAATCCTTCCTTAGTGCGCCTTTACGTCACTTGAAGAATATGTTTTTCAATTTTCACGCTTGTATCTTTAGCGGTTTAGGCTGTGCGTTGTCTGTCACTCTATAAGTAACGGTCCAATTTTATATATGTAATCTCCACTTATAATAAATCTCTAAATTAAAAAAAGAATCAGCCAGTTTGAAACTAAGCTTTGCGCGGTTCGAATGTTCTCAGCATCCCATGAACGGAAAAATATGAAACATTTTATATAGGTACATTATTATTCTAGCTGCAACTTAGGATAGTTTTTATCCGACTGCGACAGTTAATTAATTTTCCGAAATATACGACTTCATTTAATTTTTCATTTATTTTTATTGAAATCAAACGCTGCTCCAACTGTCAGCTATAAGAACCGTCAAATTTTCGTCAAAATGGCGGAATTGCTTTGCCTTTCACTTATTAATAATTTAAATCCCGTCTACGATAGACCTTTACGAGACAAATGCTAAAATATAAACCATAAAAAAATATTCGATTCTAATATGAGAACTTATATGCGCAAATGTCGTTTTATGTCGTAATTTCAATAAATGAAATCAACAAATTTGAACAATATAATTAACACGAATTTGTTTTTTTTGAATGACAATGGCACGCGCTCGGCGCATTCAGCCAAAGTACCTGCGGCGCTACCACGAAAACCGATACTCAATGTTCATATATTTGCATCCCTGTCACTCGAGTATGGTTAGTGCGATAGAGATAGAGATACCCGAATATTTTCGAATTCCGAAGTTCGTGGTTATAGCTCAGGAATCGAAAATATGGTAAATAATCATAATGTATTTTCTCGAAAAAGAATTTAAAATAAATATAGTCAAATGGAGAAAAAAACAAAGCAAGAGGTTATATAGGTAATGATTAAGTTATAATATAAGAGTCCAAAGTTTGAAGAGGGGGTATGTTCTGTCCCTTTTCCGCAAAACGCACCTTCATATGAAACGATTGTTTTTTACTATGACGCTCGAGTATATTGACGTCACAGTCCCTCATCGTTTTCTCACTCTAACAAGCGACATTAAAACGGATGTAGCTTCATAATTTTTTGAGATATTTGAATGGGAGTTTCATTATCTTCTATCTATTTATCTCCACTTATAATAAATCTCTAAATTAAAAAAAGAATCAGCCAGTTTGAAACTAAGCTTTGCGCGGTTCGAATGTTCTCAGCATCCCATGAACAGAAAAATATGAAACATTTTATATAGGTACATTATTATTCTAGCTGCAACTTAGGATAGTTTTTTTTTTTTTATCCGACTGCGACAGTTAATTAATTTTCCGAAATATACGACTTCATTTAATTTTTCATTTATTTTTATTGAAATCAAACGCTGCTCCAACTGTCAGCTATAAGAACCGTCAAATTTTCGTCAAAATGGCGGAATTGCTTTGCCTTTCACTTATTAATAATTTAAATCCCGTCTACGATAGACCTTTACGAGACAAATGCTAAAATATAAACCATAAAAAAATATTCGATTCTGATATGAGAACTTATATGCGCAAATGTCGTTTTATGTCGTAATTTCAATAAATGAAATCAACAAATTTGAACAATATAATTAACACGAATTTGTTTTTTTTGAATGACAATGGCACGCGCTCGGCGCATTCAGCCAAAGTACCTGCGGCGCTACCACGAAAACCGATACTCAATGTTCATATATTTGCATCCCTGTCACTCGAGTATGGTTAGTGCGATAGAGATAGAGATACCCGAATATTTTCGAATTCCGAAGTTCGTGGTTATAGCTCAGGAATCGAAAATATGGTAAATAATCATAATGTATTTTCTCGAAAAAGAATTTAAAATAAATATAGTCAAATGGAGAAAAAAACAAAGCAAGAGGTTATATAGGTAATGATTAAGTTATAATATAAGAGTCCAAAGTTTGAAGAGGGGGTATGTTCTGTCCCTTTTCCGCAAAACGCACCTTCATATGAAACGATTGTTTTTTACTATGACGCTCGAGTATATTGACGTCACAGTCCCTCATCGTTTTCTCACTCTAACAAGCGACATTAAAACGGATGTAGCTTCATAATTTTTTGAGATATTTGAATGGGAGTTTCATTATCTTCTATCTATTTATCTCCACTTATAATAAATCTCTAAATTAAAAAAAGAATCAGCCAGTTTGAAACTAAGCTTTGCGCGGTTCGAATGTTCTCAGCATCCCATGAACAGAAAAATATGAAACATTTTATATAGGTACATTATTATTCTAGCTGCAACTTAGGATAGTTTTTTTTTTTTTATCCGACTGCGACAGTTAATTAATTTTCCGAAATATACGACTTCATTTAATTTTTCATTTATTTTTATTGAAATCAAACGCTGCTCCAACTGTCAGCTATAAGAACCGTCAAATTTTCGTCAAAATGGCGGAATTGCTTTGCCTTTCACTTATTAATAATTTAAATCCCGTCTACGATAGACCTTTACGAGACAAATGCTAAAATATAAACCATAAAAAAATATTCGATTCTGATATGAGAACTTATATGCGCAAATGTCGTTTTATGTCGTAATTTCAATAAATGAAATCAACAAATTTGAACAATATAATTAACACGAATTTGTTTTTTTTGAATGACAATGGCACGCGCTCGGCGCATTCAGCCAAAGTACCTGCGGCGCTACCACGAAAACCGATACTCAATGTTCATATATTTGCATCCCTGTCACTCGAGTATGGTTAGTGCGATAGAGATAGAGATACCCGAATATTTTCGAATTCCGAAGTTCGTGGTTATAGCTCAGGAATCGAAAATATGGTAAATAATCATAATGTATTTTCTCGAAAAAGAATTTAAAATAAATATAGTCAAATGGAGAAAAAAACAAAGCAAGAGGTTACATAGGTAATGATTAAGTTATAAGAGTCCAAAGTTTTAAGAGGGGGTATGTTCTGTCCCTTTTCCGCAAAACGCACCTTCATATGAAACGATTGTTTTTTACTATGACGCTCGAGTATATTGACGTCACAGTCCCTCATAGTTTTCTCACTCTAACAAGCGTCATTAAAACGGATGTAGCTTCATAATTTTTTGAGATATTTGAATGGGAGTTTCATTATCTTCTATCTATTTATCTTTTTCTATATATATAAAAGAAGACTTCCTGACAGATCATCAACGCACAGCCGAAACTACTGGAACTAGAAACTTGAAATTTACACTTATACTACCTTGTATAACGTAGGCGACGGATAAGAAGGGATTTTTGGAAATTCCACCCCTAAAGGGGTTAAATAGGGGTGCAAAGTTTGTATGGAGGAAACTAATTTTTTTGAGCTGGAGTCTTCAAACTTTGTGGAAAGATTACTTTATAGAATACAAATAAAGTACTTTCAGCTTTTTGGAAAATTCTACCCCTAAAGGGGCTAAAAAGGGTTGCAAAATTTGTATGGGGGAAACTCTTTTTTGAGATAGAATCTTAAAAGTTTGTAGAAAGATTACTTATTGAAATACAAAAAAACATCTTTCAGCGTTTTAGAAAATTCCACCCCTAAGAGGGTTAAAAGGGGGTGCAACATTTGTATGAAGAAACATTTTTTTTTAGCTAGAGAATTCAAACATTGTAGAAAGCTTACTTATTGGAATAAAAATAAAGGACTTTCGGCGTTTTGAAAAATTCCACCCCTATGGGGGTTAAAAATCGTTGCAAAGTTTGTATGAGGGAAATTCTTTTTTGAGTTAGAAGGTAAATCGTTTGTAGAAAGATTACTTATTGAAATACAAAAAAGTTTTTTAAGCGTTTTTTAAATTTCCACCCCTAATGGGGTTAAAAGGGGGTGCAACATTAGTATAGAAGCAACGTTTTTTTAGCAGAAGACTTAAAACTTTGTAAATAGCTTACTTATTAGAATATTAATAAAGCACTTTCAGCGTTTTGAAAAATTCCACCCCTTAGGGGGTTAAAACGGGTTCCAAATATTGTATGAGGAAAACTCTTTTTTGAGATAGAAGCTTAAAGTTAGTAGAAAGACTACTTATTGAAATACAAAAAAGAACTTACAGCGTTTTGGAAAATTCCACTCCTAAGGGGGTTAAAACGGGATGCAACATTTGTAAGGTGGAAATTTTTTTTTTAGCTGGAGACTTAAACAGTTGGAGAAAGCTTACATATTTGAATATAAATAAAGCACTTTCAGCGTTTTGGAAAACTCCACCCCTAAAGAGGCTAAAAGGGGTTGCAAAGTTTGTATGAGGGAAACTCTTTTTTGAGATAGAAGCTTTAAAGTTTGTAGAAAGATGACTTATAGAAATAAAAAAAAATCTTTCAGCCGTTTAGAAAATTCCGCCCCTAAGGCGGTTGAAAGGGGGTGCAACATTTGTATGGAGGTAACATGTTTTTTAGCTAGAGACTTAAAACTTTGTAGAAAGCTTACTTATTAGAATAAAAATAAAATTCTTTCAGCGTTTTAGAAAATTCCACCCCTAAGGGGGTTTAAAATCGTTGCAAAATTTGTATGGGGGAAATTCTTTTTTGAGTAAGAAGGTTAATCGTTTGTAGAAAGATTACTTATTAAAATACAATAAAGTTCTTTCAGCGTTTTAGAAAATTCAACCCCAAGGGGGTAGCAACATTTGAATGGAGGCAACGTTTTTTTTAGCAAGAGACTTAAAACTTTGTAAATAGCTTACTTATCAGAATATCATTAAAGTACTTTCATCGTTTAGAAAAACTCTAACCCTAAGGGGGTTAAAAAGGGTTGCAAATATTGTATCAGGGAACCTCTTTTTTGAGATAAAAGCTTAAAAGTTTGTAGAAGGATTAATTATTGATATACTAAAAAAAATCAGCATTTGAGAAAATTCCACCCCTAAGGGGGTTAAAAGGGGGTACAACATTTGTATGGAGGCAACGTTTTTTTAGCAATAGACTTAAAACTTTGTAAATAGCTTACTTATTAGAATACTAGCTGTTGCCCGCGACTTCGTCCGCGTATAACATGTTATCGTCTAAATGTTTGTTAAAGGAATGAACTAAAAAAAAAAAAAAACATTGAAATTAATTTTCTACCTAGACTTTTAGAAAACAATCTAAAACCGAAGTTACAAATCTCTTACTTTCAAAATCTCTTGCTCTCTATACAAACTAAGAACCCTCTCTGAACCCTCATAGTAAACAGTCTGAAACCGTAGTTACAAATTTCTTGCTTTAAAAATGTCTTGCTCTCTATACAAAGTTCGAACCCCCTTTTAACCTTCTTAGGCGATGAATTAAAAAAAACGCTGAAATAAGTTTTGTAGTCTAAACAGGCTAAGATCGCAGTTACAAATATCATACTTTAAAATTTTCTTGCTCTCCATACAAACTTTGAACGCTTTTCAGGGAAAAATTAAAAATAAAACACTCGGTTTTTTTATTGTAATAGGTAAGTATTTTTTCTACAAACTATCTAGTCTCTAGCTAAAAAAAAGTGTTTCCCATACGAACCTTGCACCCCTTTTTAACCCCTTAAGGGGTGAAATTTTCCAAAACGCTGGCAGTAGGTATTTTTTTGTATTTTAATAAGTAGGTACTTAATCTTTCAACAGAGTTTTAAGTTTCTACCTAAAAAAAAATTTTCCTACACAAACATTGCACCTCTTAGCGGGTGGAAATTTTCAAACCACTGAAAGTAATTAACCTATATATTTGTATTCTAATAAATAATCTTTCTACACAATTTCAAGTCTCAAGCTCAAAAAAAAAGTTTCCTTCATACAATTTTTCACCTGTTTTAATCACCCTTAGGGGTGGAATTTTCCAAAACGCTGAAAGTTCTTTATTTGTATTGTAATAAGTAATCTTTCAGCAAAGGTTTGTCGCTTGCGATCTTTTTAAAAAGGTTTGAGATTCTAGCTCAAAAAAATCCCGTTTACCAACATTGTACCCCTTTTTCATACCCTTAGGGGTGGAATTTTCCAAAACGCTGTTTTTTTTTATTTGTATTGTAATAAGTAATATTTCTACAAACTTATTTTAAGCTTCTATCTCAAAAAGAAGTTTCGCTCATACTTTGCAACCTTTTTTAACCCCCTAACAGGCTGAATTTTCGAAAACGCTGGCAGTACCTTATTTGTATTCTAATAAGTAAGCTTTCTACAACGTATTGAGTCTCTTGCTAAAATAATAAAGTTTCCCCCATACAAAATTTGCACCCCTTGTTTACCCCCTTAGGGGCAGAATTTTCCTAAACGTTGAAAGTATTTTATTCGTATTCTATTAAGTAATATTTATACAAAATTTAAAGTCTCTAGCTATAAAAAATAAAGTTTCCCCCATACAAACTTTGCACCCCTATTTGACCCCTTTAGGGGTAGAATTTCCAAAAATCTCTTCTTATCCGTTGCCTACGTTGTATAAGGTAGTTCTGGTATAAATTTCAACTCTCTAGCCCCAGTAGTTTCGGCTGTGCGTTGATGAGTGAGTGGGTGAGTCAGTCAGGGCATTTATATGTAGGTATAGATAGATAGAAGATGACGAAAATCCCATTCAAATATCTCAAAACCGTTTTAATGTCGCTTGTTAGAGTGAGAAAACGATCGGGGACTGTGACGTCAAGATCCTCGAGTGTCATAGTAAAAAACAATCGTTTCATTTGAAGGTGCGTTTTGTGAAAAAGGGACAGAACATAAAACTTTGGAACTTAGTGATTACCTATTTATATACCTAACCTCTCGCGTTGAATTTTTCTCTATTATCCTTTTTTCGAGAAAATACATTATGATTATTTTATTTAGTGTCTACCTACAGCCGGGTCCGCTGCACCAATGTTTTCCATGTTTTTAAACATCTAACATGTTTTCAGTCAGGTTCGGCAAACAAATAGGGTTTTGTTTTGATTGGCAAAACATGTTTGACGTTTAAAAACCCACGAAAACATGGCGCAGCGGACGCGGCTTACGGGGTGTAGTTTCGATTCCTGAGCTATAACCACGAACTTCGGAATTCGAAAATATTCGGGTATCTCTATCTCTATCGCACTAACAACACTCGAGTGACAGGGATGCAGTTATACGAACTTCGAGTTTCGGTTTTCGTGGTAGCGCCGTAGGCACTTTGGCTGAATGCGCCGAGCGCGTGCCATTGTCATTCAAAAAAAACAAATTCGTGTTAATTATATTGTTCAAATTTGTTGATTTCATTTATTGAAATTACGACATAAAACGACATTTGCGCATATAAGTTCTCATATCAGAATCGAATATTTTTTTATGGTTTATATTTTAGCATTTGTCTCGTAAAGGTCTATCGTAGACGGGATTTAAATTATTAATAAGTGAAAGGCAAAGCAATTCCGCCATTTTGACGAAAATTTGACGTTTCTTATAGCTGACAGTTGGAGCAGCGTTTGATTTCAATAAAAATAAATGAAAAATTAAATGAAGTCGTATATTTCGGAAAATTAATTAACTGTCGCAGTCGGATAAAAACTATCCTAAGTTGCAGCTAGAATAATAATGTACCTATATAAAATGTTTCATATTTTTCCGTTCATGGGATGCTGAGAACATTCGAACCGCGCAAAGCTTAGTTTCAAACTGGCTGATTCTTTTTTTAATTTAGAGATTTATTATAAGTGGAGATTATTTAAAAAAAAATCAGCGTTATGAAAAATTTCACCGCTAGGGGGGTTGAAAAGGGTTGCAAAGTTTGTATGAGGGAAACTTTTTTTTGAGATAGAAGCTTAAAAGTTTGTAGAAAGATAGCTTATTGAAATACAAAAAAAGAACTTTCAGCGTATTAGAAAATTCCACCCCTGATGGGTTAAAAGGGGACGCAACATTTGTAAGGTGGAAATGTTTTTTTTTAGCTAGAGAATTAAACAGTTGTAGAAAGCTTACTTATTAGAATACAAAAAAATGACTCCGTGTTTTGGAAAATTCCACCCCTAAGGGGTATAAAATACGTTCCAAAGTTTGTATGAGGGAAATCCTTTTTTGAGATCGAAGGTAAATCGTTTGTAGAAAGATTACTTATTGAAATACAAAAAAGTACTTTCAGCGTTTTAGAAAGTTCCACCCCTAACGGGGTTAAAAGGGAGTGCAACATTTGTATAGAGGCAACGTATTTTTTTAGCAAGAGACTAAACTTTGTAGATAGCTAACTTATAAGTACTATATGTATAAATAAAGTACTTTCAGCGTGTTGATAAATTCCACCCCTAAGGGTTGCAAAGTTTGTATGAGTGAAACTCTTTTTTGAGATAGAAGCTTAAATCTTTGTAGAAAGCTTACAAATAAAGTACATTCAGCGTTTTGAAAAATTCCACTCCTTTAGGGGTTAAAAAGGGGTGCAAGGTTCGTATGGGAAACACTTTTATTGAGCTTAGAGACTTGATAGTTTGTAGAAAAAATGCTTATTACAACAAAAAATACTCTTCTTCTTAATTTTTCCCTGAAAAGCGTTAATAGTGGGTTCAAAGTTGGTATGGAGAGTCAGAAAATTTTAAAGTATGAGATTTGTAACTTCGAGCTTAGCCTGTTTGTTACAAGACTACAAAACTTATTTCAGCGTTTTTTGAAATTCAACCTCTAAAGGGGATTATAAGGGTGTTACAAGTTTGTATGGAGAGCAAGTAATTTTTAAAGTAAGGGATTTGTAACTTCGGTTGTAGACTATTTGCTACAAAACTTATTTCAGCGTTTTTTTTTTTATTTATCGCCTAAGAAGGTTAATAGGGGGTTCGAAGTTTGTATAGAGAGCAAGACATTTTTAAAGTAAGAAATTTGTAACTACAGTTTCAGACTTATACTATGAGGGTTCAAAGAGGGTTCTAAGTTTGTATAGAGAGCAAGACATTTTGAAGGTAAGAGATTTGTAACTTCGATTTTAGACTGTTTACTAAAATACTACAAAACTAATTTCAATGTTTTTTTTTAAATTCATTCCTTAAACAAACATTTAGACGATAACATGATCTACGCGGACGAAGTCGCGGGTAATAGCTAGTACATAATAAATGTCCTGACTGACTTATTCACTCAATCACTCACTCACTCACTCATCAACGCACAGCCGAAACTACTAATCTTAGAGAGTTGATTTTTGCACAGTATGTTGCTTTTATAACGTGGGCTAGGGATAAAAAGGGATTTTTGAAAATTCTACCCCTAAGGGGGTAAAATGGGGGTGCAAAGTTTGTATGGGAGAACCTTTTTTTTTTTGAGCTATAGACTTAAACTTTGTAGAAAAATTAGTTATTAGAATACAAATGAAACACTTTCAGCGTTTTGGAAAATTCCACCCCTACGGGGGTAAAATAGGGGTGCAAGGTTTGTATGGGGGAAACATTTTTTTTTAAATAGAGACTTAAAACTTTGTAGAAAGATCAGTCATTAGAATACAAATAAAGAACTTTCAGGGTTTTAGAAAATTCTACCCCTAAAGGGGTAAAATAGAGTGCAAAGTTTGTATGGGAAAAACTACTTTTTTTTAAATAGAGACTTAAAACTTTGTAGAGAAATTATTCATTAGAATACAAATAAAGTACCTAGATTCAGTGTTTTAAAAAAATCTACCCCTAAGGGGGTAAAATAGGGGTGCAAATTTTGTATGGGGGAAACAATATTTTTTTTAAATAGAGACTTAAAACTTTGTAGAAAGATTAGTCATCAGAATACAAATTAAGTACTTTCAGCGTTTTAGAAAATTCTACCCCTAAAAATAGGGGGCTAAAATAGGGGTGCAAAGTTTGTATGTGGGAAACTATTTTTTTTAGCTAGAGTCCTAAAACTTTGTAGAAAGATTATTTAAATACAAAGAAAGCACTTTCAGCGTTTTGGAAAATTTCACCCCTAAGGGGGTAAAATAGGGTGCAAAGTTTGTATGGGAAAAACATATTTTTTTTTAATAGAGACTTAAAATTTTGACGAAAAATTACTTATTAGAACATGAAAAATACTACATTCGGCGTTTTACAAAAATCATTCCCTAAGGGGGTTAAAAAAGGGTGCAAGGTTTGTATGGGGAACACTTTTTCTGAGCTAGACACTTAATACTTTGTAGAAAGATTACTTATAAAAATACAAAAAAAAAGACTCAGCGTTTTGAAAAAATCTATCCCTAAGGGGGATAAAAAGGGGTGCAAAGTTTTTATCAGGGAAAGTTTATGTTTTTGAGTTAGAGACTTGAAACTTTGTAGAAAGATTACTTATTAAAATACAAAAAAAGAACACAAATCGTTTTAGAAAATTCCACCCCTAATAGGGTTAAAAAGGAGAGCAAGCTTTGCATGGGCAACACTTTTTTTTGAGTTAGACTTAAAACTTTGCAAAAAGATTACTTATTAGTATACTAAAAAAGAACTCTCAGTGTTTTAGAAAACTCCATCCCTAAGGGGATCCTTAAGATCCTTAAGAAGGGTAGCCAGTGTTGTGTGGGAAAAACTTTTTTTTTTACTAGACTTAAAACTATTCAAAATGTTACTTATTAAAATTAATAATAAAGTACTTTCAGAGTTTTAGAAAATTCCACCCCTAAGGGGGTTAAGAAAGCTTTGTATGGGCAACACTTTTTTTGAGCTAGAGACTTAAAAGTTTACGAAAAAAGTTCTTTCAGCGATTAGAAAAATTCAACCTCTAAGGGGGTTTTAAGGGGGTTCAAATTTTAAATGGCGAGCAATAAAATTTTAAAGTGCGAGTAAGAGATTTTTAACTTCGGTCTTATTCTGTACGTTAAAAGACTACAAAACTGATTTCAGAGTTTTTCCAAATTCATCCCCTAAGAGTGTTAAAATTGGTTCAAAGTTTGAGTATTTCAAGGCATTTTTAAAGTATGAGATTTTTAACTTTGGTTTTAGACTGTTTGTTCACAAACTAGAAAATGAACATCAACTTTTTTTTTAATTATCCCCTAAAAGAGGGTTCAAATTTTGTATTGAGAGAAATCATTTTCTAAGACGATAAAAAGTTCTACGCGGACGAAGTCGCGGGCAACAGCTAGTAGATAATAGATGAGACTGTCTTTGAAAAAGTGTCACGCCAAAAAAAACTATATAATTAACGAACCTGCACACAAAATTTCATGAGAATCGGTTGAGAAATGCGATCTGTAGAGGAGAACAGCCGGACAGCGTGACTAACACCGGACATACGAATTTTTTTCGCCCGAAGCTGCATTAAGCATAGAATTTTGTTCGCGTCGCTCGCTCATTCGATAACTTTATTTTAAATCAATGTTATACCTATAGTAGTAATAGTTTATTGCAAATAATATTGCAGATATTGCTATAGTTACTCAACTTATGTTTCGTTTCACTACGAATTTGCACTACTTACGTATTTTTAACAGTTAAGTAGGCCTACTGGATACTCTGAATAGCGCTTACCTACTTATACGCGCCATTGCTCGTCGTAGGTTGTAGTTTTTGCAATGCGAAATGCTTACAGTTAGTGGGCACTGGGCAGCGATCTTGGCCCACGTGTTACCTATTCAAGTTATAAGCGGTTAGATAGTTTCTCTTGTTGCACACCGTAGGTAGTTAGTGTTTGCCAAATTGCCAGTGCGCAATATCTTTCGCTTCAATGCACTTCATGCCGTCAAATTTTAAGTTTATATCCAGCGTTGTTACACTATTGCCTGTGTACATTTATACATACCTACTTTGCATAGCAGAAGTAAAAAGTTAAGTATCTATGTTTTGTTGTCATGCTATTATGGCATCGTAACTTTCTTTTCAACAGTTTCTTGTTGTCAACGTTACATATTAAATTAATACTCATGTCTGCCTACAAAACTTTTGATAAGGTAAGTATATAACTTTAGTTACCAATCAAAGCGGCCACACATCCTCGTACAGTGGACACATTCAGTGCCAAAGCTTTCGTAACGCTATTACCTAGCCGATAACATGAGGAGCTCCGTATGTAGAGGAAAAGCGCCTTAAGCCCCTGCTAGACGATCGCCAACACGCCCCTTCGACCGAGCGACCTTGGTCGGCACCGACCGCTGTAGTATGAAATTTTACTACAAACAACTGTCTACACGGTCGGTGCGGACCAAGGCTGCTCGGTCGGAGGGGCGTGTTGGTGACCGTCTAGCAGAGGCTTAAGCGAGCAGAGCGGCGGCGGTAAACCAAGCGGGTTGATGATATAACAACCGGCAAACTTCTTGAGCATTAGATGACGTGGTGGGGGAAGGATTACGCATCCTACACTTACGATCTAAAAAAGGACCCCGCTTTTATGGAATTACATTTCTTTGTGTAATATAATGTGTATGTGTAATTTTTAACTAGGTAATTACTAACTACTCGCCTTGGAATATAATAAAAAGAAAAAATTATTTGCTCATGTTGTTTGCCGTCTACTGTACAGAAAGTGTTAACCTGGAGCAACCTGGAGGTACTATTGACGATACGCAGGCGCCGCTAGGTCATGAACCCTCCTACCTATTCAAGTGTGTTGAATGAATCTCCATTTTTAAACAATACATTTTAAGGTCAACCGTGTCAATAGCGTCTATGAGGTTATATTTATACCGTTCATTTGAGTATCTAGGTATTGTTCAACACGAAATGAATTGCAACCGGATCAGGAGTTTTTTTCCTGTAAATCCTACATTTATTTATGGTGGTAGCAAACCATAATTCTTTACTTTTTACATAGGTACTTAGTTTATTAAATGACCGTTGTAGTTACATACTTATGATTTAACTTTCCTGGCCCCGTAGCATGGATGGCGTTATCACGCGACAAGTGACAGGATAGAGCTTCCGTCCCTGGCTGACACCGTTCGATAGAATGAGACGACGCGCTTATCCTGTCACTTGTCGCGTGATAACGCCATCCATGCTACGGGGCCTGACTTCATCGCTCTAATGTTGTTATTTGAACCAACCCGAAGCAACTGTACCTATCAGAGCGTATAAAAAGCCACTAGGTACAGATATTAGGTACAGTTAACCATAACGTAAGTAGGCAAATCGTAGAGGTGTGCACTGTGCAGCTAACTTACTTTTACACGAGTCCGGCAGCAATATCTATTCAAAGAATTGTACACGCATGTAATAAATAATTACGTAGATATTAATTTATAATTTACCTAGGGTCACCTGTCCATCATTGAAACTTTGGTGCCCAGTGAAACACCTCAATATTTCCAAAACCAGATGTTGCTAGATAGTCCTGTAGGTATAGCTCATTAGGACGTACCTACCTACTGAAAAAACTCTCGTACACGGTCTTTGTGGACGCGACGCGTGGGAGAAAAAATCACAACAAACACTTCTCTTTATATGACACAAAAAAGTTAAAAACATAATAATACTTGGTGATTTTTTGACAAAGTATAGAATTTGATTTCGTAGTATATCTCATTGCCTTCTGTAAATCTCAAAACGTCTATGGAGCTGTGTGTAAAAATGGTTCACTTTTTGGTGCAATTCTTCATCGATAGTCAACAACACCTAACTATTTAGTATGTTTACAATGAAACAGTGTGTGTGCAACAATGAAACAGCGATGTAGAACATCTTATTAAATTAATTGATATAAAATGACCTAATAATAATAACTTCATAAAACTCGATTAAATGCAAACAAATGTTATTATAATAACCAGTAGACATCGCTAATTTTGTAGCATTTTTGGTGCAGCGTAACGGAATTGGTACCATGGTGGCCATTGGTGGTCATGGACGCACTGAAACAAAGCTCATTTTGTAGGGTTTCGTACCCAAAGGGTAAAACGCACAGTTGTATGAATATAAGGAGATCGGACATGGCGGCCGATTTGTATAGAGTGAGCCTGTCGCAAGTACATTAACCCACACAACGCCCAAGTAATTGACAAGACAAATCACGCACACATCTAAAACACACACTCTTGTATACCTACACGCTTATTTGACAATAAACGCGCATCATATCAGGCATTTTGGGAACGTAATATTCTCTGCGATCAGCACGCGTGCACAGTATGGCAGTGTATGCCCATTGAGCATACAGCTGCGACACGGCCGCCGGCGGCTTGTCCTCTCTCTAGTATTCTATGCTCTGAGGTAAAACGGGACCCTATTAGGTACTAAGACTAGTAAGACTTCGCTGTCCGTCCGTCTGTCTGTCTGTCCGTGTTTTACCAGGCTGTATCTCATGAACCGTGATAGTTAGACAATTGAAATTTTCACAGATGATGTATTTCTGTTGCCGCTATAACGACAAGTAGGTACATACTTACTAAAACAGAATAAAATAAATATTTAAGGGGGGGGGGGGGAACGTTTATATAGATATAAATGATTTTTAACACACTTCAAAAAAGGAGGAGGTTATATGGTCCCCACTGTATGTATTTTTGTTTTTTTTATGTATGTTCCCCGATTTCTCCGTCAATTGTGGACCGATTTCCAAAACTCTTTTTTTATTCGATAGAGTATACTCCCGAGGTGGTCCCATTGTCACCAATTTAGGATCTGATGATGGGATCCCAGGGAAATTGAGGGTAACCCGGAAATCGCAATTTTGGTTAAGTGGAACTGATGATGAAGACCACAGATGACTTATGGAACTCCTCAAAGATGTAATGTATGTTCGCCGATTTATCCGTCAATTGTAAACCGATTTCCAAAATTCTTTTTTTATTCGATAGATGGACCCCTTAGGGGTCCGTGACATGATTGCTAGGGATCCACGACCTCTTCGTTCACTCTTAACGTGTAGATAGGTAGGTACGTGCACATGAGTTTTGTCCTCATTATCTTCAACAGGGGCCCGCGGTATTTTTGAAATTCTGAAAGTGGTCCATGCCTAACAACAGTTTAAGAACCACTGCACTAGGCTAACCAGTCGTCAGTTACCTACCACCGAGTACTTTAGTGGTAAAAGATGGGGAAACATGGGTTCCTTTTTTACCTTATTGGTACGGAACCCTAAAAATTCCCAGCTGCTACCAGTGGTAACAGGTGGGAATAACCCCATTTTTGTTAAGAATTGCATTTTTTTTTAAGTTACCCATTTGTTTAATAATAAATGTTACTTAAAAACGTATATATACAAAGTAAATAGGTACCTACCTACTGCTGTGTTCGAGGCACCATTAGGTACCGTACCTAGCTGTCAAACCAAAGTCAATTGTATTTAAATGAGCCAGCGACGAGCTCGGTTTATATTATACCTACACGTCGTTTTAAAGGACTGAGGCTTTTACGTATTTAAGAGACATGGATGAAACGTTAAAAAAGATCGACTTACCTCTTTCTCCTCCCATGGTTTCTTCATTGCTGAGGGACGTGGTCTAGGGCCTAGGAAGAGTTTATCATTGAATGATTTGCCGCCATCTCCATCCGTCTGTAGTCAAGACTTGAATATCGTGAACCCTTGGTATGAGTACGAGTAAGTAGGTATGGGCCGAGCGAATTTGGCCAGTCAAACCTAACCCCCTGGCCACGACTTTGGTCTTAAGCGACCTGCGGCAGCGTCTTATCTGTTCATTGCGCGGTCGAGACACGCAACGTAGGTACCTAAAAACGTACTACTACTGTGGTTAGTTGGGATCACGCGCAATGAATTAGAAAAACCGTTGCCGCAGGTCGCTTAAGACCAAAGTCGTGGCCAAGGACCGGCTCCTGTCTCTGTCCTTCGCAGGCAGGTGGTGGACAGGTGTTCGGATTAGAGCAGGTAGGATCGAAATGCGTACTGCTGTTATTCGCAACGCGTTAATACGGCTCATCCCGCCGGTCACCCGTTACGAAACTAGACCTCTGCCTTGGCTTAATTACTACGCATCGCGGTGTTAAGGTATAATTGTGGGTAAGCGTTGAGGTGAGCTTAAAACAAGTTACAAAATAGGGGGGCTGGAGTCTATGATATAGATAGGTACGCAGGAATTCCCTCCAGCTCCATATGTAAATATGAATAAAATTGGAAGTGGAGCTTGCTGTGGGTCGAGAAATTTTGTCTTTCTATCTCTCTGCCTAGCTAGCTACTCATACTTGGCTAGCATAATCGCGTTTATATCGTCACTTAGGTACTTGCTAATAAAGTAAGGCACGAATGCTTTAGGTATGTCCGACATAAACACGTGATCGTGTTGCTAGACTTGCTAGATAGGCTGAATTCAATCTCGCACGAGCTGATATTATTTCAGCCATACGCAACGTTCAGTCAAATGTTCATTTATTTGTAGGTACATATCTTATCGAACGAGGGAGCGAAGCGAACGGAGTTTTATGCTTCAGCTTGGGGCGAAAATCGTTTGTATGTCCAGGCCCCTATTTCACCAACTTCTTCTCCTCTACAGGTCGCAGTTTTCAACCGATTCTCGTGAAAATTTGTGAGGAGGTTCGGTAATTATATAGAACTTTTTTGTGGAGTCACATTTTCGAAACAATAAAAAAAAATTAAAAGGGTTCAACAGCTTACACAGCTACTAGTTTATCACTCTGTAGCACTTATCTGCCAAAATTTTAATAATTCCTCAGCATGTCGATATTTTTTTGCCTCTGTAAATATTAGATTAGCAGGTAAATAAAGCCAATAAAGGTGCCACAAGTAATTTTCTGACAATGATTATCTGATTCTGCTGCTGTGATTGTAAGCTCATTTATAAAACTACAACATTAAACAATGATAGGTAGTGAGATAAGATGTGTCTTCTGTTCTGAGTGAACCTGGCAACCCTGAGCCACCGGTCAATTGCTTTTTCTTAACGTTGACGTTGGCGAAATCATCGACAATACCGATGGAGCCATAATATACAAAGATTGATTGAAGAGGCAATCGATTATAAATAAAAGCTTGTTAAAATATCTAGAGGTAATGAGCATTACCATTTTCTTTTGAAACCAAGGCGCCGCGACGAACGCAATGTCATGCATAATAGTCAACGTCATGTCTGCACTTTACTTCGTCGTATTGTTTGGATATCTGTTAGATATTTACATATGTGAAGATGATTAGAGCGCTAAATCAACGTGGTAGTACTCCACTCATTCTCATTGCGTATTGGCACATATTAGTTTGTAGTTCTAAGGGCCGATTCAGACCAGAATGGCAGCGGCGTGGCGAGCACTTTTCAGTGTGAAATAATTTTAAACTTTATCTACAAACTTAAAAGACCGGTATCGCTTGAAAAAGTGGCGCGGCCGCTCGCGCTGACGCGGGCAGCCTCGCGGCCACGCTGCACGCTGGTCTGGTCGGCGGTTCTACCCGGAGGGCGTCACAAGGCGAGGCGAGCCTGCTGCTGCCATTCCGGTCTGAATCGGCCCTAAGGGATGGCGCGCGCATTTGACGACGCGCAGCGCATGTTCCAGGATCAAAACATTATCGACTTTTCTGTACTTGAAATAATGTCCAAAATTAATTAATACTACACGCTATTTCTCCCCTGAGAGCATCAATGGTCCGGAAACACCGTCATTTGTTTTACGATGTGACGAGCGACAACGATTGCCAGCGATAGTCGCTCCTTGCCTTGTCAAATGTGCGTTCTTTATTGGGCGCTTTATAAAACGTCTGCTAGACGTCTTATGGCTGTGCGGAGCCGACCACTTGAACACATGTTTCATTTTCACAACTTGAGGTTAGAAACAATATAAATTAGATATTACATAAACTATTAGCAGTAATTTTTATTAGGTAATAAAATACTTTCGTTCACAAAAAGTCACTAGAATTAACAGTTTAGGACTACAACCCTGACAGATACCGCCGAATGGTATGATTGCAAAAACATGTATTGATTTAATCCTCCTAAATATGAACCGAAACCTTAATTTGCTGACATAAGAGTGATGGCCTGATGGGACATATTTATGAGTAAGTTCACCTATATTTTTACGCTTGACTGTACCAAACTTAAGTAGGGCCGCGACGGACCAATAACAATGCCCTAAATAACCATTTTTGTTAACAAGTTTGGTTGTTTGTTGTTTATAAACTCTTGTTACCAAGTTCTCCATAAGTATACTTATGTGAAGGTTGAATGAGAAATATAAATTAATGTGTCAGGTAATGTCACAGATGTAGTAAGAAAAAAAAGCGGCCAAGTGCGAGTCGGACTCGCACATGAAGGGTTCCGTAAAATAAATTGCGTTTTACGATTTGACGTATTAAAAAAAACTACTTACTAGATCTCGTTCAAACCAATCTTCGGTGGAAGTTTGCATGGTAATGTACATCATATATTTTTTTTAGTTTTATCATTCGCTTATTTTAGAAGTTACAGGGGGGGGGGGGGGCACACATTTTACCACTTTGGAAGTGTCTCTCGCGCAAATTATATTAGAAACCTTAATATCATTTTTGAAGACCTATCTATAGATACCCCACACGTATGGGTTTGATGAAAAAAAATGTTTTGAGTTTCAGTTCTGTGTATGGGGGCACCCCTAAAACTTAATGTTTTTTTTCTATTTTTCACAGAATACATCTACTTACCAAGTTTCAACAGTATAGCTCTTATAGTTTCGGAAAAATGTGGCTGTGACATACGGACGGACAGACAGACAGACAAGACGAATCTATAATGGTTCCGTTTTTTGTCATTTGGCTACGGAACCCTAAAAACAGTGCTTGTCTTAGGCCTCTCACAGAGTGGCGCGGCGGTCAATAGTAAACTTGTCATTAGCTGTCTAATTCACTATGGTCCGCCACCGTAGGCCGCGCCAGTGTGATCCAGGCTTTATACCTTTGTCATGGTGTGATCTTCTTGTTATGGAAAAGCCATTTTCTAAGAACTTGCGACCTCCCAGGAGATTGTGACACCAAAGGTTAACAAAAAGCTGTGGTAAATACACTTTTATTATTCAGTAACAAGCTAATAATGAAAAATTATATATTATTTTCACTCCTAATATAAAAAATTGTGAACAAAAGTGGATTTAAATGAAATATTTAGTTAGACAGGCACTTGTCATTACTTGTGTTATTCATCATAATCACAAAAATATTTCCAAGACAACATTGAACACAATTACAGTATCTACCAGCCAATAATATATCACACCTATTTACAATCAACAACCTTGAATGCTTAGTTAGACCTTGTTTTATCAGAAAAAATGTAGTGAGTAGTTATTATTGGAGATTAGTTATTTAGATATATTTACATCTAGTAAGAAGACTTAGAAGCAATTTTGTACCCTGAGAAAATTATTTGTATACGGCTTTTATATGTTATTTTAAACAACTTTTACTATTGAAATCAATAATTCTATGGACCGGAATTTAGGAAAAAAAATTAACCCGCAAGCAAAAATGCTATCAGTATTTTTATAATGAAAACATGTTTGAGTACACAAATTTGGAGTATTACTACCTGAATCCAAAAATATATGCATCAGGAAATAACGGCATTTTAATTAAATATTTACGACCTTGAGATAATATTGAATTTCATCTGGCCAATAGAAAGGTTTATTCATAAAAAAAAATAAGTGGATTATGCGCGTATCCCAAAGAACGTATATAGACGTAGTGAATTATAAAGTAAAGAAAGTTTATACCATTTTCGCCTGATTTTACGGAATTTATAAAGATTACTTTTTATTATTTTTTACAGTATCGGTATTAAATTTAGGTGGATTATTAATTAATATTTAGTCAAATTACCCAACCTATTTTTTGGTGTAAAAATATGGCTGATATTGATATAGGTTGTTGTGTTTTCATTGAGCGAAACCGTAAAGTTCTCAGGGTATTAATGCAGCAAGATTTACTGATTATTTCAACCTTATGTAACTTGGGTCAGATACTACAACCAAATGTTATACATTATTTTTAGGTTTAGTTCGTTTGTAAGTTTTCTTTTCGTTACTTGTTTTTTTAATTGTTATTTATTTTTTTTTAAGAGATATTATGTCCAGTATAATCATACCGCAGTACCACTGAGTCTGTAGTATATTGAAATTTGAAATGAATAACATTGATGAGTTGATGACTTACATAACAGCAATTTCTGTCAGGGTTTTGAAACCATTGTACACAAATTTGTTCCTCATACTATTTGACTTAAACATAAACAAGAGGAATCCACTTAATATTGAAGGTCTTCCATCCAAATTACGCAGCGATGAGCACCACAATCATTCTGAAAAATAAGTTGACAAAAAATATAATTATATCAAAGCATGCTTTTAAATTTAGTTTTTTTTCTGTTTAATCATTTACCACATTTAATTTTGATTTGGAATACCAGCCAAATATGATGTAAATCAAATAAGAGTATGACTTCTAATAGCTTTCAAGTAATTCTGATTATTTTGTTAAATCAAATATATTATTTATTTTATTTTATTCCAGGATTTATCTAACAAAGTAATTCTGCTCATATATATATGCGCAGAATTACTTTGTTAGATGTTGAATATATTCAACATTTTTTTTCGTTGCGCAATGGATTACAAAGTAAAAATCCGGTATAGTGCGTGTCGTACCACCCACAACGAAGGGTTACGTGCCTATTAAAAAGGGCGTATTGTCACAGAAATCTTACGGCACTTACATCCTTTTCTATATGGAAGTTAGTTTTTGAGCAATATCTCGAAAACTTTTCAACAGATCTTGTTCAAAATAATTTTCGGAGCAAAAATCTAAAAAGTACTGTCCAAGTTTTTTTTGTTTTTTAAATACATTTATTTATAAAATTATAGGGGGTGGGGGGACACATTTTTGGTGACTTGGGGCGATTATCTCCGACTATATTCTCTTAATAAAAAAAATTGCTGAGAAACCTTATATTTATTTTGAAAGGCCTATTGATTGATGTGCCCACACATGGACTTACAACAATATTTATTTTTTTGACTTGCTATTACATGTATGAAGTGCACCCTAAAAAATTTTTTTTTTACTCATTTCGTTACAGAATGATGTAGTAGCTAACATAATTCATATTCATTTATTGTGATCATGTTCATTGTCCATACAGTAGATCTTAAGATAGGTTATACAGAAGCTACATGATACCCTGTTAGGGCATTGCAATGTTCTAACGTACTAACATCATAATTTAGTTTTATTTATAGAAAGACACTTATCCTCCAAATGTTATTCAAATACACCTTATAGTTTACAAGTAAAATGCCTGTGAAATACGGACAGACAGACAGACATGAAACAAGTGTTCCGATGGCTACGGAACCCTAAAAAAATAGCCCATTTTGCAACAGACACTGTGAGAGAAATTAAATTGTATGGCTCAAACAACAAAATTGTATGGCTCAACTCCAACTCTTAATTGCTCAATGTGCAGGTTAATGAAACAAGTCGAACTTACCCGTATAGGTATAAGAAGAATGATAAGAGGTAGAATGCCAATTTGATCCAGCCTTCCCTTTGACACACTGTCAGAACATCTGAATTCATTATGCTTGTCGGGTCATACAGGCCAGGCCCCGACATCACTGGACGCGTGCGGTATCTGCATTGCAAAATGACAAACACATTACTCATACCATAGAAGGTAAATCTTTAATTAGCATTCTCGTCACCTAAACATAACCTAACATTGACTAACCTGTGTATGTGATACAGAATCAAAGGCACGTTTATCAACAGTGAAAACCATTCTCCCGATAACAGGAATAGCACGTTTATAAACAAGTGCAGCAAATACTCTGGCAGGACTAGCTGGAAACAGAAAAATTGATTACAACCAAGTCATCGAACAAATTTTATCATGAGAAAGCAATATGTACCGGGTTGAGGCTGTTACACTGATCTATTGGATTCTTGTAATCAGTTTTAAGTTCATCGAAAGCTATCACATGGAATATAGAGAAAAATATAAGGAATGCATCTGTTATAAGGGCTATAATATAGGAAAAGGCTGGGAAGCTAAACGCCATTTTGACAAAACTAATTGACAACTGAAATGTCACGCACTTATCCCATAGACTAAATTCTTAGGTTCTTAATGTATATGGTATAAAAGCATTATAAAGAATCGCTTCACTGTCCGTCAATATTGTATATTTATTTATGCGCTACTCATTTACTAAATGAGACGTTACATAGACTGATTTTGTCGGACGGCCAAGCACGGTCACAGAAAATCTAGTATGGAGTGACCTTGATTTGGTCGTGCCGAATCACGCTGCAGGCCTGCCAATAGGGAACATTACTGCAATGTTCTGCCACCAGAGTGCAGCACTAACACAATTAGTAAACAGATTTTTTGACAACTTTGACAAGTCCTTCAAAGCTCTGGATCAAATAGTGAAGAAAATATTTCAATGAATAAAATGCATCAGTGCCGCGTAATTGGATGCAAGAATGAAGGGCATCATTCATTTCCGAAGGAAACGATGATATGAAAACTATGGGAAGCGGCAATACGTCGTAAAGCAAAAAAAAGCCCTCATCCACTTTTAAATGGCTATAGGATGCCATTTTAATATCACAGTACAGGTATTTTACACACGAATGATAATAAAACGATTGTAGTTTAACGTGTTTTCATCAATTATTCGTTATTGTTTGTTAGGTAAATAAATATGACATTGTACGTCATGGCGTTTTGTTGGTTTGTTTACGGGTTGTGTTAGTGTCGCCCCCTACGCAGAGCTTTGCGTAATGTTCCCTATTTCGCTCGCGGCTCGTGTTGTATCTCGTGTAGTAATATTATTACTATAGAGTAATAATATTTGAACGTTCTTTTTAAATTATATTCATTCAATGGCGGCCTCTACACGTTGATTAAATACTGACAATCCACCCATATCACAATATGGATCACATGCATATTGACGTGTATCACAGGACTGTCAATATACTGCAGAATTATCCGGAAATTTTGAAATCTGCCCACAGATAATAAATAATTAAGAGACATGTCTTAATAATATTGTTCAACCAAACGCTTCGTGATAAATATCATGATCTCGTCTGTCAATTCTTGTATTTGCACCTTCGACGTTTATTTTATTTATGTCGACGCGGTTAAAAGAGGGTATGTTTACCCGCTTTTTTGAATCCTTGGGCAACCGGTTCATCGCTGGTGGCGATTGGAATGCCAAACATTCTCACTGGGGCTCGAGACTAACAACCAGTAGAGGTCGCGAACTAAAAAAGAGCTGCGATGCCATCCATCTGACACCTATGTCAACAGGAGAGCCTACATACTGGCCAACGGACAGTCAGAAAAAGCCTGACCTATTAGACTTCTACATAACCAAGAGTATATGCAAGCAGAACACAATCGTCAAATCAAGTCTAGATGGTTCATCTGATCACACCCCCGTTACTCTAATGCTGAGCTCTGTGCCTATGCTCCACGAGCCCTACGCTGATCACCTGCACAACCCGCACACAGACTGGCTCTACTTCCGGGAATACCTCGAGACGAATATCAACCTCAAACTTCCACTCAAAATTAAAGAAGATGTGGATGATGCCTGCCTGTACTTCACAAATACTTTACAAGTAGCGGCTTGGGTTAGCACACCGGAGTTAAAAGGAACATCATCTGGCACCCCGATACCCCTTGCAATTAGGGAAAAAATTAAGGAGAAACGACGCCTCCGGAGAATTTGGCAGCAGACTCATAGGAGCACTGACAAGACCAAACTTAACAGGGCAATCAAAGAACTGAAAGACCTCCTTGCTGACTCCGTAAACGAGTCCGTCAGGCAAAGGCTTGTAAAGATTACTCCCAACGGTCGTGGGGCTCATAACCTTTGGAAAGCGACAAAGGAAAACCTTCAGCCACAACAATGCTCCCCACCAATTAGAACTGGTCAAACTTGGGCGCGAACAGGCGAAGAAAAATGCGAGGCCTTTGCCAACCACCTTGCCAGCATATTCAAACCAAACGACACCAACGAGCCTGATGATCCGGAAATCGACAAAATCATTAAACAAGACCTTCAGCTCTGCCTACCACTGCGTCCTACCTCACCCAGAGAGGTGACTAGAGAGATTCGTAAGTTGGACTCAAAGAAAGCCCCTGGCTTTGACTTAATAACCGCAAGGTTACTAAAAGAACTCCCGAAGAAGGCCATTGTATTCCTTACCATACTCATCAATGCCACGTTAAGGACGTCTCATGTACCTGCATTGTGGAAAACATCTGAGATTATAATGATCCATAAAGCCGGTAAACCACCTAACGAACCATCGTCGTACCGCCCAATCAGCCTGACGCCAGTACTGTCCAAATTATGGGAACGGCTCCTCCTTGCGCGACTAAATCCCTGCCTAGATATGGATCAAATAATTCCTGACCACCAGTTCGGCTTTCGAAAGAAACACTCCACTATAGAGCAGGTCCATAGAGTCTACAGCACCATAAGACAAAGCCTAGAAAGCAAAAAATACTGCTCCGCTGCCTTCCTGGACGTACAGCAGGCATTCGACAGGGTCTGGCACAAGGGGCTACTCTGCAAAATCAAAAGTTATTTGCCACACTGTTTTTTCCCCTTAATGGAATCATACCTTAGTGACAGGAAGTTTCGAGTGAAGCTTGGTGACGCTAGATCTTCCTTGCTTTCCTGCAGAGCAGGAGTACCCCAGGGGTCAGTTCTAGGCCCTATCCTGTACAACATCTACACTCTTGACCTACCCCAGACACCTCAGGTCTCGGTAGCCACGTTTGCTGACGATGCAGCCTTTCTCGCCTGTAGTCAAGACCCGCAAGAGGCAAGCAGCTTGTTGCAGGTTCAACTTACCGCCACCAATGCTTGGCTGTCCAAATGGCGCATAAAAGCTAATGCTCCTAAGTCACACCATATTACATTCACACTCCGGCGCGAGACTTGCCCACCTGTTAGTCTAGGCCCAACTACCCTTCCCCAGTCGACATGCGTAAAATACCTGGGCTTTCACCTTGATCGAAGGATGACATGGAAAGAGCATACCAAAAACAAGCGTGACGAGATCAACCATCGGTTCAGGAACTTGCTCTGGCTCCTGGGAAGACAGTCTGTACTATCCTTAACCAACAAGTTGCGAATTTACTGCGGGATCATCAAACCAATCTGGACGTACGGAATCCAACTGTGGTCAACAGCAAGCAAATCCAACACAATGCGTGTACAAAGAGCTCAAAATAACATCCTCAGGGTTATATCGTCAGCACCCTGGTACGCTCGCAACTCGGAAATCCACGAGTACCTGGAAGTCCCAACTGTCACTGAAGAAGCGAAACGATACTCGGCCAAGTACAAGGACAGACTTACAGCCCATCCTAATCCCTTGTCTGCCAAACTATTGGAGCCTAATCCAATTAAGAGACTCAAGAGAGCCAACGTGCTACCAGAATTAGACGAGAGCTAGGACAGTGGTCTTATCTCTCCAAACATCTACCACCTAGTACCCATCTGCTTATAGTCTTGCGACTGATCGCAGATATAAATAAAGGAAAAAAAAAAAAAAAAAAAAAATGTCGACGCGACAGGCAGTGTCACTGTCAGCGACTAAAATAAAAGGCTCACCCCACGTTCCGCTTGGTGGATGGTATGAGCGGTACGCAGCTATAAGATAGAGCGAGATGAGAATATGAAAGAACCAGAATGACCGTCTGGTCTGGTAATATTAGCGTTTAAAGGGCCATTCAATACTGCTTCCATACTGAATATTGCTGCTAATACTGACAAACCAGGATCACAGTAATTATTCACCGTGTAGAGCCCGGCAAATTAGATAATGTCGAGGAAGCATAGAGGTAGAATAGATAGAGGGAGTCACCCACACCACACATGAGTGACAAAGATGTATGCATAGGCAATACCGCAAGTGGGAACGAGATACAGTGTCATATTTTCTGTCCCTCATCGCGTATACGGATTTTTTGTTTGCCACCAGCGGCGCTACCACGAACTTCGAATCTCGAACTTCGTATATCTCCGTTTCGGTCGCTCGAGTACCATAAACCGTAAGAGCGATAGAGACGGAGATATACGAAGTTCGAGATTCAAGTTCGTGGTTATAGCTCAGCTTGTTTGCCACCACACCTGTCAAAATTTGTACTGAAACTGCGGCGCTACCACGAACTTCGAATCTCGAACTTCGTATATCTCCGTCTCTGTCGCTCGAGTACCATAAACTATAAGTGCGATAGAGACGGAGATATACGGAGTTCGAGATTCGAAGTTCGTGGTTATAGCGCTGACACCACCATGACGTCACCGATATAATATAAGCTTCTGATACTTCTTAATTTAGTATGGTTAATTTACCATCGTCCCTTTTGGGTATACGCTAGGACGCCATCTATATAGCCTCTATCTACATTCTACGCGACGAAGGTTCTCACTGGCAACAATGGCATACCGATATTATCGGATCATGCGAACAAGCTCTTACAGTTTCTAAAAGTTTAAACAAAAAAAGTCTTTAACGACAATGGAATAAAACACATTTTCAATTATCAAAGATAACTGTCAGTTTGGTATCATCTGTCGTGGCTGTCTTGCATAGATCCAGCTCATTCGACCATTATTCCGTCAAATTGAGATGTTATCATCACAACAACTGTGACTACAGAGTACAATGTATTTTTTATTTAGCTTTCCTATAATACTTAAGCTCGTATTTTCGTGATTATTTTTCAGAATTAATGGATTATTTTAAATAAATAATGGTTGTGTGATATAAATATCCAAAATGAAAGGTGTTTGTTTATTAGTGTTAAGTGCTATTGGAGTTGTATTGTCCATTGAACATGATTACAAGGGTTTCGATGATAGTTTACTGTTTGGTATAAATTGGCCTGGTGCTGATGAAGCATTGGGAAATCTAGTTGATGGGGAAGCAAAACTACAGGTAATTTTGTTTATGTAACTCAGTTACAATCTATAAGTATCTAATGGTATCAACACGAAGGATTTGCTTAAATATCGAAATAACAATAACCAATAGTAATAAGCTTTTATAACCTTCATAACATTCCTTAATACTTCCAATGTTACAGAACAAAGAAATCCACCTAGTAACAACATCTAACAAAGAGAAATATGAGTGTCACTTGCCAGAGCTACAGACCAAAGAGTCAACAAGTATAGAAGAGTATGAGGGACCATCCCCCGTCGAGCTGCTAAAGCCCCTGTTTGCGCAAAAGATTTGTTCTTACCGTTTGGAAAGCTACTGGAGCTATGAAGTTTGCCATGGACGGTATATACGGCAGTTCCACGAGGAAAGAGAGGGTGCGGTTATTTCTCTAAGTTTCAACAAAATTGTGGTATTTATGCTATGATATGTAATGGACTTTTTGGATATTTCACTTCATTTATGTCAAGGAGCGTACAAATTTGAGGCAGCCTCAGGTTGACACACAATAGGCCTCCTGTTTGCTCAAATTCATAAGTGCTTAATGTAGTGAGAATGAGCAGCGCATGGAGAGCCACCCAGAATCATTCTATTGACGGTGCTCATGTTCAAGTGCAACTGTTTGGCTTGCAAGCTTCTGAAATTTGTACACACCTTTATACAAACATGTTAATAATCATATCTATGAGTATAAGAGGTCTCAATAAAGTAATAAATAAGCTTGTGACATTTGACTCAGACTAATTTGTATTTTTGCAATTATTTGAAATGCAAAATACTGTTATTGCAATTTGAAAATACTTGTTTTGATTGTTATTTAAACATATTATTTTACATTGAGATGTTTCTTAGCCTTTCAAGAAAAAACTATCTAGATGGATTTTAATGAAATTTGTCAGTGCTGTAGCTTATATATCAAAATAAAAAGTAGGCTGTTACGACATGTCATAAGCAGAAGCAAGCCTTAAGTAATTTATTACTATTACTCACTTTTCTAACAATATACCCCAAAAGTTTCACCTACTTAGGTACTCATTTTTGATTCTTCTTAATTAACCTCCAGGTAAGGTAGTGAAGACCCAAGAATACTTCCTGGGGCACTGGAGTGCAGAGAAACAAGCGAAGCTGGAGGAGGAGGCCAAGGCCCAGGAGATCACAGTGACACCCCACACCACCAAGGTTGAGGGGCTTGTGTTGCCCTATGTGGAGATGGTATTGGTTGATGGTGAGATACGAAAACCTCCTCATAAAACTGCTTTTCGAAATTGTCCGGGATCGGCTTGGTTTCCTGATCATTGCATTGGTGTAGGCATCATTATTTGCGTTTATCAGTTAGCTAATTTTTGACTGAAGGCAAAGGCCTCAAAAGTGATATAGGTAATAATTATGGTTGAAGTTAACTTCCAGAACAATGAGCATACTTATATCGCATAACTATGTCCTCAAAGTGCCGAATTTGAACGCAATAAAAGTGCATACAGTCTCATCCCCTATTGCTGGGCAACTAGCTCTCACAGATTAGATGCATGGGAATGCGCAGTAGTCCCCATTCTGACCTGTATGAAACGAGTTAGAAAGGAGTTTTTCATCAGGCACACTCTGCGACCTCAGCAACAAACCCCGCGTGACCCGCGTGCACTATGTGTGCTACGCTCACGGCAAGCACGAAGTGTACTCCTTCAAGGAGACGGCCACCTGCGAGTACGAGATCATCATCCTCTCGCCGCTGCTCTGCGACCACCCGCGCTTCAAGTCCAAGGAGGTCGGCGAGAACATCATACACTGTATGCCGGTCGGGGACTCGCCCAAAAAACCTAAGAGTTTGCTCAAAGCGGAGGTGGACAGTTTGAGGTTCCACCATCAGACCATCAGGCTGAGCAATGTGAGTGTGAGAAGCAGACGTTGGTTGAAAGTTTCGAAATAATTGCTATTTTTTATTGCTTCAGAATCCCATTTGATTTTTTGTAGTTCTTTGTTATCATTGTATTTTTTTTTGCGAAGGTGGTTCGACTTCAAAATTATTGTCCTGAAAGTTTTCATAATGAATAAAATTAAAATCTTTTTAATTCTTATGATACCTCTTAAGATTTGTTCCACACATTATTTTGAAGTCTTTTAAGAAATCTCTTGCTGCTTTATACCTACATTGCTTTTGTTTTCGTATACACGATTTCTTGTTTGATTCTAGAAGTCACCTTACTAATGCTCGGTTTAGTAGTGTAGTTACTTAGTAATAGACGCTTGTTAACGTTTTTGTTGGCATGTGCAGGACGACGCTAAGGACATAGTAGCTATGTTGAAAGTTGAGAAAATTGAAAAGGTTGGTATATTTTTTTGTAGTTGTAGAGTACCACACACTGATAGTTATTAATTTGTTTATTTATACTAATTGTATAAAGAGGCTGTCTTGTAGCTTGGTAAGTTTTTATGTGGGGGGTACTATCCGGAACATCGGATTTCAATAAATATTTCACTAAATATAGGGTATATCTTAAGTAGCGGGGGCAAGTTCATATACATAAATAGAGGGTGTAAAAACCGCGTATGAAGCGGTATGGTATGAAGCTCACACTTGCAGGGGGGGTCCCCCTTGGAGGCGGTCTCATGCGTATGACATCATCCACGTTTTCTGCATAACACATATTACCTAGCTAGGCTATCTATTAGTACCTACCCTACGTATTCAATATTTCAGTTACGTATAGATTACACTAGGTAATTCAAGCACGTCGGTAATTACTTATTTAATTTCGCTTTTTCTATGACTACTAAAATGATATCAGATTCCATAAGAAACTAAAACTCCCCATTGATATAATAGCATGTAGTTCATTGAATCCTGGTCCTGGCACCAAAATGTCAGTGCCCCGAATGTCACAGGCAAAAAGAACAAAAAAATAACAAGGAAAGTTATCCTATTATCCCATAATTCCTGTACTATAAAGGACGTGAACTGAAAAATATCGAGTTGCTTGAAACTCCGTTCTGACCAAATAAGGAAAAAAAACAGATATTATTCTTGAATATACCATTTTTTGTCTGATTTAAACGAAACACGATTGCTTAAAATTTTCTCGGTAGAAAAAAACCAAATTGGGTCTCTATATGCCTTTTCTACCTCAGGCTATTCAAACAATACATTATTATTAATCGACACAAACAAGTATAAACGATGGTATTTTACCTCATCTAAAATCTCATGTCAGGAAATATGAATAAAATTTACAAAGTTACGCATTTATCGCCATTTGTCCTAACAAGTCATTCCCATAGAGATGTTTCATCTCGTTTTCTCGTGCGCGGAAGACATAAGAGTAGATACTCTTATGTCCACTCCTTCAGATACGATATATGCAATTTTTTTTTGTACAGTATTTCACAAATGATACGTTATACCTTGATATCTAACCCCAAGAAAGCAATTTTGAAAATAATTTCGTTAAGTATTTTATTTTTTATTTTTTGTGTTATAATTTTTCAATAGGTACTACAAAAAAAAACTTTATGAAGTTATTTTCAAATAGTATTTTTCACAATCGTGTTATAATAGAGAGCTTTTTAGTCGAATACCGTGTTTAGGCCACGAAGCGTAAGGTACGAGATTAAAAAGCTTGATTATAACACTATTGTGAACAATACTTTTTGTACGAGTTCATTAAAATAAATTTTCTACGAGTCAACTGAACTAATTAAACAAACTCGATACTGTTGAAACGAAGTGCAGCTCATCGCTCGTACGCTTGTTGATATCTTAAAAGACATCAACGAGCGTACGACATCAAAGCGATTCTATTGGTCCAATTCATTACAGTTCAGTAAAGCAGCCACGTGATTGGTCGAATTTATTTTAGTTGTCTGGAGCGTATCGAAAAGTAGTTATTTCGATTGTTTCGACAGTAACATGGACTACAACAACGAAAAGAGTGACGTTGCAGTATTCTCTATGAAATCTTAATACACATATTTTAAACGTCGAGTACAAAAATTGCTTTTTTGAGGTTAGAAATGAGGATATCACGTATTGTTTGTGGTATATTGTGTAAAAAAAAATCAGCCATAATGTGTCTGGAGGAGCCCAAACTTGTATGTTTCGAAAATTGATTTTGTGTTAATTAAAAAAAATGGCTGAAATGTAATGTTGTGGTATATTTTTAGAATCGCCTCAAAATGCCCTTTCATTAGAGACTACACACGATAGGTTTCTGAAAAAAAATAAACATTTTCCATACAAAAAATAAAATGTCTTGGCACTCCCCTCCTAAGGGAAATTTTTTTAGGAACTGCGGGTCAAACAAATTGTTTTGACCTCTATTATGCGTGTGCCAAATGGCTAAACTGTAGATCGATTTGCGGGTTTTCTTTGAAATTGGGCTTGTACGGCTACCACTGAACAACAATGCTGTCGAGCGGGTAGTAGATAATTATTAAGCACCCAAATACCCGATATATTCATAATACTCTTTGTATCCGATCCTTGGTACATTATTGTTTGAGGAAAATTCAGGATAAATAATAAATTTGTTTAATAGGATGGTGAGACTCATTTGAAATTCGAGTTGCACCCGCTGAGCGAGGGCGATGACCTGGCGGAGGAGAGTGCGAAGGCTACGACGCAGCTCGCGGAGAAGCCCCTCCCCATGATATCGGACGACTCGCCCGTAAGAGCCTTCCTCAACGGAGAGAACTGCCTCAATGGGGTGAGTAGACGATTACTTCAAACTCCATATAGGTTTGTTATGTTTTGAAGCTATCGGGTACGTCGTATATACTGTATACTGCTAGCGTGTAGAGGAATATTCCGTTTCGGCCGCGTGGCTAAGGCCCAATTTGACAATTTGAGACGCATCTTAATAGGGGTGTAGACTCAGAAGAAAAAAGGCAAAAAAATATGCTTGATGACGAAAATCCCATTCAAATATCTCAAAAAATTACGAAGCTACAACCATTTTAATGTTGCTTGCTAGAGAGAGAAAACACTAGGGGATCGTGACATCACGATCCTCTAGCGTCATAGTAAATGACAATCGTTTCATATAAAGGTGCGTTTTGCGGAAAAGGGACAGAACATACCCCCTCTTAAAACTTTGGACACTTATACAACTTTGTGATTATTTAACCTCTTGCGTTGTTTTTTTCTTCGACACTTGTTCTTTCGACACTTAATAATATAAACATAATTGATTATTGTATTAAGTGTCTAAACTCCTATTCAAGAGGATATCTGTTTAATTTAAGATATTGACGGGAAGACCGTCAATTCAATTTGATGATTTGATTCAAGTAATAATTTTTCCGTGTGATGCGTTCATTTTACAAAGTAAACAGTATGTTGTAAAATGACCATTTGAAATATTTATTTATTTTAATCCTAACCAACAGCTAAGATTGAAAATGTAATAAATGGTGTCTGTAGGGCACCGGTTGGTGGAAATACGAGTTCTGCTACGGGCAGCACGTGGTGCAGTACCACGTGCACCGCAACGGCGAGAAGACAACCCTGATGCTCGGCCGCTTCGACGAGCTGGCCCATCTCGACTGGATTAAGGACAACAAGGCGAAGGCGCCGAAGCCAATAGGTACGTTTTGGACATTCACTTATTATTACGTATAGACTGGCTACCTACACCTAGAACATTTGGATTGGAATATCAGAATTAGTGCCCGCCACGGACTAAGCAAATTGAGGCCGGCTCGCATCAATTTTATGCGCAAACTTAAGCTAGAGGATGTCTTCTCCATACGTAATAACTCAATGGTTTTGGACTCAATTCTCATTCACTCCAAAACCCGCTCGTCGCACTGTACAGATCCGTAGATGCTCGGCCTCGGCACTCGAGCACTCGTCGTGATGACGTCATGAGTGCTTTGACACTCATTTTGCTAGTGTTCTAGGAACAACCTGCTGGGGTTTAAATAAAAACTGCAAGTCTCTCGTGCGTGGAGTTGTCCGGCGCAGGGAACACTCGCATTGTTGTCGACAGTCAAATGGTTTTTAATCTCACAGACTTTTCCTCTTTATAATATTATATAAAATACTAATAATAAGGAGGTAACGGCTGTGAAATGTAAGTTTGTGGGTTTGTAAATTGGTATGTAGCGGGTAATCTATATTACTAATATTCGATTTCCAAAATGATTTCACCAGTATATTATAGAAATGACTTATTGTTGCTTTTTCTCAGTATTGACAAAGTAAGTATACTAGCCACCAGTTGCGGTGCGTGAAAATGTTCGATGGGCAACTCGAAACAAAAAAGTTATGGAAGAGTTTAGAGTATGTAACTCTATAGGCTTGCCTAAAAAGAAATTTGATTTATAATTTACTAGCTTCTGCCCGCGACTCCGTCTGCGTGGAACTCGTTTATATGGTAGCTCCATACAAATTTTCACCCCCTTAGGGGATGATTTCCGGGATAAATCCTATCCTTCCCTCAAATTTTATTCTTCCCTCAAACTATGTCTATACCAAATTTCATCTAAATTGGTTCAGCGGTTTATGCGTGAAGAGGTAACAGACAGACAGAAAGACAGACTTTCGCATTTATACTATTAGTATGGATTGATTAAAATGTTTAAAGCATTTGAATAATGTCGAAAGATTACTATGCTTTGATCTTCTTCGTTGTTTGAAAATATGTATGATCATCAGTGGGGTGTACACTAAATAGAATAATCAATAATGTAGCATTTTCTCGAAAAAGTATTAAAAATGTAGTCAAATGGAGAAAAAAGCAACGCAAGAGGTTAAAGAATCACAAAGTTATAAGCGTCCAAAGTTTTAAGAGGGGGTTCTGTCCCTTTTCCGCAAAACGCACTTTCATATGAAACGATTGTCATTTACTGTGACGCTAGACGATCATGACTTCACGATCCCGGAGCGTTTTGTCTCTCTAACAAGCAACATTAAAACGGTTGTAGCTTCGTAATTTTTTGAGATATTTTAATGGGATTTTCGTCATTAGGCATATTTTTTGCTTTTTTTCTTTTGAAGTAATATCAATTTTGAATCTACACCCCTATTACATACGGTGTCCTAATGCCAAACCTGTTTACTTTAGGCATACTTTAATAACTTTTCTTTAATTTCAGGTCAGCGCACCTCAATAACCCATTTCTATTCTGGCGGAGACATTTGCGATAAAACTGGCAAGCCTCGACAAACCGAAGTTAAGCTGAAATGTTTAGAGAATTCCTCGAGCTCAGCGCAAGTCTCCTTGTACCTCCTAGAACCAAGGACGTGCCACTACATTCTAGGGGTAGAGTCCCCGCTAATTTGTGACATACTGCCGTACGCTGATGAGAATGGCGTAATCAAGCCAAACCCGGTGTTGGGAAAGAGAGACGAGGTAAAAGAGTTGAAGACAGAAGAAGAGGTCAAACCGGAGAAGGTACCAAAACTAGGAAATGATTAGATTAATTAAAGTTTAGAATCAATTAGAAGACTATTATTTGATGAACATGAAGAAATCCTAAGAAAAAAACCGGCCAAGTGCGTGTCGGACCACGCACATGCACAATGAAGGGTTCCATCAGTGGCGTGCACAGAGTTTTTAGACAGGGTAGACAAAAAAATATAATAGCTACTAAAGTACCAAAAGTGTTGCATTGCGTCGTTATTGATGGGTGTGGGTGTGATTTGCCATCTTAAATATTCATAGATTGTTTGGTTTTATACACATATCAATTTGCGTATATTCACTAAACTACCGTATTAAGGCACCGATTTAAGACATGTCTCTAAGTGTTTGTGTACTCCGACCTTTCGCGTGTTTTTTCCGCGAAATAAAGTTTAGAAAACGCATTATCTATAATATTTAGCAAACACACATCACTATGACAATTTTCACAATTCAAATTAACCATTTTTCCAAATAAAGTAACTAACTTTTCGTTATCACTTTGTTCAATTCTTATTTACCGCTCTAACAACAAAAATAAATAAACAATGACGACTAAAAACAAAAATAAATAAACCTACTCACTAAAACACATCCGCACAGTGTTCAAAATGACTCAAAAAAATTTCCCCATGCTGTTTATCGCATAAATCGATCAAGGAATGCATTTTAAACGCAAGACTAAAACACCCACAAGTCTATTTCAAATACTTTTTTTTATAAAAAATATTTAAGGTGGTTCGATTGCCATACAAACGTTATTTGACATTTGCAGGCCAACGGCGTGATATTTTAAGAAACTTATGTAACAAACATTCATAAATTGGCTTCCCATTTGCGCCAAATTCCCCCTTTCCTAGAATAAACTTGTATAAACTAGATTAATTTGAGAAATTGGTTTGTCACGTGATATTTTGGGAAAACTAGTTTTCTCAAATTAATCTAGTTTATACAAGTTTATTCTAGGAAAGGGGGAATTTGGCGCAAATGGGAAGCCAGTTGATAAAAGTCTGATACATTAGTTTCTTAAAATATCACGCCGTTAGCCTGCGAATGTCAAATAACGCTTTGTATGTCAATCGATCCACCTTAAGATTTCGTGACCATGACTTAAAAAAATTATAAAATAAATTATGAAAGCGTATCTGATCAAGATTTTTATTTGTGATTAATACAGTTGGATAAAGGACTTTTTGGCGCATATTTTATAATTCTTATTTTTGGAATTTCACCTCTGGTTACCAAACAATTAATGTTTTTTCAGATTTTGGTTTTTATTTTTTTACTCCAAAAAAACTCAAGTGCGACTTGTGACCAGCACGGAAAGATTGCTATTAACTAGGTCTATCACTAATAAAAAAATCAAGTTCCACTATTGCGGCGTTTCGGAGTTATCGAATTTCAAAATATAGTGGTAAGGTTGTCATTCAAATTGACCTTTCATTTCTTAGTTAGAATTGATCCAGTTTCACTGGTTTGTTCTGATTTGATTTGAATTCATCATTCTAAAAATGGTTCTAGACTCCTGGTGAGCTTACGCATTCAAATGTGGTGTCATAAATAGCCGCACGATTCGGGAACTGAGTTTTAAATAAATAATAAATAGCAATTTATTTCAGACATTCATCCATAGGTATTACACATAGGTGGGTATATACATAAAAGCAAAAATGATAACAAAGGAAATTTTGAATTTTAAAATAATAAACATAACTAAAAGAATTAACTAAACTACTAATAACTAGGACCGTGAAGGGCCAACCACCTCTTCATCACGGGTGTGTTCCACCTGTCAGCAAACACGTTCAGGATGGTGTTTGTGGTCGTGCTGTGGCGGGGGCGCACTCCGTGCACAACGCTTCCTTATGCGTCGCGTGGAAGTCGTCGGTGCGCGCCGCGGCGAACATGCCGGACGCGCTGCAGCTCCACGGCAGCCGGAACAGCGCCCTGAACGCGTTGTTGTACTGCACAAGCAGTGCGCTGTACGTGCGCGCCGCGGCGAACATGCCGGACGCGCTGCAGCTCCACGGCAGCCGGAACAGCGCCCTGAACGCGTTGTTGTACTGCACAAGCAGTGCGCTGTACGTGCGCGCCGCGGCGAACATGCCGGACGCGCTGCAGCTCCACGGCAGCCGGAACAGCGCCCTGAACGCGTTGTTGTACTGCGTTTTACTTAGCAAGTGGTTTTTTTTTGAATTTTCAAATCCAATATTCACAAAAAGTAACTAGAATACATATGTTGAAAACCTAATACAAACTATTTTTAAAGGTAAATGCACATAATATAGTCAAACACATTTGAAACAGTTGGTCATGGAAAAAGTGGATTTCAGAATGATAATTACGTAAAGACCACGTGATTTTGGGACTAGGTTTACCTACTATAAATTACTTTACTCAGATAGGCAACACCATTGCCGGAAAATGAACAGGAGAAAAACTATGATAGACCTTTTTCACCGTGCACTAGAATCATCGCATCCGTTCGTGTCTATGAAACATTACAGACAACGCCAAAAATCGACCAGGGGGCCGATTTTTGACTTTCGAGCGCTCGAAAATTAAGTTAATACGATTGTAGTGTCATAATTGCAGGCAATTACTTTACCGAAAGAATTGAATACGAGTGGTCAGTACCGCTCGTTTTGCAATTTTCTATGGCTATTTCGAAATAGTATTTCATCATTTTTGTCAGTTTTCGAGTGAAAGAGTCGAGAGCGCTCGAAAGTCAAAAATCGGTCCCCTGTAGTATTTGCCGGCCAGAAGCAGCTCGTGAACTACTGAAGCCGATTCACGAAGAAAACTTGCAGGTGGCTGAAGTCGATGACGATCATTACACGATGATGAAAATCCATCTAATGTTGACGACTGCACGTTGATACTCGAAAATGACAATGATTTGTATGAGTCATAAAATACATAAAATCTGGAACCAACTTGCGAAAAGTCCCAATTTTCTGAATTTAATGACTTACAGAGTATCTTATATTGTTCATTGGATATGAAAATATTTTATTGCAAAATTTCATAACAGTTGTTATTAATCCCACATGCTTGACCTTTTTAGTGACAACCCTAAAAAGTATAATTTGACCTTTACGCGTAACTTCCAAACGCCGCAATAGTGGAACTTGAATTTTTTATCAGTGATAGACCTAGTTAATAGGAATCTTTCGGTGCTGGTCACAAGTCGCACTTTTGAGTTTTTTTGGAGTAAAAAAATAAAAACCAAAATCTGAAAAAACATTAATTGTTTGGTAACCAGAGGTGAAATTCCAAAAATAAGAATTATAAAATATGCGCCAAAAAATCCTTTATCCAACTGTATTAATCACAAATAAAAATCTTGATCAGATACGCTTACATAATTTATTTTATCATTTTTTTAAGTCGTGGTCACGAAATCCTAAATATTTTTTATAAAAAAAAGGTATTTGAAATAGACTTGTGGGTGTTTTAGTCTTGCGTTTAAAATGCATTCCTTGATCGATTTATGCGATAAACAGCATAGGGAAATTTTTTGAGTCATTTTGAACACTGTGATCCGGCAAAAATGTAATGACACCATTATTTAACGTATTTTGATTTATTTCAAGTAAGTAATACACAGTTTACGTATTACCCCTACATGTATCCGACGCGTTTTCTGTTAGGCATGCTCGGATTCGACTCGTTAGAAATTACATGATACGTGTTAGTAGCGAAGTTCGCATTAGGCGAACACGAGGCGGGCTGAAAAGTACGAGGCGGGCTAAAAAAAACAGCATCTTTTTCCCCGCCTCTTTGGCAGTTTAAATATTACCGCCATTAAAAAAAAACATTTTTCGTTCTGTGCGTGAATAAACTTAACAACGTCTGTCGAATGCGGACATGTTGATACATTTGAACACCGCGCAGTTATTAAGAGCGCACATTAGCTGAGCCTTTCTTCAGATTTGAGAATTCCCAATAAATATTTCTGTCGCGCTGACGGAGGCGGGGCCGTGCGCGAGCTTGTGTGCACGCACGCACACAGTTAGAGTCAGTTGCATTTAAATTTAGAATACAATGTTACAAAATTCATCGGCGATGTGACATACCACTGTTGGCTATTAAATTATGTTTTTCACGACACATTGTCAAACTTACCATTCACAAATAAGTAGATTAATTTCGTGTAGTAATATATGTTACGTCGTGGCGTGGTCAGTAATCGTTAGCTTTCCGAGTCAGAGGTCTCAGGTTCGAATCCCAGAAAGTTAATTTTATTTTTTATTTTCTCATGTTTGTAAGTAGAATATAATAGTCTGGAATTCAATTAAATGCTGTGTTTATAAAAAAATACAGGTTTTGTTGCATTTTTATTTTACACTTGCATCTGGCGCGGTTTCGCCCGCGTATTGCAAAGAACGCAATATACTTACATAGCCTAAGTACATGTCTTACACAGCTGTATGGATTTTTGAAATCGGATCAGTGGTTGAGGTTCCGGAAATTATTTCCTACATAAAAAAAAAGTTTCTGTCAAATTTTTTATTTTGGTACAAGCTTTTGTTACCGACTGTACTTTTCTGTATGCCGTCATCAACTACTCATTGAGACAATTATAACGAGCCCACATTCAACAGGGTTATATCGGTTAAGTACTGAATTCCCATGGCCACCTTCTGTCTCCATCATCAGATCAGCTCGATGGTACCTACACTAATATTGAATTGTCATCCAAACTATACTTATAATCAAAATTTCAGCCCAATCGGTCACCGGGAAGTGGGTCAAATTAAACTTGCAAGATTTGATTACAGACAGACAACGAGACAGGTAAAACTAAAAAACAAAAGCTTGTAAAAATATAAGATTTTTTAAGCAAAGTAATTATTTTCCAATAGAGACGTTCAAGTTACGAACATAAAATATGGTATCATATAACAAAATTCGCTAAGTTCTCCTTCTATTAGTCACTTTACCCTATCTATTGTCTTACAATTTTAACGGGTTAATTCACAGTTAAGTAATACACATTTATTAACAAAGTATTGCCCTTGTTGGGTATTTGGTCAGCAGGTGAACTATCTGTCAGGGTAGGTACCTATTTTACGGCATTATGATATTCGAAATAAAACTTTATTTTGACTTACCTGCTATCAATAAGAAGTGAATTTCCCTCTTATACTTCTCACAAAAGGCCATATAAAAAGAAGATATCGATGACTTTAGATTTATCGATAACTTTTCACACCACTAGGATATCGACCTTTAGTGTCGACGATTGCCTATCACTTTTTAGTCTGTGTACGTATTTACCATATCGTTACCGCCCCAAAAGTTAGTGTGACAAGGACAACTGCAGCTCCGACTAAAAGTCCCAAGTAAAAATCATAAGAATCGAGGTTTCGTTCTCGACTGTTTCCTCCTCCGAAACTTTATCAATCGTAACCAAATTTTGGTAAATGAATAGGAAGGAAATGTTAAATGTCGGGCTGTTTTGATTTTTGCGCTTATTCTTAACAGATTTGTGTACTAGGCGTATGTTTGCGACTATGAAATTGGGCCGTTTTATGCTTTCTTCAAAGTAACCTAGCACTTATAAAAATAAGAATATCAAAAAAAAAACAAAACGTACCGACACAGATATTGATGATATTAATATTATTTCAAAAAATCATAAATCTACGGTCAAAAACCTCGGAGGAAACAGTCGAGAACGTTTGTATGGAAAAATGGCCAGTGGTCTTTCCTCTTAAGTATTTTGTAAGAAAAAGGAAAATCGCCTAAAGAAATTTTTGATGATATGACGGCTACTCTCCAACATTTAAGCCCTTCGTACACTATGATAAAAATGAGCTCGTTTGTTTTAACAAGGACGAGAGAGCTGTGAAGATGACCCCCGCCATAGGCGGCCTGTCACGGTGGTCACTGACAAAAATGTAGAAAAAGTGGAAAAATGTGTTTTGGCTGACAGAAGAATTAAAATCTGGCAGATAGCGGAGGTACTACAGATTAGTAAAGAAAGGGTAGGACACATTTTATATGAACTTTTACTCATGAAAAAAATTACTGCGCGCTGGGTACCAAAAATGCTGACACCGCTTGACAAGGAACGGCGACGTAAAAGTTGCAAAGAATTTTTGGATCTAACTGAAGGGAATCTGGACGAAATTTGCAACCGAATCGTAACCGTAGATGAAACGTGGGCTCGCCAATATGATCCAGAATCAAAACAATGGTTAAAAAGGGGCGAGAGGATACCAAAAAAATTTAAAGTGGAAAAGTCGGCTTCGAAGTTTATGGCGACCGTGTTTTGGGCCAGTGAAGGAGTTTTATTAGTTGACTAGCTGTTTCCCGCGACTTCGTCCGCTTAGAACATGTTATCGTCTAAATGTTTGTTTAAGGACTTACTTTTTAAAAACATTAAAATTAGTTTTGTTGTCTTTTAGTAAACAGTCTGAAACCGAAGTTTAAAGACTGTTACTTTCAAAATGTCTTGCTCTCTATACAAACTTAGAACCCTCATAAATAAGTCATAATAGTATTTAAACAGTTTGAAACCGCAGTTACAAATTTCTTACCTTAAAAATGTCTTGCTTTGTATACAAACTTCGAACCCCCTTTTAACCTTCTTAAGCTATGAATGAAAAAAAAATGCTGAAATTAGTTTTGTAGTCTTTTAGCAAACAGTCTAAAACCGAAGTTACAAATCCCTTACTTTAAAAATGTCTTGCTTTCCATACAAACTTTGAACACCATTATAATCCCCTTTAGGGGATGAATTTCAAAAAACGCTGAAATGATATTTGTAGTCTTTTAACAAACAAGCTAAGATCGAAGTTACAAATCACATACATTAAAATTTTCTTGCTCTACATACAAACTTTGAACGCTTCGCTTTTTGGGGAAAAATAAAAAGAACGCACTAAGTTTTTTTATTGTAATAAGTATTTTTTCTACAAACTATTAATTCTCTAGCTCAAAAAAAGTGTTTCCCATACGAACCTAGAACTAGAACCTAGAAGGGGTTAAAAAGGGGTGCACCCTTTTTAACCCCTTAAGGGGTGGAATTTTCCAAAACAATGGCAGTACTTTTTTGTATTTTAATAAGTAATTTTTCTACAAAGTTTTAAGTTTCACACAAAAAAGTTTCCCCCATACAAACATTGCATATATTTGTATTCTAATAAATAATTTTTCTACACAATTTCAAGTCTCAAGCCCAAAAAAAAGTTCCCTCCATACAAGATCATCAAGATAGAATTTTCCAAAATGCTGAAAGTACTTTATTTGTATTGTAGTAAGTAATCTTTCAAACAAAGTTTGAAGTCTCTCACTATTAAAAAAATATATTTCTTCCATACAAACGTTGCACCCCCTTATACACCCCCTAACCCAAACCACACACACACCCTAAGGGGTAGAATTTTCTAAAAGGCTGAAAGAATTTTTATTTTATTTTGCTGAGTTTTATTCATCATCATCATCATATCAGCCAAAAGACGTGCTCTGCTAGACATAGGCCTCCCCCAAAGAGTGCCACAATGGCCGGTCCTGCCCAATAATAATGGCTGGTCCTAAGTTTTATTATTATGAATAATTTACCTTTCTAAAAAGTTTTGAGTTTCTAGCTCAAACAAAAATTCCCCTATACCAACATTGCACCCCTTTTTCATCCCCTCAGGGGTGGAATTCGAATAGTCGAATAAGCTATCTTTCTACAAACTTTTAAGCTTCCATCTCAAAAAAGAGTTTCCTTCATACAAAGTTTGCAACTCTCTGGAATTTTTCAAAACGCTGAAAGAACTTTATTTTATTCTAATAAGTAAGCTTTCTACAAAGTTTTAAGTACCTAGCTTAAAAAATAAAGTTTCCCCTATACAAACTTTGCACCCCTATTTAACCTCTTTAGGGGTGGAGTTTCCAAAAATCCCTTCTTATCCGTTGCTTACAATGTAAAAGGTAGTTCCGGTGTAAATTAAACTCTCTAGCTCCAGTAGTTTCGGCTGTGCGTTGATGAGTGAGTGAGTGAGTGAGTCAGTCAGGACATAGGCATTTATATGTCTTTCGTGGTCTTTCGCTTGTCTTCCGAATAGGGGTGTAGACTCAAAAGAAAGAAGGCAAGAAAATGACGAAAATCCCATTCAAATATGTCAAAAAATTATGAAGCTACAACCGTTTTAATGTCGCTTTTTAGAGTGAGAAAACGATCGGGGACTCCGACGTCAAGATCCTCGAGCGTCATAGTAAAAAACAATCGTTCCATATGAAGGTGCGTTTTGCGGAAAAGGGACAGAACATACCCCCTCTTAAAACTTTGGTCACTTATAACTTAGTGATTACCTATATAACCTGTTGCGTTGCTTTTTTTTCATTTGACTAAGTACATTTTAAATCCTTTTTCGAGAAAATACAACATTATGATTATTTTATTTAGTGTCTACCTACACCCATATTTTAGATTCCTGAGCCAAGAACTTCGGAATTAGAAAATATTCGGGTATCTCTATCTCTATCGCACTAACAATACTCGAGTGACAGGGATGCAGATGTACGAACTTTGAGTTTCGGTTTTCGTGGTAGCGCCGCAGGTAGGTACTTTGGCAGAATGCGCCATTGCCATTGCCATTAAAAAAAAAACAAATTCTTGTATACTCTTTTATTGTTCGAATTTGTTGATACATTTATTGAAATTACGCCTGAAATACGACATTTGCGCATATAAGTTCTCATATCAGAATCGAATATTTTTTTAAGCTTTTTCTATTGACATGGATTTCGTAAAGGTCTATCGTAGACGGGAATACAATTTTTAATAAGTGAAAGGCATTGCGATTCCGCATTTTAACGTTTCTTATAGCTGAAAGTTGTAGCAGCGTTTGATTTCAATAAAAATAAATGATAAATTAAATGAAGGCGTATATTTCGGAAAATTAATTAATTGTCGCAGTCGGATAAAAACTATCCTATGTCACAGCTTGAATGAACCTATAAAAAATGTTTCATATTTTTCCGTTCATGGGATGCTGAGAACATTGACAAACAAAGCTTAGTTTCAAACTGGCTGATTCTTTTTTTAATTTAGAGTTTTTTTATAAGTGGAGATTATTTGCCAAAAGGGACCACAATGAACGGTCAATATTATGCAAATTTATTGATTCAAGCACGTGACGCAGTCGTCCAGAAGTATCGTGGGAAACTTAGCCGTGGAGTGTTGTTTTTACAGGACAACGCATCAGTTCACACTTCCCGTGTTGCTAGGCAAGCTCTAAAAGACACTGGTTTTGGAGAAATCAATCATCCACCCTACAGTCCTCCAGACCTGGCTCCGAGCGACTATTTCCTTTTTTCAAATTTGAAAAAAGCCTTACATGGTCGCCGGTTTGCCGATAACAATCAGATCAAGGCTGCGGTAGAGAGCCATTTTGAAGGGAAGGAAAAATATTATTTTTTGGGCGGTATTAAAGCATTGTTTGCTCGAAGCGAAAAGTGGTTATCACTCTATGGGGACTATATTGAAAAATCAAAACATTTACTTTAATACTCTCTTTCATTTTTTTTCTAAGGCCGGGAACTTTTCAGCCGCCCCTCGTACACGGCAGTTGACGGCAGGGTAGACTGCGTTGACCAAAGATGATTTTGGCGTAGACCTAGTGGAAGAGGTGGTATGGTACAACTGTACGCACCCACGTCGCGCGCACCGAGCCCCTGCGCCACGCGCCGCATGTCCGCCGCCCTGGCGCTGGCGCTGGCGTGGCGCTGCTCAACTCTGTGCGAGGCGCAGCGAAGCACGTCGATGTGTTCGCTACCCGATGCCCGCTACCTACTAATAGCGGAATGTAAAAGGATTTTCGAGTCCATCGTTGACGTAGACTGTACCTAGGACGCCGAACGTACTTATACTATGTACCATGAAAAACTTTTTTTGCAAATATGTGTCTCCCACGATTACGAGGAATCCAACGACACCTCATATGTCAAAATCCATCAAGCCGTTTGGACTGTAGCCAGTGAAATACATTTTACTTGTCCACATACATACATACCTACATAGATAGTATAGATACGCTCCAAAAACATAACTCTCCTTCTGAGGCAGTCGGGTAAATATAACAGTTTCCCATGGTACATCAACTATAGGGTGTTCTCATAAATCTCTGATTTCTCAGCAATTAAAAACAATGTATTTTTTTAACTTGACATTTATTTACATTCATATCAACAAAACAGGTGTTGTATAAAACAGTTCTTTTATATTAATTTTTTACCATTGTATACTAAATAAGGTGCCTCGAAATTGTGTAAAAATAAATTTACCTCCGTCACGTTATTCGAAATTAACTATTCTGTCCTATTTTTGGGTCTATTAGAAAAGTGTCCACAAAGATAAATTTAATTCAAGGTACACAGTCCAAAATGTTGATATACAATACATAAATCGGAGAAGTAAAAACACTCTTAGCGCTGTAGGCGATTCTGTGTTACTTTTATCATTGTTGGTGCACGACAGGTGATAGTTTTCTCGGTCATGTTGACATTTTCTGACCACTACTACTAGAAAATAAATAAGTCCAGTTTCTAAAAGCAGTAAAGTAATCACAACTATCAAATGAGTGTAATGTAAATTTTAATTACAATTTTCAAGTTAGTGTAAACACAATTCTCAAGTTTGTGTAATCACAAGCTATGTGGTTGTCACTAAGTACCCTCACTTTTTTTAGTTTCGTGGACATATTCTGCTTTGGTGAAACATACACAAACTGACAGTCTTCTATTTCTCTTTGCATAAAGTAACATGTAGAATAGGATGGAATAAATGAGAAAAAAAGATTGCCGTGTAATATTCGTACAGCAAGTTATTAGATTATACGCACAAGATTTTTTTATGAAATAAAATTTTCATGATTTTGTTAGGACACAGAAGTTATTTTTTTAAATAATAGTGCTAGTTACGTTTAAGTAAATTAAATGTAACCTATTTCAACCTGGTGTTTCATTTTCACACAAAAATCTACCTTCTCATATTTTTTATATTATTTATCACCAGAATTTACACAAAACTAGCACAAAAAAAAAAGAAACACTCATCTGTCAGGCATCACTGAAAGGAACATTAAAGTTATATTTGGTTAACATAGCGATGACCCCTGTAGGTATACATTTTGCCCAGCGAAGTATCTAACACTCTTTACTTTTCACACATGTCTTGGTAAACCTTTAATGTCGGACGAACACAATTTAACATTTAAATGTCAAATGCGGATTTGTACAACTTCAAAATGGCTACTAACTTTGGCTGCAATGTTTTGGCGGGAAACTATGATGGAACAGCACTACTCTACGAGAACTGAAATCTTTATTCCACATTCAAACTCCAAAAGGCATTTTTGATGCACAACAACAATGAGGTCTCCCTTCTTATCATACCTAAGAAATATTAAGTAGGTAAAAAACCTCCACACTAGCATTTTTGACAATTATTTTAAAAAACATACCTATAAGTTAACAGACTGATCTCGTGGTCGTGTCCATTTTTTTATTACTTAACCTACCGAAATGTAAAAACAAATTTAAAGAAATACATTCCCCCTCTAATAAGAATTTATCTTACAACAAGAAAAAAAGAAAGACAAAAGTTATAATCGTGTGGGTTCTACGGAACCCTCTATACAAAGGAATCACTATATAGACGAATGACTGAATCACTAACTGCAACACCTACAACGGAACTTATTCAGTCTAGATATTGTCTTTTTTTAGACATCGAAACATGACTAAATTAGAGTAAATAACTTATAAACCATCTTAATGATCCTCTCTTTAATATAATACTCAACTAAATTTAATTAAGTTATTACAATGATGATCTACATCAGTTCTTCAAAGGACCAAGTAAACAGGTAGAATTTTAACCATAACTTAACACAGACAGGTCACTTTACATTCTATTGGTTGTTCGTGGGTAGTTGGAACATAACGCGTTGTCACAAATCGAATCAATAAATTATCCGTGTAAAGTAATAGGATCGAGGCCAAGGGAGTAAGTAGTCGATTCCAGTTTTTGTAGTCGATGGAAATTTGGACGATACCAAAATGCCTCCGGAAAAACTTTCCCCTTACAGGCTGTACCTTTCTGGCTTATTACAACTAAGGAAAAGCACCTAAAATTACAAAAAAAAGTGTTGTAATAAGTAAAATAAAGATATACCATTATATAATAAAGTAGACGATAAAGATCGAACTGTGCCAGTGATTTAGGAAGTGAAATGATTGGCAAACAGTTTTAAGTACCTGAACCCATGTTATGAGCATATATTATGTTCTTCAGAATGTCTTTTAAAATGTTGTATCTAGGTATATTGGTTGCACATTATGGGCGACGAGACGATCGAATACCAAACTTACTTACGAAAATATTCTAAATATTAAATACTTAAACCTAATAAAATTTTGACTAAAGGTCCAGTGTTCGATGTGTTACAATAAAAATATGACTCATAGGATTATGGTAAATTGATATGATCCCCGCAAAGGGTAGTCAGTGGTAACCTAAACGCTTCAGCGAACGGTTGAACACCCATTTACAGATTTATAATTATGCATAAGTTACACACAAACAAGTACAATAAGCAGGAAACTATGTGTACTAGATATCTCATATATTATCTACTCCTGGATATTTAACGGCAAGCACCCTGTTAAACTTTCTTTTCGACGTCGGTACAATCATATCATATTTTACTAATGCCCAGGAACTAATCATTTTTAATGCTTTTGTTTATAAATCAAGAACCATAGACACAAATAGGTACACGATAAAATACTCGCTGCGTGAATTGAATAAAACATTTGAGATATCTACTACGTAATATGAATAATTCACATTTTTCGGGTCAATAGAGCGACAGAAACGTTCACGGTAGGTAGTCCTACAAACATATTACAAGTTTAAGTACACTATTGACAACAATTCAGGTAAAATAAATACACTGATCACTTTGAGATCGATTCGTTACTCTAACATCTTATTTGAACAAAAACTGCGTAACTGCAATGGCCACATGGATAACTTTAACATAAACTATCGGTAACACAAGGATACCTAATGTAACGAAGTAATACTTATTTAAATAAAGAGTTTTTCTATAAAGTGACAAAACAAAACAATGAACATAGCAATACTCATTTGGTAGTTCCGGCATTTGTTCACCGGTAGTAAGCTTTGGATGGCAAAAATATATATATCTTTAACATTTGTTCACCGGTAGTAAGCTTTGGATGGCAAAAATATATATATCTTTAACATTTGTTCACCGGTAGTAAGCTTTGGATGGCAAAAATATATATATCTTTAACACGTACGTAATTTTGATTTATTCAATGAGCGTTTGTATCGACACTGTTGTAGCTCGGTACCATTTCTTTGGTGCATAAAGTATCGGTTACAAAACGCGTTGAACTTACGCTTAAAGTGACTAAAACTTATAAGTTAAAAAATATGAATAATTAATAAACAATTTGGGGAATACTTTGGAAACGATACATCCTTTGACACAAACCTTAACCTTATACTTAATAGTTAACAACTGTGCACATGGACTCGCGTTTTCAAACGAACCTTATCTGTCAGTTCAAAGTGCACCGGTTTACCTACATCACAACAAACGTTCAAATACTTACAACCTTTGCATAGTTTTTTTTTCAGAAAGTTATCACTAGGAACGAGTTGTCTATGATTAGTACGGTCTCGAGAGTTCCTTGGAACGTTTCAATTGAACTTTGAGTCTTTTTGTACCTATTTGGAAACCATTCATGGCTTGTATGGCGGCCTGTGCGGAGGCGGCGTTGTCATAAGACACGAAGCCGAAGCACTTGGAGAGGTTGGTCTGTTTGTCTATGAACACTTTGGCCGAGATCACGTGCCCGAAGGGCAGGAAGGTCGAGGCGAGGTCCGTGTCCGTAAACTCTTGAGGCAGATGGTATATGAACAGGTTACCACCTTCTGGACCTGGAACCAATAAAATAGCACACGTTAGCAATATTCTAATTATTTATAAGTTATTTACCTATATTCGGTCTATGTATATTCATATTTCAGGTTATTCACTAGGAGCCAACACGTTACTCCAACTAAGTCCAAGCGAAATTGTGTGACTTCGCTTGACATACCTAAGTAAGTAGGTATCACGCGGCACGTGGAACCACGGTACCTATTACGCGTTATGCTGCACACAACTCAAGCGAAGTTGCCTTTGTCCCCTATTGAAGTGGAGGCTCGTAAAGTCTAAACAACTTTTCGTAAATGGTTCTTCTAAGTTTTAGTCCGGTTCGCAAGACCATGTAGGGATCAGAAGGAGACTGGTCATATTCAATGTATAGGATAGTAACTGAAGCATGTTACCTTCAACCTGCTTGCCCGCGGCGGCAGCGGCGGCCGAGCCGAGCACGGAGCCGAGCGGCGGGGCCGCGTACGCGCTGCCGAACTGCGCCGCGTACGCGGAGCTAAGCGGCTCCGCTGTGGACCCTGCGGACATAAACTGCGTTACAAGCACTGTCACAAATTGTTCACAGGAGAAAACTCGCGGTTGATGAGGGCTCAATTCGTGGCCGCTTAAACATTGAAAAACGAATCAGATACTAAGTGAACATCAAAAATAGAGAAGGTACGCAACTTCTTTGAAGAGAGGGATACTTTTCTCTGCACGCAATGTGCAGAGAAAAGTATCCCTCTCTTCAAAGAAGTTGCGTACCTACGAAGAAAAGTTGTTATGGAATCATTGGCTGTGTGCATTTAATTAACTTGACTCGTCTGGTCTCCACCACGTGGTGTTGATGTTTAAACTAAAATGAGGCACATCCTGCCGCTTAATGTCGTAATAACAAAGATATTTTTATACTCGTCGAATTTAATGTTTAAATAATGACTTCGTACACCAAACTAAATTCACATATTTTTTTTATATGGAGCTTCTAACTCAACTAAAATAAATTATTATACAACTGTTTAGACAACTATAATGAATTTGACCAATCACCTGCTGGCGCCCTTACTGAACTATAATGAATTTGACCAATAGTACGTCGCCTTGGTCATAGAGCAAAATACATCAGCGAAACACTGAGCCGGTAGGCTGCGCTTCGTTTCAGCAGGGCTTAGATTTTCAATAGATTCCAATTTTGTTTAACACATTCAGTGCCGGGAACCCGATTATCGGGTGCCTACGCTACGCCGTACGAGGAAAACCACGGGATCGATCGGCTACGAGCGTAGCGCGTAGCGATTCTTGGCACTGAATGTGTTAATTATTTCAGTTGACTCGTAGAAAATAGTTATTTGTTATACAAGGCTGCAAAGTTGTATTTTACCCGCGAGTGTGGAATTGAATCCCGTGCGTAGCGAGTGTTTCAATTCAACACACGAGAAGTTAAATACATTTGCACCCGTGTGTACCCTAACACAAAACTTTTCACCTCACTGTAGCGAGGAAAGTGCAACATGCAAACAACTTTATTTAATTTAAATTTAAATAATAAATACAACTTTGCACCCTTGTATAAACAAATAACATTTTTTTAATTTTTTTAACAGGAATAATAACGTTAAGTAATATCAAGTAGAATTTTGGTCGAGTGCGAGTCAGATTTTAGTTTTCCCATACATTTTGAGACCTAGTGCAGCGCCTGATAAAGGTAACAAGCAATTTTGAAAAGGTTTTTTGTATAGATAGGAGCCCCTTAATAATTTATTTTATTCTGTTTTTTAGGATTTTGTACTCAAAGAGTAAAACGGGACCCTATTACTAAGACTCCGCTGTCCGTCTGTCTGTATGTCTGTCTGTCTGTCTGTCTGTCCGTCTGTCTGTCTGTCCGCCTGTCACCAGGCTGTATCTAGTGTTGTGGATAACGCTTATTTCGAGGCTTATAGACTCGAGCCTTGAAGACTCGATGCTGTTTAAGACCCGTGTTGGTTTATTTTACGCATATGAATGCAAAATATTGACTTTTCGTCAATTGAGTCTTTAAACCTCGGGAGTCTTTAGGGTTCGAGTCTTTAAGCCTCAAAATGAGCGTTATTCACAACACTAGCTGTATCACAACCGTGATAGTTAGACAGTTGAAATTTTCACACATGATGTATTTCTGTTGCCGCTATAACAACAAATACTAAAAAACATAATAAATAAATATTATTTTATAATTTTTTTTTTTCTTTTACAATCTTACACAAATCGGCAAAGTAAGCAAAGCTTGTACTTTGGGTACTAGACGACGATAAACATACTTATATAATATAGATAAATAAATACATAGAAAACATCCATGACTCAGGAATACATATTTGTGCTCATCACACAAATAAATGCCCTTACCAGGATTCGAACCCGGGACCTCCGGCTTCGTAGGCAGGGTCACTACCAACTAGGCTACAGGAGGCTCCCATACAACAAACGTGATTTTTTTGCCGATTTTATAGATAATGGAACCCTTCGTGCACGAGTCCGACTCGCACTTGGCCGGTTTTAGTATTTGTTGTTATAGCCGGCAACAGAAAAACATCATCTGTGAAAATTTCAACTGTCTAACTATCACGGTTCATGAGATACCTACATGAGATACGCTTCAAGGTCAAATTACTTTCCCCACTAGTGGATAAAATGCGTTTTTGATCACTGGGTTTAAAGAATAAAAGACGGCTTTCCGAGGCAGTGAGGGAAAAAGTAGTATACAATAGTTCCACAATTAATTGTTAAATTCTCGTACTTTAGGCGATTACTTAGGCCACGGGGCTTGCCGACTACACGGTACTCGAATTTAAGAGCCCTCATTGTGTAACGATTGTATAAAATACTACCTACTCTTAATATACCCACAGTTTAAGTTCAAATAAATACAGGATAAGTTTAAATTCTCCTAAATATTTAGAACTGATGGTGTTGAATTAAATGGTTTAAGTTTAGACAATATCTCAGACAGGAGGAGTCTTGTTACCATACAATTCCGCAGTTATTAGTAATAACACAAAACACCGCTTTATTTACCGCCAGCCGTAAAGGGATAATTTCAAAGGTGTTTCGCCTACTCTACATTTATAAAGCGAGACCAAAAGGTTAACCTTACGTCTACCTAAGTTATGAACGAAGTAAAGCGAGACCAAAAGGTTAACATTACGTCTACCTAAGTTATGAACGAAGTAAAGCGAGACCAAAAGGTTAACCTTACGTCTACCTAAGTTATGAACGAAGTAGGTAAAGCGAGACCAAAAGGTTAACCTTACGTCTACCTAAATTATGAACGAAGTAAAGCGAGACTAAAAGGTTAACCTTACGCCTACCTAACTTATGAACGAAGTAAAGCAAGACCAAACGGTTAACCTTACGTCTATCTAAGTTATGAACGAAGTAAAGCGAGACCAAAAGGTTAACCTTACGTCTACCTAACTTATGAACGAAGTAAAGCGAGACCAAAAGGTTAACCTTACGTCTACCTAAGTTATGAACGAAGTAAAGCGAGACCAAAAGGTTAACCTTACGTCTACCTAAGTTATGAACGAAGTAAAGCGTGGCGCGTGGTGTTCGCATTCGCACACACCACATACCACTTTTGCAACCACAGTAAGAGGAACGTTGTCAGTAAAATATGTTCTTTTATGTTCCACTCCGAAGAAATCAGCGAAAACACAGAGAGATTACCGATGTCAGGATAACGTAATTCATGTCTTCTTGGTAAATTTCTTATTTTGAACCGTCTGTAGTGACTGCTGACCCACTCAAAAATATGTTGACACCGAATCAATGCCATTGAATTGGGTAAGTATACTAGATGGTATTTTGAGTTGTTGTTTTGAGTGGTTGATATATTTTAAATACTGTTTTATCCGGGTCTATTGCGATATTTATTTACCTTTATTTCTGACGTTTCGACACGGGTTGCACCGGTCATGGGCGCAGATAACTGCGACCATGCCCTGCGTTAGACCCGGATAAAACAGTATTTTAAATATGTGTACAAAGCGCGAGAGTTGAAAGTGTTCTCTAATATAATATGTAAAACAAATTGCAAAACTTCCATAGCGGCCTTTTTGCGGAATAAATTTAATTTATTTAATTTATCAATATATTTTGGCAGCTGCCAAGGCATGAGACGTCATTATAATCTTACTTACCTAGAAGTATACAGGGAGTTACAAAGTACATAATTTAATTCGGCGACTTTGATATCAGAGCAACGTTAACCAATTATCCGTGTAACTACCTATATAAGAATATAAATCTGAGAATGGTAATTACATATCTAAGGCACCAACGTTCTACCCGTAGTAAATATAAATACTTGGTACGATCAAGCACGTTTTTATGCATGTAAATGTTGACTCGCTTGACACCATCCCACAACAGCACTTGACCCAACAGTGTACAAAAAATTAGTTAGCACTCTCATGCAAAACAATGGCTGGTTAATCGACAAGAAACACCTTTTTAACATCGCAATATTAACAATACTGAATAAAACAATCTACGAACAAAAGGCGAAATCTACAAACTAAATTACCTAGAGACAACGACAACATTAAACAATTTTCTTATAAGAACATTTACATCCTACGGAAATGAAAATGGCTGAAATATTATCAATGCTGTTATCGATTGTGTTAGGTATGTTAATCTTTAAGCAAACCTAAGCATTAAGCTACTAACTAGGTATATGTATAATGGAACCTGTTGTACCTCGGACGTTTTCATTTATTTTTCAACTTGGTGTCCACATAAAAAAATAAAGGCCTTAAAATTGAGAAATGTATAATTCAAAAGTTATTTATTACCTAACTTATGTAATTATACAAAGTTGCCCTCATTGAAGTCGCTAAAGTTGCCATTCTTTAGCCGCATTAGCGTAAAATGAACCAATGTTACTTTGATAATTACTTACTATAATCAGTTTAACAAAAGCAAATAAGAACTCTGTATCATACAGCCTACCTATGTTCTACAATAAACATTCTTTCTGATTCTGAAAGTGATAGTTACTATAATCAGTTTAACAAAAGCAAATAAACATTCTTTCTGATTCTGAAAGCATTGATTAAGTTAAGTAAGATGAATTGCATAGGTAACTTTAAAATACTGACAGAAGTATTTTTTCTAATCGTAATTTTGTAATTTGTCCTTTTTATTTCATTTTTGTGTCCACTAAGAGCTTTTTAAATAACGTAATAGGTACCTATAGAAATGCGGGAGTTATTTCAATATTGACAACTGTCCAAGGTACAACAATGTGCAAGGTACGTATCCCTACTACATGTTTCTTTTTAATTCTAAGAGATTCCAAAAAGCATATTGATCATCGACATAAAGGCATTAAAACCACCTAAAGCCCCTGTAACCGAGTTTTTTTTCGCCGGTTCTTCTCGTGGCAGAGGTTTTCTTTCCGGACCGATGGTAGTTTATTATCGAAACTCATAGGTGCATTTAATATGCCTAAATTGAAGAATAAATAACTTTGACTAGGTATACGCAAGTATACCTTTAATATACCTACACGCGCGGAACAATATCACGCCAGATACGGAGAAGGCTTTTTCTAACATAACTATTATGATCCTGTATTGTTCACTTTCCACCGACTACGTACGTTAAGGTAACGTTGTTTATACAAAAGAGTACCATTTATTTATTGGCTATAGCGCATTTATTATTAACTGATAGGTACGAATAAAGCTGTCCTTAACAAACAAACATTTAAACAGAACAAGCTACCGCATTCCTTATCTACAATAAAATAAACACTTGTCACACCAAGACTCGTCTATGTGTGAAAAAAAAACAAATTAGTATTACAGGTAAACGCTTTTAAAAATAATTCAAAGCCCTGATCTAAAGGATCTCGCCTATTTTAAGAAGCGTTGCAACAGTCTGTCGAGCAAGGTAAAGAATATGTATAGATAAATAATGTTGGTTCAGATTAAAATGAGTATATAATCCTTGCAACTTTTGAGATTACAATGTACGAAAACGACACATATTTAACTACGATAAAATTATTATTTATTTATTATTTTCCCTTTTGGACTACAAACATCTTTAGATGAAGTACAAACATCTAGGTATACAGGGTGACTGGTAATTCGACCTATTCCTTGAAAGGGGTTATACTAGAGCTAATTTGCAACAATTTATGTCCAGTCAACCAGGGGTCAAAACACGATTAATTTTTTATTTTTCGAGTTTTTAGTTTGTTTGAAAAAAAATCGCCTTGCAGCCTTAAAGTGCTGATTGTGACAAAAATGTTTTTTTACCATCCAAATGGAAGTACTTTTGTCACAATCACCAGCTTAAGGCTGCAAGGAGATTTTTTTTCATACAAACTAAAAACTCGAATATCTCGGAAACCAGCGAGTTTCGACCCCTGGTTGACTGGACATAAATTGTTACAAATTAGCTCTAGTATAACCCCTTTCAAGGAATAGGTCGAATTGCCAGTCACCCTGTAGATTAAATAATAAAATAATGTAGTGGTTAAAGTTAAATAGAAACATCTTTTTTCTGCATTACAGGATAGTTGTGTAACACCGAAACATTTTGGTAAGGGGTTTTAGGATATTTAATATCAAATACAACCATAACTAAAACTTTACTATATCTGAACTGTTCAAACCGCCGTAGAAGCCTTAATTTTGTCAACTGTACAAAATGATATGCCTGTATACTCATAATATGAAAAATTAATACGAGCAGAGTGTGAAGAAGCATCTACCTAAATGACTAGAAACCTGCATATACTACATTATATGTCGTTACAAAAATCGCAAGGATTGTCACGATTGGAAAAAAAATGTGTATGAAGTACGAATATGTATCCGTTTTTGTACACAATAATTAAATTCCAACAGCTATCTATCACCACACAGATACTTGTACACGACGCGTCCTAGTAACACAGCTGTACATTGATATTAAACCAAGCTAACCTCGGAACGGCGATCCAAATGAGACAGACATAATGTGCGCGTAAGGGATTTTTCCCAGCAATTTGCTGAAATGTAAAGGATTAAGTTTAAGCAGCCACTGTTCGTATTCGTAATTGCTTTCTGCTCAATTTTACCTCAAATTCAGCAGGAGTACGATTAAATTCGTACCTAAGTTTGCCTAATGCTCCCATCTAAGCGAATTTAGGAATAAAACAAGAGTAGATACTATCATACTATCAATTTACTTATTATACTGGTCCCAAGTTCCCTACATCACTCTGAAACATATTCAAATAGGTACGTAATAAAAAAATAATCAATTTCTTGAAAATTGTACGTAAGTTTAACAAAACAAGCCAGTCGGTCTCATTTAAAACGTCGTACCAAGGATCCAAAACAGATAGTCATTCCATGTAAACAAGGCACACTTTCGAATTCGAACAAATTCGTTTTTACCTGTTATGTTAGTCTTCCCGAGAAGACCTGAAGTGTGAAAAATGTTCATCGTTAATAACGTTTTAATCTTTTCTCAATTTATAAAGTCCAACCTGAAATAGGAAAGTTTTCTGGACAAAGAGTACGTTTTATGTGTTTTTTATGGTTGCCAACGTATGTAGGCTACATCCCAATTAGGGATCTCGCAGGGTTGGCAATTAGTGTGGAATTTATTACAGCTTAATCGCGCTGGTGGACGAGTTTCGGTGAATGGATGGTGGGGGTCCGCGTGAGGGTTGGCAGCCCTATTTATTACCCGGTTTCTACGAATCCTCGCTTTACCAATCCAATTCAATATATCTTTATTACCAGCCATAAAGAGCTAAAAGAGGATCAAAACTTAGAACGAATCTTGCTAATCGTCATTAAATCAGAAAAGAAGGTACTATTACTTTTTAGGATTTCTTTACAAATGAATGATATGATATTATGAGACACAGATATATTCTATATGATATAAGACTTTTACATTACGTAGACAAACTAATAGATTGTCAAATAAATGATGTATTCGGATCTGCCATCCTTGATTTAAGTTATAACTTACAGTTCAATATGCCACTGACGAATGGAGCTAAAAGAAAACACATTGCTTAGGAACCTCAACCTTCTTTTATATGATATATTCTACCCAAACAGTAGTCGTAAATAGGTGGTACACTGATTTCGAAATTAAATGGAATGGCCAGAAATTATTATAGTATGTTATAATGGAATGTTACATCATAGTGAAACAAAATGGTCGACTTACATAATTGTGGCGCGGCTGGTTGCGGCGCGGTGGCGGGCGCTGCCTGCGTGACCACAGGCTGCGTCATGGCCGCCAACGCTGCGAGGTTCTGCACCGACACGGGCGCCAGCAGCCCGCCCAGCTGGTCCACCGCCCCGCCGCCCATGCCGCCCATCGAGGTCACCCCGCCCACGCCGCTCATCGTCCCGCCGCTCAAGCCTGCGCCATTGAAAGCGATATCCTGATAGTTAATTCCTAAACGAAGAAACAAAAAACAAATTAGAATGGATAAGGGTCAAAATAAAAGGGAGGCGGAAAGGTGAAGAGGAAATTAAAATAATTAAACAAAATCTTTGAATAAGTAATGCGAGTTTCCAAACGCCACTGATTACGTAGAAAACTATACTAGGATTACTAATAGGACCTGTAGAGGGTGACATCGGAGATGTGATCACTGTGATCAGACATGATGAAGTGTAGAAAGAAAAACGTAATTAAAAAGGTACCATAATTTCTGGTCCCATTCACTATTATACTATTTCAAATGATACCCGTTTTTAGGGTTCCGTACTCAAAGAGTAAAACGGGACCCTATTACTAAGACTCCGCTGTCTATCTGTCTGTCTGTCTGTCAGTCTGTCTATCTGTCTGCCTATCTGTCTGTCTGTCTGTCTGTCACCAGGCTGTATCTCACTGATACCGTGATAGTTCCAGTTGAAATTTTCACAGATGAAGTATTTCTGTTGCCGCTATAACAACAAATACTAAAAACAGAATAAAATAAATATTTTTACAGAAAATGGTACGGAACCCTTCGTGCGCGAGTCCGACTCGCACTTGGCCGGTTTTGTTAACTATTGTGCTATTCTATACCCAGACAACGCTTTGTTTTCCCCCGTGTGCCTAGCGTGTGTGATAGTGATAGTGGCCCGTGATTAAAGTATTCAGTAACCTCAGAGATCAGATGTATCTGATTATACGTTTCCGAGTGTGTATACTTATGGAAATAGACGAAACTCACTTTACAGATAGGTTAACTAAAGAGCGACCTCCAAATTGAGTCATCTGCGGAAACTGAGTCAGTGACATGACACAATAAACAAATTGTTAACCACGTGTTTAGGTGGATACTCGACTCGAGTACCACAATACAGTACATTTCGCGTTTTCATTTTGATTTGCTATTATTAAGCTTGAGTACCTACGCTAAGCATTATCGTCAAATGTGGGAATAGGTACACCGTGTAAGAATACAGTAGTGCTGTCCCTAGTAATATATTTATAGGGGAAATAATATCGATGCTTCTGTCAAGTTAAATAAGAGCCGTTCTAACTGTAATGGATATTTTATTATTTATTTAGACTAACCTAACCCTTATGTAAAATAAGACACGAAGGAACCGAAAGAATAAAATACAACTAAGTAAGTTTATGTTGAAACTAATTATTTTTTCAATGTTTTTGGTGTGTTTTCCACATAGGGTAAATCGTCAGGAACTGGCCACCTCATGCTAAAAATTAACTCTATTCACCCATGATAGAATTCATTTTAGTATAAGGTTTTAATTACTGGCTACTTTTCAATAATTGGCCACAATATACTAAATATAATTATATTATAGGTGAATAGAGTTCATTTTTAGTATGAGGTAGCCAGTTATTGAACGGTGGTCAGTTACTGGCGATTTACCCTACCTATACGAAATAGGAATTCACTAAATTCACTGAAAGTTTTGGTACGATTCGCAATAACATTAAATTATATTATTTTCTTTTTAAATTACATCAATATTTATACCGTTTTATTGTTATAGTTTGTTTCGCAACGGGCGTGGATAATAGGTAGTTATTTGTGCAATAAGAGAGCAAAGTTTATTTTTGCTGCAAGTGCCGACTTTCGAGTCCCGAAGAAGCGGATGATTCTAGATAACATTTTTAGAATCTTGAGCGCAGTGAGGCGAGGCGTTCGTTACTGCTTGTTTTAGCTTCCTAGCGCGGCTAAATAGTACTAGAACAACGCGAGAGCGCGGGGCGAGACAAGGCGCAACAAATCAAAGCACATTTTAGTAATCTACACGAGTCTCGAATGACACTAACACAACACTAAAAACTAACCGTATTATTGTTAAAATACTGTCACTCGTATACTCACGTTTCACTCATATTTTCGAGCTATTTTTGAAATATTCAACACTAATATGTCTGTTTCGCTTACGCGAGTCTCGAGAGCACACCTTTTTGTTTAAATAGGTACTGCCTTCTTCACTGGTTTCACTATATTGCCTAATTGGATAGATAATTAATTTATCCTAGTCGTTTTTATATTTAAAACTAAATAGCGCAAGAATTAAGAATTATATAGTTACCTTATAAAATCTAAAACAATTTAACAGCGCGCATTTTTTTGAAAGGGGGCGGGGCGCCGGGCTTGCGTTCGGAAACTGTATCTGTGGTATACGTTCTTAAAAATGAAGATTGTTAAAACTAGAATCATTAATTGGTCAGCGTATATGAAAATGTATGTTTACCTTTTTAAGTGTGTTTTGTTTGGTACCTAGTTTAAACTTATAAGTATATTAAGTGTGTTTTTGAACGTGTTACATGCTTCGCACTGTTTTTGGGTCCTCTTTTGAAATTCGAATGGCGAACTATAAATCGACCTATTCCTGTCGTAGGTATTCTTTTTTCGTAATGAAATGAAACGGACAGAGCTCATAAAGCTCATGTAGGTATTCTGAATTTCTAATAGACCCCACAATATGAAATGTCAGAGCTCGACATCAAAATTAAAAAGCTACTTTGACTCACGGAGTGAGCAAAATCGCATTTTGCTCACTGTTTTCACACAGGAAAATATGCTTGTTCGAGCTGCTTAGGTGAAAAATAAATTGACACCTCGTGACATCGACATCATATTTATCGATATCGAATTACTTACTAGAATGTGTTGTGAGAATTCCCACGTACGTGTATTTCTGTATGGTTATCACTACACAGACCTAATGTTTAGTGAGATAATCGTAGGAAAACTTCAGATAGTTACTTTTGTCTCTTAAACTATGGAATCCCCCAACATAGGCCGTGTTTACGCACACTATGGCGTTTCAGGCCTCCGCCGTCGCCGACCATAGTCGACTGACAGCTCCAATAACTACCCCTGCTTGACTTCACTAAATTTGCTTTAGTTTTAGTTGACCCGTTTTTCGTTCTCAATGGCTTACTACTTTATTTATTCTCCGAGGCAACTTCTTATCTACTTACAATATTTATTATTCTCTTGAAGTCAGAGAACAGAGTTCAATCAAAAATGCAGAATGCCTTTTCTCTGAAGCTTTCAAGCTGCCATATGCAATCCGCATTTTGCAGTCAAGACTGGCTGCACGTTACAGGCGAGATAGCCGATAACGGTTACAAAATTCAGCTCGTGTATAGTCGTACTTACGTTATTTTCCATTTTGTAAGACTAAGCCGTAACCGTATTTATAATCATGTCGGAGTACTCGCGATAGGAAACAACAAAAATCTCGTTGAGAATATTATCTCACATGTTCTACTACAATCTATGCTCCTGACCAACTGACCTTGCAGCAGCGTGGACCCCTGCCCTTGCAGCAACTGCTGTTGCAGGCCGGCCGCCTGTAGCTGCTGTAGCAGATGCAGCTGCGTGGCGGGCGAGAGCGCCGCTTCCGATGCCAGGTACGCCGTCGGCGCCACCGGCGTCGTCAGGCCCCACAGGCTCGCCTGCATCGCCTGCAGTTTCTTCTGCTCCTTCTCTTTTTGCGTGTCGGCGAACTTCACAACCAGCGGGGCTGAACAACCCTCCATGGTCTGACTGTGGTGCAGTGTCTGGAAATTGGTAAATGTACAAGTTACGTTTACAGCAATACGGAACTTTTTTTAGCAAATTATATTTCAGTAAATTATTACAAAAAAAACTTGGGAATCGCTGTGGTCTTTAATTTGATATTACATTATAATCCTTATCGTAATCGGTATTGTACAGTAAAAAAGAGGAAAGATATACTTGGTACACCGGCGGCGTAATTATCCTATCAAAAACGCGCTCAAAAATATATTGACATCGACTACATATAAATTACAATATCTTTATTTTTGAGCGCTTTACAACATTCCCACAAAATACGAATCCTTAAAAACGAATGTAAATATTCCAAAACATACAATTACATTCAAGGTCACTTATACATCAGCCATCCTACATATAAACATTTTACACCCGAATTCGCGTTGATTGCCATTCAATCGACAACTGCCACGATATCAATATAGATTGCAGGATTATTCAAAAACGTCGTCGATCCTGGTCGGATAATACTGTTTAATTCCCAAAGGGCCGGGAAGCATTCCTAATTGGGACCAGTAATGGACCGAGTTATTAGAACGATCCAATCCGCTTAAAACTTCACCGCTACTAACCAATCAAGAATTCGTAACAATTTAAAAACCTCAAGCGTTTAACAGAACTTCGAGCTTTCCAAGTTTCTTATTCAATTGAAAGTGATCCAACTTAAACAAGTCTTTGTGCGAAATCTCTATTGATTTTAACACGAACGATTAGATTTTATTAGTTTAAAATTCTATTGGGAGTTCCGTTTTGACAAGTTTGAATTGAGAGCACATTAGCTACAGTCGACTACAAATATATGTATGTATGTATATCTTATTACTATGGTAGTAAAGTCTGTGTATACATATTGTTGTAACATCGTATGGATACACTCTGTACATAGGTATACTTTTTTATTAGGGTTCCGTACTCAAAGAGTAAAACGGGACCCTATTACTGAGACTTCGCTGTCCGTCCGTCCGTCTGTCTGTCACCAGGCTGTATCTCAAGAACCGTGATAGCTAGAGAGTTGAAATTTTCACAGATTATGTATTTCTGTTGCCTCTATAACAACAAATACTAAAAACAAAATAATATATTTCTTTAAGGGGGGCTCTCATACAACAAACGTGATTTTTTTGCCGTTTTTATAGATAATGGTACGGAACCCTTCGTGCACGAGTCCAACTCGCACTTGGCCGGTTTTTTTCTTTTAATATTACTTACACAACATTTTCGATTCAGATAGATGAATGTAGTAGGGTAGGTACCATAGGTATTTGATGCTCATAAAATAACGTAAAGTATGTATAAGGGAGGATATTATTGTTTGATCATAAAATACCGGCCAAGTGCGAGTTGGACTCGCGCACGAAGGGTTCCGTGCCATTATCTATAGAAACGGCAAAAAAATCACGTTTAATGTATGGAAGCCCCCCTTAAAAAAATATTTTATATTGTTTTTAGTATTTGTTGTTATAGCGGCAACAGAAATACATAATCTGTGAAAATTTAAACTCTCTAGCTATCACGGTTCTTCAGATACAGCCTGGTGACAGACAGACGGACGGATGGACGGACGGACGGACGAACGGACAGCGAAGTCTTAGTGATAGGGTCCCGTTTTACTCTTTGAGTACGGAACCCTAAAAAAGAAAAAAATATTCGTAAAAAACCAACTAGTGCAGGTAATTTGCAGTTCAAAATAGTTTCATGTTTTCTGCGACAATGACCGGTGCAACCCGTGTCGAAACGTCAGAAATAAAGGTAAATAAATATCGCGTTAGACCCGTGTAAAACAGTAGGTATTTTAAATAGTTTCATGTTGTTCGCATTCATATTACATGCAGTACACCGTTAGTTCAGTTAAACATAAAAGGAGAGCGTATCCCTGTGAGCTGTCACTTTCTGCTCCCGATATCCGGACGGTGCTCTGAAAACCTTTTCAGACCGCTATAAATGTTCGGTAAGACGGCATGTTTATTTTGAAAATACATATATTTGCTGTCAGACTTTATTGTATTGCTACAGTAGACTTGAGTTTCTAACATTGGAAGTTCAGATTGTTTGTTTGTCAAAAGGAATCGAAAACATAAGTAATACAAATGTAACCCGTGAAAGACCGATGTCTTGGAGAACAAAAAAAACATTTACTTTTAGATTAGATCGTGGAACCAAACAGATGACGCCTTATGTATTAATATTTTTTATTTGTACCTCCTAATAATGGTACTAATTTATTTAAGGGTCAGCACTGCGCTTGTGATTCTTCTGTAGTCACAAGTGTCCATAGGCTACGGTACCTGCTTAACATCAGGCATGCCGTTAACTTGTTTGCCACCGACGCGGTAAAAAAAACCGGCCAAGTGCCAGTCGGACTCGCGCACGAAGGGTTCCGTACCATTATCTATAAAAAACGATTTTATTCTGTGTTTTTAGTATTTGTTGTTATAGCGGCAACAGAAATACATCATCTGTAAAAATTTCAGCTGGAACTATCACGGTATCAGTGAGATACAGCCCGGTGACGGACAGACGGACGAACAGCGGAGTCTTAGCAATACGGTCCCGTTTTACTCTTTGAGTACGGAACCCTTGAACCCAAGAAAAATACAAAAGAGACCAGTCAAATTGAGGGTGTGAAACGTCACCGATGGGGCGCACTGGCGATAACCGTCGCTGTGACACCATAGTCCCCACTTAGCAGCCAGCTCACCTTAATGGCAGCGATAGCCGCCTGCTTGGAGACGAACGTGACGAACGCACAGCCCTTGCTCTGCCCTTGCGTGTCCCGCAGTACCGTGCACTCCTCGATGGCCCCGTGTCCCGCAAACAGCGAGCGCACGTCGTTCTCAGACAGCTTCTTATTCAACATCCCCACAAACAGCTTGCGTTCTGTTGGCAAACAAACATATTATTTAATGAGGAGCAAATACTGGTGTTCCATAGGACTCTAGCCTTTTTAGCCAAAATTCTAAAGCTCTGGAGCTCTTTTTTGAGCTGGCTTAATGGAATGGGTTTCGAAGAGCTACAGTCCCCCGCGGCTATGAAGTCAATCCTGACACATTGCGCAACTATGAAGTTTCTGAATAATGACAATGTCAACCATAGGAAAAAAATACATATTCAACCCTAGAGGCATGTCTCAGGATTGACTTCATAGCCGCGGGCAAACCTTAGGGGCAGAATTTTCCTAAACGTTGAAAGTACTTTATTCGTATTCGAATAAGTAATCGTGATACAAAGTTTTAAGTCTTTAGCTCAAAAAATCAAGTTTCCCCTATACAAACTTTGCACCCCTTTTTAACCCCTTTTTAGGGGTATGATTTCCGAAAATTACTTCTTACCTACGTTGTAAAAGGTAGTTCTGGTGTAAATTTCAACTCTCTAGGCCCAGTAGTTTCGGCTGTGAGTTGATGAGTGAGTGAGTGAGTCAGTTAGGACATAGGCATTTATATTTTTGTCCCCATAAATATAATTACTATACTTTTTGCTGTCAATCCGTACTGTTTTTTAGGCTTCCGTACTCAAAGAGTAAAACGGGACCCTATTACTAAGACTTCGCTGTCCGTCCGTCCGTCCGTCCGTCTGTCTGTCACCAGGCTGTATCTCAAGAACCGTGATAGCTAGAGAGTTGAAATTTTCACATATTATTTATTTCTGTTGCCGCTATAACAACAAATACTAAAAACAAAATAAAATATTTTTTTAAGGGGGGATCAACAAAGGTGATTTTTTTGCCGTTTTTATAGATAATGGTACGGAACCCTTCGTGCGCGAGTCCAACTCGCACTTGGCCGGTTTTTTCTGTAGGTATCTATTTCTTCAAATGACTCATCTTTAGTATATAGATTAGGTACTCTTTCCGCTTGTCATCCAAATAGGGGAGTAGACTCAAAATTTATTATTACTTCAAAAGAAAGAAGAAACGAAAAACCCGTTCAAATATCTCAAAAAATTACGAAGCTACAACCGTTTTAATATCGCTTATTAGAGTGAGAAAACGATCGGGACCGTAACATCACGATCCTCGAGCGTCATAGTACTCATAGTTAGTAAAAAACAATCGTTTCATATGAAGGTGCGTTTTGCGGAAAAGGGACAGAACATACCCCCTCTTAAAACTTATAACTTAGTGACTACTTAAATAACCTCTTGCGTTGTTTTTTTTTCCATTTGACTTCATTTTAAGTCCTTTTTCGAGAAAATACCTACAACATTGTGATTATTTTATTTAGTGTCTACAGTGTTTACATCCCTATTTTCGATCTATCCGCATCCGTATTTTCTTTTAAACCACGAACTTCAGAATTCGAAATATACGGGTATCTCTATCGCACTAACATTACTCGAGTGAGAGGAATGCAGATATACGAACTTCGAGTTTTGGTTTGCGTGGTTTGGCTGAATGCGCAAAGGGAGCGCGCGCGTGCCATTAAAAAACACATTTGTGTTACTTATATTGTTCGAATTTGTTGATACATTTAATGAAATTACGCTTTAATACGACATTTGCGCATATAAGTTCTCATATCAAAATCGATTAATTTCTTATGCTTTACCTCTTGGTATGCGTTTCGTGAAGGTCTATCGGAGACGGGATTTAAATTATTAATAGGTGAAATTAAGGAAAAGCAATTCCGCCATTTTGACGTTTCACAAAGCTGACAGATGTGGCGGCGATATACTTTAAGAATAATAAATGAAAAATTAATGAAGTCGTATAGTTTGGAAAATTAATTAATTGTCGCAGTCGGATAAAAACTATCCTAAGTTGCAGCTAGAATAATAATATACCTACAAAAAATGTTTCATATTTTACCGTTCACGGGATGCTGAGAACATTCGTGACAACCCAAAGCTTAGTTTCAAACTGGTTGATTCTAGAGATTTATTATAAGTGGAGATGAGCCAAACATATGGCACCAGATCCGTAGCTGCAGGTAAGTATGCCGTTCTCAGAGTAAGCAATTACTACGGGGATAGGCTCATCGAAAAACGCTTACCGTACTTGCTTAACGCTTTACCTGCGGCTATTAGACAAGAGAAAAACAAAAATAAATTTAAAAGAGCCCTGTTGAAACACTATCTCGACAGTATTTAAATACCTAAATAATATCTTATATCTAGTTACCTATCCACTTTATACAACATCATTTAAAGCTGTTCTTACTTCTTAAGACTTTACTAATTATATAGACTGATTAGAACTTTACCACTTTATAAAGACTCATTATCATTAAGACTAGGTACCTCAAATTATACAGACTCATGGATCCCACGGTCAAATTGTGCAAACAGTTTTGTGGGACGTTGTATTTAGTTTTAAGTCATTGTAAAGTGCTTTACTGAATAAATAAATAAATCTGCGACAAACCCTAACCCCTCGCTGCGTCATGCTACCGTCATCCTATGGTCAGACCCCCCCACCCCCCCCCCCCCCCGAAGTCATGGAAAAAAAATAATACGAGTCATTTTGTTTCACAAACAATACCCGACGGAAATAAGTCATAGGTATGCCAGGAGGTGTATTTGTTACCAGAACGCAAGTATCTCCGTGGGTGTTTAAAACTTTGCCCCTCGTTGCTGATGTTGCACTGGGAATACGCTCGAGGTTAGAAACTAGAAAGTTTGTATTTGTTTCCTGTTTACGTTTATATGTTGTTTCAACCTAATCCAACGAAATAATATGGTATAAACGGATTTTATCCCGAATGCTTTGTAGACGCGATCAGCACCGAGACACTTTTTAAATATGTAAGAAGCAGCTTCAAAGTGGTATGTAACATTTATCCAACGACGCCGCGGACACAGGACTGAATGCATTGTACATTCGAGGCACCTGTGCCAGAAATCCTCGTGTTATCCTGAAATATGTACCTAGTCCCCGATCCGCAGCGCCAGGTTAAGTGCGAATTCATGATTCTCCTGCGTCATAAAGCATATATTTCCCGCTGTGCACGAGATTTCCTCAGCTCTTTTAAAACCTTCAGAACATAAGAATGTAGGTTTGTGGGTCGTAAGAAAGTAATCGTTAAAAAAACAAACGGTGAGAAACATTCCCGGTGCCAATATATGGCTTGAGTACACAATGCAGTGAGTTTTACGCGTAAAATTCAACATTCGGCGCTTTCAACCCCCGCGGGGGAAGTCCTGGCGAAATTGAAAAGGTACGAAGCGAAGGCCCGCCTGCTACAAATATTTCATGCCCGCAAAATCAGCACGCTCGTGGAGAGATTAGCATGAAAATGGCGCGAGAAAACGAGCCGTGTGGAGTGAAACACTCGCCAGGCGTTAGCTACGGAGCCTCGTAATTCCGACTCTCTGCTTTGCACATTAGATGTATGTTTAAATATGTGATCAACACGCTTGAACATTTCTTGAATACGAATATTGGGGAATCAATTCGCGAGGTACTTACGTATTTGATAACACGTGATTAAATACAGTCCCTTTGTTACCGAACGTTTGTTTACTGGTATGTTAGGCTCACCTCAGTTCACTCTCTTAGCACTTTGACTTCGATTGTGAACCAAACCGAGCCTAGGGTTATTTTTTAATTTCTTTCTTTAAATTTAAGACTTATCCTCTTGTCGGTGGAGTATTTTCCACTTCTCTCTGTCGTACGCCACCTCCTTGACTCGCTGATACGACACGACACCAGCTTTTTCTTTTATTTAATATTTTTTAATAGAGTTCCAAAAATTAGGAAGATCATAATTACAACTGCGATTCTTTTGCTGTGACGTGGTTATAATATATGTAGTTTTGTAAATATTTTCTGTAGGTACCTGGTAAACTATTTGTTGGTAAAGAAAACCGTGGGAATTGTAGATCCTCATTCCATGAGAGTGCACTAATAAAAATCTAGCTAAAAATTGATCGTCATCAGTGTCATCCACAATGTAAATGGCAATTGCACTATCACGTGAAGCCCGAGGGAAACGCTGTTAAATTACAGTCAGCCATTAAAAAGGCAGTAAAGAGCGTCAACTACTAATTAGAATATTCAATGTGAATCCCCACTTAGACTGGAAGCGGTGATCAGTTTAAATGCACAGCTAATTGTGTACTTTGCGCAAATACCGCTTTAAAATGCTAAAGGTTTAAGTGGGCCGTCGTCTTCGTAACGGCACCGTTCGTTAACCAATTTACATAACCTGGCAAGTGCTCAGTCTCTTGTAGCTACTACAATAATGAATGGCAGAGTAATGAGCGTTGAATGAAATGCGGCCTTGGCGTGCGGCGAGTTTCGTGTTCTTTTCAGGATTCAAGGATTTTTTCAGAGCCACTTCAGTTTTCATAATGCAAAAATTAAACGCCGAAGCCTGGATATCGTTCATTTAAGTAAGTTAAGATTTCCCGTTTTTGCTCTAAATGCTCGTATTTTAGTTAACATTTTAATAAATCGGAGTGTTCAAAGGCAAGGTTGTTTTTGAACTGAATTTGTTACTTACTATGTTTTGAATTCAAACAAATTTATTTTACGAGTTTACATTTTTCTGGACTTGAAATTAGAAAATTAGGTAAGTACCGAAAGAAAATAATAATAGCAGGTCGAAATCTACTTTTGATTTTAAAACAAATGATTATTAAAGTAATAAATTATTTCAAGAGACGTACTGAAGCCATTCAATACAGAAAAAGTATGACAGTGAAAGAATTCGGATAAGTAGTTCCAGAGATGATTTCTCACGTACAAACTTACATTTCACAAACTTTATCCCTTTATTATTAGTGTATGGACAAGACAAGATACATCCGTAACGCTAATTTCGACCACGTTAATCCGTAATTATTTTATGCCGATATGCTTAGTCAAGCCCTGACGTCTAATGTAATTGATAATGGGGCAATCTCGATCGAATTTCCATTCAAAATCATCAATTCCAATTTGCCAACGCAAGCGATGTCGAATATTATCGAATTTGAGATTAGCAAAAAATATTGTAACGAGATTTAATTATTTGTCAATTTAGTAGGTACCTAATGAAATAAGTAAGTAGGTGCGGAATATATGAATGCGAAAGGAATACGAAACCAACGCGAATTAAATTAGTGGAATCAAATCAAATTATGTTATGGAGGGTGGGAATTACATAAGTGGGTCAGCAACGTGCATGCGTGTCCCCTGACGTGGTGCTTAGGTGTATATAAAGAAATCGGTTTTGTATATCCTTGGTGTTCAGCCTAGAGTCATTGTCGTGTTCTGCGTTACTAGTACTGCTGCATGCTACTTACGTGGATACGCATAGGTAACTGTATTGTAATGAGACGCAAAAGGAGCAGTCCGAGGCTACCGCCAGTTGGAATACTAAATAAGCATTGTATTCGATCGCTCCCCGGTGTCACATTCTATTAGATACGGCGCTGTCTAGTTTATTGTCACCGCTTGCAATTTACATAATAAACTATCGTACAGCTCTCCGTACCTCTGTATGTTTCTATACCAACTACATATTTTACAACATAAGGTTTTATACAATGCGGTCGTTTGTGTACATATATAATAGAAAATAAAAATGAACGTTTTGGCTACCTGTTTTCGTTATTCATGAGTTGGCAATCTATAACAGGTAATGGTGAATTCTTATTATGCTGCCAATGCCAGCTACTAATTAACTAACTTATACTAGGTGGCTACCAGCTTCTAGGAACTCAAGAGACTCCTCCTCCTCATTTCCTAACACACGCTAGTGGCGACTGAACATACAATTTCACGGCCTCAGTCGCAGCGTGTTCGACGCCTCAATGAGGTAACTGAGGTAAGTGAGGTAACTGACGGGTGACTTGAACGTGGTGTACAAGAGCGCGTTCAAGTAACTACTTTGAATAAAATATTTTCACGAAATGTTTTAAATACGCAAACTTGTATTTTTTTGTGCTACTTCAGACGGAAGTAATGCCACGTCAAGCTGCAGCTGTAATTGTAGTATTAATTGATGTAATATAACAGCAGCAGGTATATTTGTTAGTTGAACATGTCTCAAAGAAAACAGTATTTAGCGAAACAAACAGTACTGACTCGATATGTTGCGGTCTTTTGATCTGGAACAATATCAGCGGTTTGACGTCAGACATCAACAGCATTCATGCATGCAAACAATAAGTGACCGTCATCCTTTAAGATGTGTCACTTTGACGCCGCCGCCTGCCATACAAATCAGACTCAAAGATAATAATATAATACTCAATTTTAAGCTTGTACAGAAACGCCGTTAAGCTCAAACATGGTGGGTTACGATACTCTATCTACATCTCATACATACTTTAACTATTAGGTACACAAACATAACTTGAGTAATATTTGGTCATGCGTTTTATGCAACATATACAAAAATATAAACTAAAAGAAAATTCCAATTGTGTTCTATCGTTTCTGGAGTTACCTTCACCCTTACTTTTTATAATTGTGCAGATAAGACCATCAAAAGTGCGTGTTCGAAAATATTATTATGTGGGTGTTTCAAATACGGAATTCTTTACAATTGAAATATTATGTACAGCTCTATTTACCAACAAAGATGCAACGTTCGTCTTTTCGTGTCTTATTTACTACGATCGAAGACAAAATTGGAGTTTTCTTTAAGCTTTGATCTCCCTTGTAAGGATAACAATTGATAAATACACAAATGTAAATACGCAGCTAGGGTATAAGAAATGAACCCTACTTGGAGAGCAAAGATCCTGATATTGAGGGTAGTGAATTTTACTCAAAGAAAACATTATTTTATTTCTAAAAGCAATTAAAACTGGTTTTGTAGGTAGTTAAATGGGTCGGAGTCGGAAATGCCTAGTCTTGCCCGTCGTTTGAAAATTATTTTTTTTATTGATTGTATCCATTATCATCGGTCCTATAGGATGCTCTTACTATTTTCTGGGTTAAGTTATACAAGTTTTCAAAAAATTGTGCTGTCGCTGATATTATAAAATGAAGAAATGCATCGCTTGCTTGAATATAGCTTTATTTAACATTTACGGTATATTTGTGGTACCAGAAAGGGTCAGTTCTTTTCACCGTGTAATATTAATTACCTCTCTATATATAGATCAGTGATAAGGATAACTGACAGCCGAATAACCCAGATTTTTTGAACAGGAATCCACTTTTATGCGGCTCATTCAACGAGAAGGCAAATGCTGTATTTTCAGGCCATAGACTGAAAAATGAAGTACCGTCCCTCATCCATAACTTGGCTCTTGCAAGTGCGTTTGCTTGTTCGCAGGACAATGTGTCGTTAAACCGAAGTTATGAGGCGGGCCGTTTGCGGCAGAGACAAGGTAGAGGTGCTTATCTTATGTATGCCGGAGGCTAGGACAAGGACGCACCTAAAGCAGGTTAATTAAGGTTACCTGAGCTAGATTACGACTTACGCGTTAGTGAATAATGACACTAATTACAGATATATCTTGGATGAATCTTCTTTACATTGGGTATGAAAGGAAGTACTAAAGGATTTCGCATACTTTTAATTTATGTCGATAACATGGTCACAGTTATCAAACCGGTATCATCCATAGGTACTGAACAAAAATAAATATTAGTGATATATCTAGACAAACAGCAACAGTATATATATCCTACATTGACAATTAAGATACCCTAGTTTAATTTAGTGAAACCTTATAAAACGAAACGTACAATTTAGTCAAAGCCGGCATCGAGGCTTCGACAAGAGTCGTAAATTTGAAAACATACTGACCTACGCGACCACGGCAGGTGTGAAGTGGCTCTGCACACAGCGGCGGCACCATGACATACTAGCATACATTTGTTTAGTGCCTGCACGAGGCTTTTGCTTGACATCAGATTTACCCATCGTCTACTGAAGGATGAACTATGACATCGTAATACTCATTGTAACGTCGTCAACATTTTTGATATCCAATGAAAGCGGCCGAGGGGCGGCATCGCGTACTAAAATTACTTAAATACTACACTCAAAAGATAAAAAAACTTTTATTTTAAATATCCATACAAACTCTCTCGTGCTGTGACTACTGTGTGCCACCGTATCAAATATTATAGCCGCACAAATCGCAGTGCAATTACTACGCGTACGCGCAACTGCGCGATTACGTTCATTCTAATGTCTCTATAACGCTTAAACACGGTTAATTGCAAACTAGAGGCGACTCGGGAATTAAACAAACGTACCAAGTACATTCTAACCATGTTTATGAGTTTAAACAATTTCCACACCGCTTTAACCAGCCACGGGTCGAATTATGGCCGTTTAAGAGTAGGTATAATGTGAGCTATATGGAACTCGTTTACAACTGTTTTATGACTTTAGTTAGGGTTTGTTTGATTTTAGTGGCGGTGGCGTTTGGAGAGATGATTTTAACTTTAAGCTATGGGACAGAAACAAACTGAAATACGAATTACTTGCCACTAATGACGAGGGTGGTATTCAATTATTATAAGTATACTGTAAATTAGAGTAATCTGGCGTTTACATTTGGTTAAAACCAGGAACAATTGAATAAAAAAAACCAATTGAAATTAATGAACATAACTGTCCCTCTTTTGAGTACAAAAAAAAACAGTAATGCCCATTAGAAAAGGTTCATTAGCCCTCAGCCGGCTTTGGCTGAAGTTGGTTGGTTGGGCGCAACAGGTCTCCACTTTTTGTAAACGATCGTTTTTTGTTTCATCAAACTTGACTCGCTTTGGATTCAGCTAAAAAGCCGGAGTACTTGTCTACTTTTGTCAGATTCCAGAGTCTAAAAGGGGAGTAAAGTAAAGTATTTTTCATGCCAAAAATAAGTGAAGGTTTCTATTTCATGTCGGAAAACAATTTGAGCTTCGTTAAGAGGCACTTGAAATACTCGTATATAGTTATTCTTACTGAAAGCTTTTAGATTTATTTGTGCGGATATGATAAGTAATAGTACATTATGATACAAGTGAGCTATGTTGATCATTACATCAGAGGCGGAATTGTCACGCGAACCGCAGGTGAGCGTGATAATAGAGCCGAGGATGTAATTATCAAAGCTCACGCGTGTCATACGACGTTTTTCAACACATTTGCGAGGAAAAAATCCTTTTCATAAAAAAACATGTTACAGGCTCCTAAGTTGTTTCTTTTAGTTATTGATGACAACAGGTTTTTACTCACATATTTGTACATCTCCAAGAATGTACAGTGGCGTCAATTCTATTTATCACTTTTCTATTCACTACGAGTCAACATTTTTAACAATAACCAAACACGCATCATCAATGTTTACAAATATTTGTGAAATTACCTATAATCATAATGGCGCGCAACTATTTTTTTTCGTGAAGTTCGCGCAGTGCGCCCGCAGCGAGGCTTAGATGAAATCTCTAAACAGCCAATACAAAATAAAATAAATATTTTCTTATTCAATATAAATTCATGTAAAATGTTATCAAAAGTAAATAGTTTTACTAAATGAAACGTTTCTATATCATATCCAACAAGAAATAATCAATTAATCCACAAGAAGGATTTAATTTGTTTAGTCGAGTAAGAATCCATTTGCCGAGAATTAAAAACAAACCTGTATAACCCGGTCAATTTAAGAATGCGCCGAGTCCATACATACACCTTGCTGCAAGGTGCCAACGAGTCTTAATCGGGATATAAACATAACTACACGAGTGTCGTAATGTTATTAAACACGCGTGTTTAATACCTAGGATTATGACCCCAAAAGCGGCACAATAAGAGGGACGTTACGAGCAAATGTGTTGAAAAAATACTTATTTCACTTTTTAGCAAACTTTTAATACATACCTACGGCGGTGCATGATATTTTAGGCGACATGAAACCTGAAAATTAATACACTATTCCAAAGGCGGCCGCACTGATTTTGGAGACGTCATTCCTCGGGAGATCGATTGTTTAGAGATTGTCTCCCGGCAATTTTAGGGTCCAGGAGACATACCTAACAAAATACTAAAAGATGGCGCTGGCATCCGAAAGTGAAGTATTTTCCCGTAACAACATGCACTACTCGTATTGTAGGATACCTACACACAACACTATATCCATGGATCCTAACATTTGGCGTACTTAACGGGCACTGGCGATAGCATACTATCGCAGAGATAACCGTTTAACGGGCCGTGCCCGAAAAATGGATGGTACCCGGTTGAAAATTTAATTCCACCGCCTACATTAGGGAAATTTGTTAGAACACTTAACCTTTGTTAAGTATTAATAGTACATTATGATACAAGTGTGCTAAGTTGGTCATTACACTCGAGTCGGTTTTTAAGCCTGAGCCGAAGGCGAAGGCTTAATGGAGACGAGAAGTGTAATGACCAATGCTCACGTGTTTCATACGACGTTTTTCAACACATTTGCGAGGAAAAAAAAAATAAATAAAAAATGAAAATGTTAAAAGATATGTAATGAAAAGGCACTAGTGCGATAATGTAATGTAAAAGTCACGGCATGGGTAATATTCTGCATTATTTTGCTAATATTTAAAAAGATATGTAATGAAAAGGCACTAGTGCGATAATGTAATGTAAAAGGCACGGCATGGGTAATATTCTGCATTATCAGTGTAAATACGCTGTAATAAGACCTACTTTACGAGCAGGTGTGTTGAAAAGTATATTTACGTATCATATTGTATCGTAACATATTATTTTGCATTATAAGTAATTTTTCGATATTTTAATGGGCATTGTCAATTTTTTACATCACGTAAGAACCAAACATAATTCATATTTAATTAGCTGTTTATTTGATCTGTCGACAACCCTCTGTTTTTTCATAAGGTTCATGGCGTGAATTTGACAGCTAACGCCAACACCAAGGGAGTGAATTTGTACTTGTACAGTGGCGGAATGAAAAGGTTGATCAGTTTTCAAATGAAATCATTTACGCGTTGCAAGCACATGTTACCTTTTTAAACTGTGTAGGTATCAGACGAGAGTGATGTATTGAAAATTATGTTCAACTGTTTGACAACAAAGTTCAAGTTTACTTTTTTAATTTTCTTGACTATTAATTAGTTGAACTAAAACCTTTTTATTAGTTTGATCTTGCCATTTCGTTGTGTCAAGTTTGATAAATCTAATTATTAAATCCTCTTCGCTTAAAATTATTAAAACTATAAATGGGAGTAACAGGTCCTGTCAATGTCATCATTGCTATTTCTTGTATACGTTTTTTTTTCTTTTTTTAACTCGTTTTCCAAACTTCAAAGAGGTCAATTCTCATAGTGGACGTATCTGTAGGCCATATAGTGAAATGACATTCATTATGACGGAATGTGTCTGACACTCGGTCGATAAAGCAGATACTGATAACTTATACTGAGCAAGCAAAAACAGATCTTAAGGTGGTCAACCTTTTCATTCCCCGACTGTACAATATTCTGTGTTTCTATTAAGTATACCTTCATTGATAAAACGTAGAGTCAAACATTCAATAACAGTATATTTTTATCATAATATATTTGTGACAATTTAGAGCTTGCTACATGAACATTTTGATTTCTGCTTAGTGTCCTTTATCAAACGTCCACCAAATTGTTTTAAATTATTGTTATCAAATACGGAAATTACAGTAGTAACAAAAAAATGTCCCGAGGAAAAAACCAGCGTTTATGACTTCCTGTTATAATTCCCTGTCGGATATAAAATTTATATGTTGAATTATTATTTTGCTGTTGTAGCTATTGAATCGCGACTGGTTTGAGAATGGAGACATCTAAGGAGCTATCCAAATCCCAAACCACAAGGTCAAATAATATTGTAGCCTAGTTCTGTAGAATCACGGTACCGAGCATAATTTGAAGAGTGCAGGCGAGGCGGACCGCGCGGTGTGGTCGCGCGCTAACAGCGGCGGATGCTAATAGAGCAGGAAGTGTTCCGGGAGACGTTTCATTTCCACTCGGGTCGTCGACGAAATTGAATAAATTTGAATGTGGAACAACGTCGAGCGCGGCGGGTTAGGGTGCCACTGATAGCGGCTATGTGGGTCCTTTCAGCCAAAGGCCTGCGTTAATGACCATCCGTTTTTGGTATGATTAGGTATGGTAATAAATTGTATTACGTATATATGTTTACTAAATGTTAATATGATGAGTTGGTTTGGGTAATAACGGCGTAGTCTCCAACATAGAGAAAAGGGCGCATATACAAAACAATGTGACCCGATCCTTATTTAAGAATTTAAAACCCCAGACTATCTAGTTACTATACTATTGCTCGGAATAATAATACAGACATACAATTTTTAAAATAGACATATTACAAATATAATGGATGAACAAAATATAGCCTAGGTATCTATGTCTAACCCAAATTTCAGAGATTTTTTGTGATGATAATGAATAGTTCCGGAGACTTACAAACTTTACTTCCTTATGATTATTAATCTTATTTATTTAATCGTATGGCGTATTCTATATTGTAGGCTTTATTATTTAATTATAAATCAACATCCAGGTCGCACAGCCAGTCGATCGCGTCAGATGTCAGGTTAGTGTAGAGGTCCTCCGGGTCGCCTTTATAGCGTCGCTTTGGGCAGCGCTCCACGATGTGCTGAGTGGTTTGGTCTTCAAGGCCACAGTCACACATCGGACTTTTGCTCCATCCCCATTTGTGCAACATGTAATTGCACCTGCCGTGACCCGTACGGATTCTGTTGAGGCGGCACCAGTATTTCCTCTGAAGCGAGAAGCCCTTCGGCTTCTGAGTTGGGTTTCCGATACGTGGGCAACGCTGATCGCCAGTCGCTTCCACCCACTCTTTCTTCCACGCTTGTTCTAGCTGAAACCCGTCAGCTCTCAGCTTCCTTGCAGCATCGCTCGTAGGGCGGCGCGATTTGAGTCGTTGCGGTGGTGGATCCGTGAATTCGCGGTGGCATGGCAGGTCCGGACGAGCTGTTATTTTTCCGGCTTCCCTCAAGAGCGCATGTTTTCTACGTAAGTGGGGCGGCGCTATGTGGCTAAGTACTGGCAGCCAGTGGGTCGGCGTGGATTTTATTGTGCCGGACACACACCTCATCGCGTCGTTCAGTCTCGTGTCGACTTTTTGCACGTGCGCGCTTTCGCACCAAACAGGCGCGCAGTATTCTGCTGCAGAGTACACGAGACCGAGCGCCGAGGAACGAAGTACATCGGCAGACGCACCCCATGACGTGCCTCTGAGTTTGTGCAAGATGTTGTTGCGTGTGCCCAGTTTGAGGGACGTTTTGGTGATGTGCTCCTTATAAGTCAGGGACCGGTCCAAAGTAACCCCAAGATATTTAGGGTGGGGATTATATTTGAGGTTTGATCCTTGAAATTCAACAGCAGGTTGGTATGTGGCTTGACTGTTATGGAGGTGGAAACATGCAACCTCTGTTTTATTGGCACTAGGTATGAGCCTCCAAGATGAAAAGAAACTCGACATGATTTTAAGGTCCGATGTCAGGACTTCCTCCGCATCCACAAATCCCCGACAACGGGCGACCAGCGCGATGTCGTCAGCGTATATAAACTTTCTAGCTGAAGTTTCGGGCAGGTCATGGATATACAGGTTGAAGAGGAGAGGTGCGAGAACTGATCCCTGTGGCAGGCCGTTGTTGAGTTTCCTTCGCTTGCTTTTGGCTTCTCCCAAACAAACCTCGAAGTGCCTCTCACTCAGCATATTTGCTACAAGACCTGCTATCTCCTTGCTGGGTACTACTGACAAGAGTTTGAAGATGAGTCCATGTCTCCATACTGTGTCATAGGCGGCTGTGAGGTCAATAAATACCGCAGTGGATTTAAGTTTTTTCTGGAACCCATCTTCTATGTGAGTGGTAAGAGCTAACACCTGGTCGGCACAGCTACGCCCTTGTCGAAATCCTGCCTGTTCTTGAGGAGTCACAGCATCGATGAATGGGGTTATTCGTGTGTGCAGTAGTCGTTCCAGCAACTTGTATGCGCAACTCAGTAGAGCGATCGGGCGATAGTTTTCTGGAAGCTGTTCGTTTTTTCCCGGTTTCAACAATGCAATGACTTTAGATGTCTTGAATTCGGTAGGTAATTGGCCTTTCAGCAAGATACAGGAGAAAAGCGCCGCGAGCCAGCTCACAGCTAGAGGGCCCATGTTCTTGAGGAATTCATTATAAATTGCGTCACGGCCGGCCGCTTTGCCAGGTTTTAGTTGTTTAATGGCAGTGACAGTTTCATGGACGGAAAAGGGTCTAACTAGATGAGCGTTATCCGGCGTGCTGCGTTTGAGTTGAGTTAGCTGCTTGCGGATGCGTCTCGTGGTGCACGGGTCTCTTTTTGCTCTAGTTAGGTCCACCATTCTGTTTGCTATGGCGTCTGGATGGACCTGGGTAAATGACTTTTGGCAGCTCTTTTTGCCCGTGAGACGGTTCAAGACGCGCCAGGCTTTCCTGCTTGAGGTCTTAAAATCCATACTCTCGACCGTTTCCGTCCACCTGGCCCTCCTGTTTTCATCCAGAGTCTTAAGTAGCTGTGCACCAGTGTCGGCATTGCCAGAGGCTTGGTAATCCCTGAAAAGGTCCTCGCTCTCGTCGTTCCAGCCAGGGATATATTCTTTTCTAAAGCCTCTGGGTATTGTAGCTTTAGCCGCTGTAATTACGATTTTTGCGAACTTTCCGTAGTTTGATGGATTTGGTTGGGGATGAATGTTGCTCACGTCCGCAGGAGAATGCTTTAGACACCCTGCACGTATCCCCTGGGTAGCGCTAAACGAGCAACAGCAATAGAGGCGATTGTAGGCAATTATATCACTATACCTTCGAATGCAATATTAACTATGCTTCAAAACATGAATACACGTACATCACAAAACCAACAGACCCGGGATGTCGGACCTTCAGTTCGCATCTGTCAACTTAACATCGAAGGCATTAGTCGTTCAAAGTGTGACTACTTGCACAGAATCTTGACGGAGCAAAGAATTGACATAGTCTGCATTCAGGAAACGCACACCAAAGACGAGCAAGACCTGGCCAATAGAGGCACCATCCCGGGCTACTCTATCGTCACAGCGGTCCACCATCCAAAATACGGAATAGCCACTTATGCAAAAACAGATCTACAGGAACTCCATGCCTTACAGGCAGATATTAAAGACACCATCCACACTTCCACCGTGCAACTTCGAGATTTACAGGTCATGAACATCTATAAACCCCCTCTAGCTATCTGGCCAGCCGACGTCCTGCCGAACTTGAGCCACCCAAGCGTATTCTGTGGCGATTTTAACAGTCACCATGTCAACTGGCGATACAGAGCAACAGATCAGAACGGGGTGGCCCTTGCCGACTGGGCGGACCTCTCTGATGTGCATCTTCTCTTCGATGCTAAAGATAAGGGTACGTTTGTCGTTCCAGCCAGGGATATATTCTTTTCTAAAGCCTCTGGGTATTGTAGCTTTAGCCGCTGTAATTACGATTTTTGCGAACTTTCCGTAGTTTGATGGATTTGGTTCGAGATGTTCGCATTCCAGGTCGTGATCAAGCCTACTTTGGAAGGATTCCCAGTTCGCCTTCTTGAAGTTCCATCGAGGCACCTTCATGGAGTTTGTGAGGGGGATTTTGATACCAATTTCCAAAATTATGGGTCTATGTTGGCTGTTGGGAAAGCTAGGTAGAATGGTTCGCGACGCAGGGAGTGGCTGATCTAGACTATCCTTGCTAACGAAGGTCAGATCTGGGTTGTACTCTTGCTTCCATCTCGCTGAAAGTCTTTTTTTTTTGTATTTTTATAAGTAATCTTTCTACAAAGTTTTAAGTGTCTAGCTCAGAAAAAGTGTTCCCCATACAAACCTTGCACCCATTTTTAACCCCCTTAGGGAATGATTTTTGTAAAACGCCGAATGTAGTATTTTTCATGTTCTAATAAGTAATTTTTCGTCAAAATTTTAAGTCTCTATTAAAAAGAAATATGTTTTTCCCATACAAACTTTGCACCCTATTTTACCCCCTTAGGGGTGAAATTTTCCAAAACGCTAAAAGTACTTTCTTTGTATTTAAATAATCTTTCTACAAAGTTTTAGGACTCTAGCTAAAAAAAATAGTTTCCCCTATTTAAAAAAAAAACTTTGCACCCCTATTTTAGCCCCCTATTTTTAGGGGTAGAATTTTCTAAAATGCTGAAAGTACTTAATTTGTATTCTGATGACTAATCTTTTTACAAAGTTTTAAGTCTCTATTTAAAAAAAATATTGTTTCCCCCATACAAAATTTGCACCCCTATTTTACCCCCTTAGGGGTAGATTTTTTTAAAACACTGAATCTAGGTACTTTATTTGTATTCTAATGAATAATTTCTCTACAAAGTTTTAAGTCTCTATTTAAAAAAAAGTAGTTTTTCCCATACAAACTTTGCACTCTATTTTACCCCTTTAGGGGTAGAATTTTCTAAAACCCTGAAAAATCTTTATTTGTATTCTAATGACTGATCTTTCTACAAAGTTTTAAGTCTCTATTAAAAAAAAAATGTTTCCCCCATACAAACCTTGCACCCCTATTTTACCCCCGTAGGGGTGGAATTTTCCAAAACGCTGAAAGTGTTTCATTTGTATTCTAATAACTAATTTTTCTACAAAGTTTAAGTCTATAGCTCAAAAAAAAAAGGTTACCCATACAATTTTTGCACCCCCATTTTACCCCCTTAGGGGTAGAATTTTCAAAAATCCCTTTTTATCCCTAGCCCACGTTATAAAAGCAACATACTGTGCAAAAATCAACTCTCTAAGATTAGTAGTTTCGGCTGTGCGTTGATGAGTGAGTGAGTGAGTGATTGAGTGAATAAGTCAGTCAGGACATAGGCATTTATTATGTATAAATAAATAGAAGATAATGAAACTCCCATTCAAATATCTCAAAAAAATATAAAGCTACATCCGTTTTAATGTCGCTTGTTAGAGTGAGAAAACGATGAGGGACTGTGACGTCAATATACTCGAGCATTATAGTAAAAAACAATCGTTTCATATGAAGGTGCGTTTTGCGGAAAAGGGACAATACATACCCCCTCTTAAAACTTTGGACTCTTATAACTTAATCATTACCTATATAACCTCTTGCTTTGTTTTTTTCTCCATTTGACTATATTTATTTTAAATTATTTTTCGAGAAAATACATTATGATTATTTACCATATTTTTGATTCCTGAGCTATAACCACGAACTTCGGAATTCGAAAATATTCGGGTATCTCTATCTCTATCGCACTAACCATACTCGAGTGACAGGGATGCAAATATATGAACATTGAGTATCGGTTTTCGTGGTAGCGCCGCAGGTACTTTGGCTGAATGCGCCGAGCGCGTGCCATTGTCATTCAAAAAAAACAAATTCGTGTTAATTATATTGTTCAAATTTGTTGATTTCATTTATTGAAATTACGACATAAAACGACATTTGCGCATATAAGTTCTCATATCAGAATCGAATATTTTTTTATGGTTTATATTTTAGCATTTGTCTCGTAAAGGTCTATCGTAGACGGGATTTAAATTATTAATAAGTGAAAGGCAAAGCAATTCCGCCATTTTGACGAAAATTTGACGGTTCTTATAGCTGACAGTTGGAGCAGCGTTTGATTTCAATAAAAATAAATGAAAAATTAAATAAAGTCGTATATTTCGGAAAATTAATTAACTGTCGCAGTCGGATAAAAACTATCCTAAGTTGCAGCTAGAATAATAATGTACCTATATAAAATGTTTCATATTTTTCCGTTCATGGGATGCTGAGAACATTCGAACCGCGCAAAGCTTAGTTTCAAACTGGCTGATTCTTTTTTTAATTTAGAGATTTATTATAAGTGGAGATTAAATTTTACTCGCGAAACTGACAGAACAGTTTGTTGGCAATGTTTTGTTTTGTTATTTTTATGATGATGTATAGTGGTTGTTGTGGGCTGGTAGCTAGCTAAGTCCTAGAATTCCATACGAGCATTACATGTGTACCTACCTGAGAAACTTATTTCACTTTATGTAGATACCTATCAAATGCATTTGAAAATATTTAAGTCAAAAATATATAGAGTGAGAACTAGTTAAATAAAACGTTACACACGTTACGTTAAATAAATCAGTAAAGAACTTTAAACTAAAATATGTTCTGAGTAATCATGGTGTTGATTTAGTCTCTTCTCTATACTTACGCTCATAGAAATTATAATTATTTTCCAGACCTAACAAATTGCTACAATGTGAATGGATTATGAAAGAATATTGTTTCATTTCGTGACACGGCAAAATACTAACACCATTACGGCCGAAATGGAAAAACGAACGTTAGGTACGTCATTTAAACCCCATATACATTGTTATGAGTTATTGCACAATTATTATCATGTTACACGGAATATAACATCTTAATTTCCGCGCGTGCGTTTCCACGGGTGTGTTCCATTTTACCTCCTAAATTTCCCCCTTTTAGACATTTGACTGCTGAGTTCTTTTATTGTGTTTGATATCTTTACACGCCAAAGGACGACAATGAAATGAAATGTAGCGTCTTTTCACAGGTAACGATTTTTGCGTCGATTCATGCAGGCCTGATAAGGAATATATATGGGCTGAAAGAATGAATATGAAAGTATACTTAGGGTAATCTTATAATATAACTCTTATTATCTTATCTTATAGGAATGATAAAACTTTTTAGAAAAGCATAATTTCTATCAACACTTATATGATAGTGTTAGTGCCTCCTATATGTACCAGAGGAAAATCTAAAACGCTACGCCAAAGCTCCACGCTTACCCAGGGAGTCTCCCAGCCTCACAGCAAACGTCATAGGTCTCCGTCTAGTCGGAAGGGTCATTTTAATTTCAACTCTTATCGTACTATATTAAGGTCCATACTTGGTCGTACTGTTCTGTGGACTTGGTGTAACTGTAAAATATGGTTATGCCGTCTAGCGTGTGCAATGGATTGAAAGATTTTGATAATTGTATGCGAGAGATTTGTGTAGAGTTATAACACCATGGCATGTTGATATTTGATGTTTTTTTTACCGTGTTTGAAAAAAGTACTATAAAAGTAAAGTAAGATATATATTAATCATTATAATTTATTTAGTTGAAAAATGTATCTTTAAAAACCAGTTTTGTTTTAAATATTTTCTCCCATATTTGTCAAAACCTGTCAGGTATCCATTGTCACCGCTTAAGCCTGAATCACACAGGCGCGACCTGAGGTGGCGATCAATAGTAAACTTGACGTTAACTGTCAACAACTCAAACGCAAGCTTTATATTAGAATGAAATATATTACTCTAATTCCAATGTACACAACACACGATAACCCTATAATACGCAAAGTACTTTAGTTAAGAGGTTTCCGCAGAGAAATCAAACTAGCAAGGGAATAAAAAGGCCGAAACCTTTTTCTGGAAAACCCTCTTTTTCACACAAACAGCTGATGGTTAGTTAGCAAAGCTCTTTTTTTCGTATACACTACGCGTAGGGAATAGCTTTCGCAAACTCACGTCTCAATTCATGCTGCCATTGTAAACGCTGCATTTTCCCTTGAAAATAAAAATAAAGTCCAAATTCTGGCGAGATTGAAAACGCCACAAGAGATACCCTAAGTATACTTTCATATTCATTCTTTCAGCCCATATATATTCCTTATCAGGCCTGCATGAATCGACGCAAAAATCGTTACCTGTGAAAAGACGCTACATTTCATTTCATTGTCGTCCTTTGGCGTGTAAAGATATCAAACACAATAAAAGAACTCAGCAGTCAAATGTCTAAAAGGGGGAAATTTAGGAGGTAAAATGGAACACACCCGTGGAAACGCACGCGCGGAAATTAAGATGTTATATTCCGTGTAACATGATAATAATTGTGCAATAACTCATAACAATGTATATGGGGTTTAAATGACGTACCTAACGTTCGTTTTTCCATTTCGGCCGTAATGGTGTTAGTATTTTGCCGTGTCACGAAATGAAACAATATTCTTTCATAATCCATTCACATTGTAGCAATTTGTTAGGTCTGGGAAATAATTATAATTTCTATGAGCGTAAGTATAGAGAAGAGACTAAATCAACACCATGATTACTCAGAACATATTTTAGTTTAAAGTTCTTTACTGATTTATTTAACGTAACGTGTGTAATGTTTTATTTAACTAGTTCTCACTCTATATATTTTTGACTTAAATATTTTCAAATGCATTTGATAGGTATCTACATATAGTGAAATAAGTTTCTCAGGTAGGTACACATGTAATGCTCGTATGGAATTCTAGGACTTAGCTAGCTACCAGCCCACAACAACCACTATACATCATCACAAAAATAACAAAACAAAACATTGCCAACAAACTGTTCTGTCAGTTTCGCGAGTAAAATTTAATATGTAATATGTACCTTTAAAAAAACTTCTTTATGTCAATATACATTATAGACTAATGATTGATTGATTATTATTACAAAAGACTTCAGATATCCTTTAAGTCATTTCAATTTTATTTTGCGTGTCGTCCCTACAACGTGTTACAACTAGTACAACTCCATATCCACTGTCCTGTATTCATCGGCATTGCTCTATGAATACGACTTTGAATATGGAACAGTTATCCTGTAGTTATTGTGTACGAGCCAGATCTCTTTGGGTCCAGTAACTGATTAGGACAATGAATGGATGGATGTAAGTAATTTGTTGGAAACAAATCACGTCTATTTTAGATTCTCGATCTTCAAACATCTAAAAAACATTAGTACTTACTTACAGATGAAGAAGAGTGTATGGAACTATATACAGGTATATATATAACTCCGTCTACGAAGCTCTAGCTAAACAATCATCATCAGTCAATCATTATAAGTTAGCATACTTTGCACACTCACGTATCTGTCTCTATTATTTTAATAAAGGTAAAATAGGGTTGTGACAAGGTTCTTTTCTAACAAAAAAGAAAACATTTCCCTTTCATTGAACCCATGTCGACGTACCAGCGCAGCGAGGTGCGATTCGCACAAACGCGTGAGAAAATTAAACAGTGACATCACAGCTTTCCATTTCATTTGTCGCTGTGTCGCTGTCGCCCCTATTCCGTTTAGTGCAATGGTATAAGTTTACGCTGTATGCTACGCCAACAAAAGTGAAAAAAAATTGTAACATATATTTTAGAAGTATTAATTAATTTAAACAATATGCGCCTAAACGCACGCATATAATGAATGAAAACGAAGTATTAATTTTACTTTATTATATCAAAAACCACAGGCAAGCTAACACGCCATACAAAGCATACATAAGAAAAAACAAACACATGGGGATGGGGAGTTACCGCATTGATGTCAACAATAACTGCGTCAAACCTCATACTCATTAAAATACATAATAGTGGATATGTAATATCAGCACTAGTGGAATCATTGATGAATCGACAGTACAAGTAGGTAAACTTACTAACGGCTCGTTAAAGTGAAAGCACGCTAGGTAACATTTGGTATGGTGAAGTACTTTATTGGGTCTTTTTAGGGTTCCGTACTCAATGAGTAAAACGGGACCTGGGAAGCTGAACACTGAGTATAGATTAATATAGCTTAATTTAATTTACTAACATATCTTAATTGATTGTGTAACTGTGTACTAACAAGATTTATGGATTTATATCTGAAATAAATGATTACAATTACAATTACAATTACTAAGACTCCGCTGTCCGTCCGTCCGTCCGTCCGTCCGTCCGTCCGTCCGTCCGTCTGTCTGTCTGTCACCAGGCTGTATCTCACTGATACCGTGATAGTTCCAGCTGAAATTGTCACAGATGATGTATTTCTGCTGCCGCTATAACAACAAATACTAAAAACACAGAATAAAATAGTTTTTTATAGATAATGGTACGGAACCCTTCGTGCGCGAGCCCGACTCGCACTTGGCCAGTTTTTAGGGTTCCGTACTCAAAGAGTAAAATGGGACCCTATTACTAAGACTCCGCTGTCCGTCTGTCTGTCACCAGGCTGTATCTCACTGATACCGTGATAGTTCCAGTTGAAATTTTCACATAGATGATGTATTTCTGTTGCCGCTATAACAACAAATACTTAAAACAGAATAAAATAAATATTTTTATTGATAATGGTACGGAACCCATCGTGCGCGAGTCCGACTCGCACTTGGCCGGTTATTTATTTTCGTGGAATCCAGGTATCCAGGTTGGTGGGGTGGGTAAATGCATTCGCCAAAAGTAATGCCGGATATTGTGAGTAACTACTTATTGTGTGTCGGGCGAGTGACAAACTTAGTGTACAAGTGATTGGTAAAGATCAAGTGCGGGTAGTTCGAGAAGCTAGATAACTTGAAAATGTCGATACCCCTCGCCAGTTTTCTCGTGAGGAAGGATGTTGCAATACCTCCGAAATGTCAGGGCAAATAAATACGTGATTACGTCCAGTTTAGTCAAAATGACTTGTGAAATTCATGAAAGTTAAAATATGTATAAATTATTCAAGTATGAGTATACGTCAACGTGATACCTCGTGTCAGAACTTGCTCGATGGGGGTCAATCCCAATTAAGCCCTCCCGATACCTAGCGTTATCGGGCTGGCGCAATTCTGTACTCCCGGGTATGGCCGGGTATACATCCGAATAATACTATTAACGTGAAATCTGTGCCGATGTACGTTACTCTTAATGGTAAACTACAAAACTGATTTTGACGAAACTTCCATACGAAGTTGTGGGCAGCTAGTTATAATATACAATACAATACAATACATACAATTTTATGGGAATTTAACTTTCTTGTTTATAAATTTAACACTACCTCATCTGCATCGAGTTGTTACTTATGTGTATTCAATTGGATCAAATTATCAGCCGGAAATCGTAGGTAATGGTAAAATGGGTTCAATCGAGAAGCTGAGTACTCGTTTTCCTTTCATGTGCCGTGTCTATGCATACTCGTATTTGACCTATCGGTCTAAAGTACGGTAAAGGCATTTTAAATTGTTTTTTTAGAGATAATGTATTAAGTGTAAATTACTACGTATAGGTGAAGTTGTCTTATCCGGGTCCGAAACCTACCGCCGTATAACATCCAGATTGAAACGAATAACTATCGCAGCTGGATCTACGAGTACCTACTGCACGTAAATTGCAGTCAACGCTAGGCGTTGTATGTACGGGGTAAGGGGACAAACGCAGGAGCGAGCCCATATCAAAACAATGAGGGTGCACATCACACCTGACCAACTAATCACATTATCCTCCGAGACCGCGGGATCAGCGCCGTCGCCGGTCTTCATCCAATTACGCCATGCATGCATGGTCTATTCGGTACATCTCTGTCACATCCCGATCACATTTTAATAAGTTTCACGTGTCCCGTTTGGCATATAAGATCAGCGTATGTGGAAGCGAGCGCGCATAAAGCGAATGCTCAACGTACCTAGCTCCAATCGACCCCAAGCTCACAGTGCTGACATAACGGGCTGCTTTTAAACGAGAAAATCCCATGTCAATATGCGTCATGTATACATCTGACATTGTTTCGCATTTGCTTCAGCTCCACTCGAAGTTGTGACACGCAGAGATAATGATTTATCCCCGAATCAGGTAAACATAAAATGAGAAGTTTTTCCTTTTCGAAAGTTTTTATGACACTGAAGTAAGTTAACTTAAACTGGCTTTTGGAAAAGGGGTTTTCACTATACTTTATTGCGATTCGTTATTGCGATGGCTCCTTAGCACTTTGAGCGTCGGTGCATCAGTGAACGGAAAATTATAAAGTATTAGCTTTTGCCCGTGACTTCGTCCGGAACTCGTTTATATCGTAGCTCAATATAATTCAGCGATTTAAGCGTTAAAAGGTTACAGACACACATACAGACAAAATTACTTTCACATTTATAATATTAGTATAGATTGTATGAAACGAAAAGGGTCCTCATGGCTGAGTTACATGATTTTATAGATTAACTAGGTTATTCCGAACACCTTTTTTTACAAACATAGACTCCGCCGCAAACTTGGTGTTTCTGTGATCCACCATCTCACCATAATAGATGCATGTAGGCTTTTTTCAGTATTATTTTACATATTTTTTTATCACCAGTGTGTTGCAGGCATTACAGTTCCTTTTCCTGTATCTATTCCTTCACTCATGTATATTAAGGGCTCTACAAACAATACAATTATTCCTTCTGATTTTTCGCATCCAATTTCTGACAAATTGTGGCAATTTAGGGATACCATTTAGTAAAAATAATATTGCCATAACAAAGCAATGGCTCATGATGGTGATATTATTTTTCCTAAAATATCGCTATTCACAGTAAGATGCAAACGTAATGAAACAAAAATATAAAGAAATCTAAGAGTGGCTCAAATCGACTATAAAATGAGTTTTTACAGCACTATAAAACCTTTAAAATACAAACTATTTAATAAAGGCGTGTTGAATTTGTGGAAATACTAATTACAAATTATTTTATAATATTTTAAGTATTTTTCATAAGTTATTGCCATGGTCCAAGTTGTGTTGGTTGTGATGTGCATGCAAATTGTCATTACAACGCGTTCAGTAGCAATTAGTCCGATTCTGATAAATTGGGGCTGACAAATCACTACATGTATAAACCCCATTAAATCCTTCCTTCCTATATATTCTATCCTTGTATAGGATATATTGAGATTGTACAGGAATATTTAAAGCCTTATATATTTTTTGTCTTGAAATAATATCAAACTTTAATTAATATATGTATTATAACACTACTCTTAAATTGTTCGAATTTGTTGAAACATTTATTGAAATTACGCCTTAATACGAAATTTGCGCATATTTAAGGTCTCATATCAGAATCGATTAATTTTTTATGCTTTAGCATTTGGTATGCGTCTCGTGAAGGTCTATCTTAGACGGGATCTAAATTATTAATAGGTAAAAGGCAAAGCAATTCCGACATTGTGATATTTCTGATAGCTTGAAAAGGTCAAATATTTCGGAAAATTTATTAATTGTCGCAGTCGGATAAAAACTGCCTAAATAATAATATGCATATATGAAAAATGTTTCATGTTTTTCCGTTCATGGGAAGCTGAGATCATTCGTGACAGAACACTCCTTAGTTTGATACTGGCTGATTATTTTTTTAATACCTCTCCATTTTTTCAATCGCTATAAAAGCTGACTCACAAAAGTAATTCGTGTATTGTAAGCGATTTTCACTGGACAATACTCGTATTTTTACAAGCTCGAATTTATACAACAAATGAAAAAAGGTACCATTCACTTGCAAGCGCGTTTGTTGTATTGCATGGCGCAGTTTGCGTTTGCGATTCAGCACTTACATTTCTATCGCAAACGAGTGCCCCGAACCCCGAACACACTTTTCGAGTGATAACTTGCCCAAGCAGAAATCTAATCGAGTCCTGCAGTAGCGAATACGACTTTCTCTCGAAAATTTTAAGTTTGAATTTTGCACAAATTGCATGTACATGAATAGGAACTTTTGAAAGTTATACTTCATTTTATTACGGCACGTAAAACAGATTGTGCTTGGATAGAATTTTAATAAGAAATAGGATGCAATGTGGTTTAAACATAAAATAAAATCTTAAACTTTACGTTGTAATTTTGAAAACTATCCCTTGTTCTTCGTTTTTATTCCCTCAAGTTGTTAAAAATAGTAAAAAGTTCCATTGACAGCTTACATACATAAATGATAAAGCAATGAAAACATCACATTTGTCGATTTTCATTTTGATTTCGAAGTTTTGGGAACATCTAAACAGGCATCGCTAATGGCACCTAATTTGCGTAACAGTGCGTATTTGGTTTTCGGCGAAAATAGAATATTGTTTATCGATTCCGCGCGAGTAAACTTTCAAAAGCGGGTCATTCTCATCTTCCAACCTATCCAACCCAGGTTGCGTAATATGAAACCTGGGTTGGATAGGTAGGAAGATGGGACCGACCCTCAAAACCGTACCTAATGCAAGTTCCTACATAACCACCGCATTGCTTACTGAACCTACATATTTGGATATGCTAAAGTTTACTGTTTTAGCATTAAATAAGACTCGGGATATAAGAATGATCCGAGAAAAGAAATGTAGGATTTAAGGCGACGTGAGCTCAGAAAACGGATTTTAAAAAGTCGTAGCTCTTTTTTGGCTTATAATACGGCTGCCCTAAATTTAATTAGCAACCTTGAGGCCTTTCTCGAGGGAAATGAGCTATTCGAATCCTGAGTTTTTGACTTTCGCTCGATAGAAAAAAATCACGAACATAGGTCTAAAATACACTTAAAGAAATCTAACAAATTATACACTACAGCTAAACATATTAAATTTGGTTCTATAAATCGGCAATGTCATGATTGAGGGAAATCAGCTATTACTTTTTTATTTATTAAAACGCACAAAAAAATTTAATTAAAAAACATGATATCCGCGCTTCCAAACACGCACTTCCATCTCGCATACGATTATGCTCGGTGAGAGGGAGAGACGACCACGAACCTACGTCGCCTTCATCTGAGAATCAAAGATCAAAAATGTCTCCGAACAATAATAGTACATTATTGCCGTGGCCAGGAAGGAGGCAATTGCAGGCTGAGTATTTTGTTTAAACGGACGAGCTTGCGAGTCCGTTTAATTATAATACGAAGCGTGCAATTGCCATTCCGGCTGAGGCTAATATAGTGCTTTTCTCAAAAATGGGGGAATAAAAAAGACTAAATTGAAATCAAGCGTTATTATTAAATACAAATTAAGGATACTGCAAATTACATAAAATTAAACGTCATAATATTTTTTTTAAACAGAATCGCAAGTGTATTTTTCCACCGAAAAACGCAATCTTTTTATGACACATACAAAAATGTTGCGTTTGCAACAGAAAAATACGACTTGATTTGGCTGAATACGACCTGTGCCGTCTTTTATATGCCAGTTTCTACTTTTTAAAAAGTTTGGTACTCGACAAATAAAGGAATTCATATGTAACATTCCAGGCGGCCTGCAATGTTTTTTATTTTTTAATTTTGATCTGGCCTTAAACTATACACTTTACCTTCCAATATGTAGCGAGTTATGTTCACTTTGCGGGCCATTTTTGAGAAAAGATTTATTATTATCTCCTTTATTATTATTACTAACTCATTTTACAAAAAAATAAGGTGCAAGGAGGCCTATGTCGAGCAGTGGACGTTTTTCGGCTGATATGATGATGATGATGAAGGTGCAAAATCTCCACTTATAATAAATCTCTAAATTAAAAAAAGAATCAGCCAGTTTGAAACTAAGCTTTGCGCGGTTCGAATGTTCTCAGCATCCCATGAACGGAAAAATATGAAACATTTTATATAGGTACATTATTATTCTAGCTGCAACTTAGGATAGTTTTTATCCGACTGCGACAGTTAATTAATTTTCCGAAATATACGACTTCATTTAATTTTTCATTTATTTTTATTGAAATCAAACGCTGCTCCAACTGTCAGCTATAAGAACCGTCAAATTTTCGTCAAAATGGCGGAATTGCTTTGCCTTTCACTTATTAATAATTTAAATCCCGTCTACGATAGACCTTTACGAGACAAATGCTAAAATATAAACCATAAAAAAATATTCGATTCTGATATGAGAACTTATATGCGCAAATGTCGTTTTATGTCGTTATTTCAATAAATGAAATCAACAAATTTGAACAATATAATTAACATGAATTTGTTTTTTTTGAATGACAATGGCACGCGCTCGGCGCATTCAGCCAAAGTACCTGCGGCGCTACTACGAAAACCGATACTCAATGTTCATATATTTGCATCCCTGTCACTCGAGTATGGTTAGTGCGATAGAGATAGAGATACCCGAATATTTTCGAATTCCGAAGTTCGTGGTTATAGCTCAGGAATCGAAAATATGGTAAATAATCATAATGTATTTTCTCGAAAAAGAATTTAAAATAAATATAGTCAAATGGAGAAAAAAACAAAGCAAGAGGTTATATAGGTAATGATTAAGTTATAAGAGTCCAAAGTTTTAAGAGGGGGTATGTTCTGTCCCTTTTCCGCAAAACGCACCTTCATATGAAACGATTGTTTTTTACTATGACGCTCGAGTATATTGACGTCACAGTCCCTCATCGTTTTCTCACTCTAACAAGCGACATTAAAACGGATGTAGCTTCATAATTTTTTGAGATATTTGAATGGGAGTTTCATTATCTTCTATCTATTTATACATAATAAATGCCTATGTCCTGACTGACTTATTCACTCAATCACTCACTCACTCACTCATCAACGCACAGCCGAAACTACTAATCTTAGAGAGTTGATTTTTGCACAGTATGTTGCTTTTATAACGTGGGCTAGGGATAAAAAGGGATTTTTGAAAATTCTACCCCTAAGGGGGTAAAATGGGGGTGCAAAGTTTGTATGGGAGAACCTTTTTTTTTTGAGCTATAGACTTAAACTTTGTAGTAAAATTAGTTATTAGAATACAAATGAAACACTTTCAGCGTTTTGTAAAATTCCACCCCTACGGGGGTAAAATAGGGGTGCAAGGTTTGTATGGGGGAAACATTTTTTTTTTAAATAGAGACTTAAAACTTTGTAGAAAGATCAGTCATTAGAATACAAATAAAGAACTTTCAGGGTATTAGAAAATTCTACCCCTAAAGGGGTAAAATAGAGTGCAAAGTTTGTATGGGAAAAACTACTTTTTTTTAAATAGAGACTTAAAACTTTGTAGAGAAATTATTCATTAGAATACAAATAAAGTACCTAGATTCAGTGTTTTAAAAAAATCTACCCCTAAGGGGGTAAAATAGGGGTGCAAATTTTGTATGGGGGAAACAATATTTTTTTTAAATAGAGACTTAAAACTTTGTAGAAAGATTAGTCATCAGAATACAAATTAAGTACTTTCAGCGTTTTAGAAAATGCTACCCCTAAAAATAGGGGGCTAAAATAGGGGTGCAAAGTTTGTATGTGGGAAACTATTTTTTTTAGCTAGAGTCCTAAAACTTTGTAGAAAGATTATTTAAATACAAAGAAAGTACTTTCAGCGTTTTGGAAAATTTCACCCCTAAGGGGGTAAAATAGGGTGCAAAGTTTGTATGGGAAAAACATTTTTTTTTTAATAGAGACTTAAAATTTTGACGAAAAATTACTTATTAGAACATGAAAAATACTACATTCGGCGTTTTACAAAAATCATTCCCTAAGGGGGTTAAAAAAGGGTGCAAGGTTTGTATGGGGAACACTTTTTCTGAGCTAGACACTTAAAACTTTGTAGAAAGATTACTTATAAAAATACAAAAAAAAAGACTTTCAGCGTTTTGAAAAAATATATCCCTAAGGGGGATAAAAAGGGGTGCAAAGTTTTTATCAGGGAAAGTTTATGTTTTTGAGTTAGAGACTTGAAACTTTGTAGAAAGATTACTTATTAAAATACAAAAAAAGAACACAAATCGTTTTAGAAAATTCCACCCCTAATAGGGTTAAAAAGGAGAGCAAGCTTTGCATGGGCAACACTTTTTTTTGAGTTAGACTTAAAACTTTGCAAAAAGATTACTTATTAGAATACTAAAAAAGAACTTTCAGCGTTTTAGAAAACTCCATCCCTAAGGGGATCCTTAAGATCCTTAAGAAGGGTAGCCAGTGTTGTGTGGGAAAAACTTTTTTTTTTACTAGACTTAAAACTATTCAAAATGTTACTTATTACAATTAATAATAAAGTACTTTCAGAGTTTTAGAAAATTCCACCCCTAAGGGGGTTAAGAAAGCTTTGTATGGGCAACACTTTTTTTGAGCTAGAGACTTAAAAGTTTACGAAAAAAGTTCTTTCAGCGATTAGAAAAATTCAACCTCTAAGGGGGTTTAAAAGGGGGTTCAAATTTTAAATGGCGAGCAATAAAATTTTAAAGTGTGAGTAAGATATTTTTAACTTCGGTCTTATTCTGTACGTTAAAAGACTACAAAACTGATTTCAGAGTTTTTCCAAATTCATCCCCTAAGAGTGTTAAAATTGGTTCAAAGTTTGAGTATTTCAAGGCATTTTTAAAGTATGAGATTTTTAACTTTGGTTTTAGACTGTTTGTTCACAAACTAGAAAATGAACATCAACTTTTTTTTTAATTATCCCCTAAAAGAGGGTTCAAATTTTGTATTGAGAGAAATCATTTTCTAAGACGATAAAAAGTTCTACGCGGACGAAGTCGCGGGCAACAGCTAGTTGTAAATATATCTTTGACGTCGGCTGTACAGTAGTATTTGTGAGTTGATATCATTTGACATAATATTCGTGTATATCTAGATTTGCAACAAAGCTACGACTGAATTACGGTGCCCGTGTCATCTGTGATCGTGAAACTTAATATTAAAATAACCACATTATAAAGACTGCAAATAAACAAACTATGGAGCCAACTCCTCCACGCCTGAAATTGCTGCGGCGCTTGCAAAAACTTAATTATTTTTCTGTATTGTGACAAATTAAACGACTGCAGTGGAACAAAGAGCCATGTCTCAATTAAGTTGGTTCGTATTCATGCAACGCCATTTTTTGTAATTTGATGAATAAATAAATACCAAAATTGTGTTTATTGTTCAATTTCCAATTATGCCTTTATTGTTCGGCATAAGTACCTGCATGATTGTGTAGGGCATCACCATCGAGTTCGACAGGTCAGTCTCGTTGTACCCACAAGTGCAAACTACGTAGTAGGCTAGTGGGCATGCGAGCAATTGTAGGTATTCCTAACATGGCCTGTATGTATATTGTATAGGTACGGAGGATAATGAATTGCAGTGAAATTCATTTCGTAAATGTTTCAGACATTTTTTCCAAAAATATAACGTAAGTATCAATATTCAATGTCTAAAAATCATGAAAAGTAATCCGTAAAACTTGATTAGGCGCTAGCAAACGCAAATTCTAGAGCGTAGGTACCAATCTACCTACATGATTCGATGTTATTAGTGCGCTCTGAAAATGAGCCCCACTACAATACACTTACACTTTAGATGTGAAATGAAATTTACATACTAACCCTGACATGTATTTTTTTTTATGGTCTGTGTATAGTATTCAATTGTATGATCCAAGTTGGTTGAATAAATAAATTAATTATTATTATTAATACAGCAAATAAATGATTTAAACCTGTATTTTGTAATGAAGAGTATGAAATACACAATTTCTAACGCTGTTTCTTTGTCAGCAGCTGTTTTTTGCTCTACAGGTCGCAAACGAGGGTTGAACTTAAGATTTTGTTTTTAATTTGCGAAGTGAAGATTATTATCTTGTCTAATTTTGTATTTTAATAAAAAACATGATGAAACACATTATGTGTGACACGGACTGTAAGAATTTTAATTAATAACTTCGGCTACGCGCTTTTAATAGACGTTCGTAATAAAATCTCTTACCGGCCTCATTGCACAATGTACCTACTATCACACCATCATGTCAAAGCAGTCCGGTCTTAACTCTTCAAAGGTCGGAACTAATATGAACTAGTTGCCATTCAAGCTCTCGCTCCAGCTCTACTAACTTTACAAATGCTTACATATATTGGACGTTAAGATTATCACCTTCAGCGTAATAAGCCTTCAAGCGCTGAAAGGTGTACTTTAATGCGGCTATGCTATTCACAATTCACCTCATCATTCCCCCCTAGTTTATCTTAACGTAGAGATTCTAAATAATTCCGCGTAAGTAATGTGAGGTCAGACTTGGACTGGTTCTCCTCAGGCGAGTTATCGGTAAGCGTCATGAATACCAGCACAGTGCCCAGGGGCCACATACGTTCAGGGCAAAAACGAAAATTGTCGACAAAAGCCGACGATAGCCTAGGAAAGCCAAGCAGCTTTGAGTTATTATCTCCTGGGATTGTACATGTTTAATTGCCGAACCAAAGATTAAACTTGAACTGTAACGGCATATTTTGCGCCGTGTTTCTGTTTGGTTTAAAATGCCGATAATAGTAATGAGAAAATTCCGATAATAGTAATGATAATGAAAGACTGGATGTCTTGGTTGGTACCTCGATAGAAACTTTGGCTCAAGCAACTACTCTGGCTTAACAAACATAGGAAGGTTCCAATGGAGATTTTAATTTTTTTCATAAAATAATAGGATTTCGTTCACAGACATATTTACTTATTAGAATGTTAATTGATATCCATCTTGTAAATATGCTTGAAAGTCTAGTAATGAATTAGATTAAAGTTACAGTAAGCTAGGTAATTTTATGCTGAGGTATCTCTTGACACCCATTATATGACCGCCAAGTCTAATAAATGTCAGTTAGATATTTAAGTGCTACCTGTCTTACTGTTTTAGAAGTAAGTTTATAAATACTTTTTAAGTCTCCACTCGAAATTCAGCCTTATCGTACAAGGATTATCGTTGTCTTTGCAACATCGTATTGAAATAAGTTAAGAGCGTTTTGAAGCTATTCGATTGTAATTCTAATTACCTTGGCGAAGAATATCAAATATCTTCCATTTCGCGATTAAAGTTAAACTTGAACGGCTTCGAAGTTAGAAGGGTGAACAACTAGACGCAACGCGAGGGGCTCAATCAGACCTTTACATTTTGCATTTTAATTTAATATCTGGATTTTAGACGTAACATCATTTTTAACATCTAAAATACAGAAACCCATTAAACAAAATTGCAATAAATCTACTGCAACTGGACTTCAACCTCATGCGACAATGGTCTTAATCTTGGAACGCAACAATGGCCGGTAAACTGGGCTCAGATAACGTCCCAGGCTCTGAATTAAAAGGGTCCCAGCTGCCGAGGCGCGACTGGTGTAACCTCAACAGACTTCGCACGGGACATGGACGCAGCGCCCAATATAAACAGCGCTGCGGCTGCAAAGACTCTCCTGCTTGTACCTTTGGAACTGACGTACAAGACATCCAACATATTATCCTTGAATGCCTTGAAACGCGATTTACCGGGAGCTCCCTCGAGGAACTAATCAACCTTACTGACGAAGTGGCTTAAATATCTCAACGTAAATAAATAAATAACATCTGTATGTTCTGCGCATTAGCTTCCACGTGTGCCGGGCTAACGTGTGAGAAGGAGCTCGCGGAATACATTGATATAAAATTGGAACGTTATATGGAAGTGTCAGATTGACTCTCAGAGTTCCTTCACTCCGCTTATTATGATTCTAAGTTACTTTACCGAGGAATATAATCAGGCGTGAAGCCATTTTCGCCATTTAAGTTATTAATGAGTAACTGTAACTTAACTGTGAAACTTTGACAGCGACGTCAGTCAATTTCAACTGTCATTTTGAAATAGACACGACCGTTTTGTTTGACAGTATTGCAGTGCAATTATTTAAGTGTTAGAGGTATGCCATCTATATATGTTAACAATTACTTACTTTCTGATAAGTTCATCTTATTATTATACCTCAATTCAGATGAGTTTAGATTATTAACGAACAAATTCTTTTCTTCGTTTATCTAGGCTATCAAAGGGAAATATTGTATTAATTTTACTTATTGCGATCCTTTATTGCTTTTCAAACATTAACGCCACTATTGAAATCGCATGACGATTAACGCAAGATTTTTCTTTAAGTGTTAGAGATATGCCATCTATATATGTTAACAATTACTTACTTTCTGATAAGTTCATCTTATTATTATACCTCAATTCAGATGAGTTTAGATTATTAACGAACAAATTCTTTTCTTCGTTTATCTAGGCTATCAAAGGGAAATATTGTACTAATTTTACTTATTGCGATCCTTTAGTGCTTTTCAAACATTAACGCCACTATTGAAATCGCATGACGATTAACGCAAGATTTTTCTAATCTTAAATGGAACAGGGTATTTTTTTTTGGATCGGATGTTTTTGTAATACCTATAGATGGGTAGGTATATAATATTCTACGTCCAATTACTGTTTATGGTTATTAAATGATATTAAGAAAAAAATCTTAAAATTCAATATATTGTGAATTCAAGAATTGTGTCCTCGAAAATTATGAGAATCTAAAAATATTGAAAATATGCTAAGAAAAATCACACCACTTAATGGTTCCTAAAGCAAAACTGTATCTAATCGTACGCGTCCTACAGGGTACTATTTAAGACTACTAAGTTACAAAGCTCGCATAATTCGATAGGCAAATTTGGTACAGGACATAAGGGTAGGTATCAGTCCCCAGCGCACAGGAAGGGCCCATGAAATATTCAGGGGGTCAAAGTGCCGAGGGCACATTTAACCTGTCAATTTATTATATATATTGCTGTTCAGAAAGGTATGTGGTTAGGACCAGTGATTGATTCGGTAATTAAATTACTGAATGTTCCTTTTAGTAGGTATTATTAGAGTTTAGGGATTAAGCGATTTGTACGTACGGTCAACTTTATACATATTATGTTAAACTATACCATACCATCTTATCTAATCGAAATAAAGCACAATTTCTGACGTCGACTGTACATACTTTTCACCCTTGTTATGCAAATATTTATTTATCTCTAATATCAGCATCCCTTTGGAAATATAACCATGATCCTTATCCTAATGTATTCAAAGTTCAGTTTACACCCATAAAAATAATTATGCTTTTAGCTTATAGGTACTCCAATTAAAGATGATTTCCGTAGAAAATTGCTGGAACTTTTCGTCCCAACATTTTCCTTGATTTGTCTCAATTATCTTCGAATTCCCTTCCTAATGGTGCTCTGAATTCGAGATTCGTCATTAGAATAATGATTTTTAATATCGTTTTAGCATAACAAACAATTATGGTAAAACGTTGAGATCTTATAAACGAATGGTGATTTTGAAGGTGTTTAAAGTCAGTTCATTTTTAAATACCTAGTTACTTTATGCATTTATAGTAAGGTTTATCTGTAACATAAAAACCATAGTTTGCACCACCCCGCATCTTTTTTCCGCATGCATATTTTAACTCTTTAATTGTTGGATGCCGCATAAGTTGTAAGAATAGGAATGATTAATGTTTTGCCTTGTCACGCTCATTAGCATACGCTACAGTGATGCAAAAATAAATCAATCAATTACGTATTTAATTGTGTTCTTCTCTCATTAATAAACTCGGATACATTTGGAGCTGTTAGGGAAGCTTGTTACGAGTCACCCGTATGTTATGCGAATTGCGACTGTTAGCTCGATGTGGTGTGTGTGTCACAGGCGCGATAACAATGCAGCTGTTATGCTGACTTCGCACCTCCATTTAAACGATACTGGCTGAGGCCAAAGACAGGGCTGTCGCTTCAAATAACGGTAAACGATGTACTGGGATTTATCTATCTCAAACATCAATCCAATCGAAGTAATTTTATAACAATGTGACTATTGTATTTTACCAGAAATACTAATAATATGCTTTCACTAAAACCTAGAAATAGATTTATAAACCATACTCACGATTCATGTTAGACTTCGTAAGAATACAGTTCCCGTTTTTAGGGTTCCGTAGCCAAATGGCAAAAAACGGAACCCTTATAGATTCGTCATGTCTGTCTGTCTGTCCGTCCGTATGTCACAGCCACTTTTTTCCGAAACTATAAGAGCTATACTGTTGAAACTTGGTAAGTAGATGTATTCTGTAAACCGCATTAAGATTTTCACATAAAAATAGAAAAAAAACAATAAATTTTTGGGTGATACATAGAACTGAAACTCAAATTTTTTTTTATTAAACCCATACGTGTGGGGTATTTATGGATAGGTCTTCAAAAATGACATTGAGGTATCTAACATCATTTTTTTCTAGACGGAATAGTTTGCGCGAGACACTTCCAAAGTGGTAAAATGTGTGTCCCCCCCTGTAACTTCTAAAATAAGAGAATGATAAAACTAAAAAAAATATATGATGCACATTACTATGCAAAATTCCACTGAAAATTGGTTTGAACGAGATCTAGTAAGTAGTTTTTTTTTAATACGTCATAAATCGTAAACCGCAATTTATTTAACGGAACCCTTCATGTGCGAGTCCGACTCGCCCTTGGCCGCTTTTATTACTTATATGCCGTTTGAGAGCGGATTTTGAGTCCTGCTCTCTCATCATCATATACTTGGGCGTGGACGACACCAGTATAATTGAGAAATTAATAGGTATTCATTAAAGAGTGTCTGTTAACGGCCAGTCTTCAGAAACAGAAACAGTTTAAGGAATAGAGAAAGCGACGACCCTAGTTTTGACGAATGCCGACATGTCAAACACCGTGTGAACGAACGTCGTGAGGAGGAGTCTGCACTCGACTACTGGTGTTATGCTCACGGCGATATAACCAGGGTACAGTTCAAGTTGATGAGATGGAGCGTCGCAAAAATACGTCGTTCAGAGGCATTTTCGGAAATTGAATGTTGAGCGTCTTATTAGCCAACGACAGAACGGAGAAAGTATATGCGATTAGGATGAGGGGGTTTTGTTTTGTTTATTACTATTGCACAGGTAAAATTGGCTTCTCATAGGTAGGTATATGCAGTGCGTACACCACTGTCGCTCCAGCCCCCCTATTCTGTAACTTGTTTTAAGCTCACCTCAACGCTCACCCACAAATATATCTTGACACTGCGATGTGTAGTAATTAAGCGTAGGTAGAGGTCTAGTTTCGTAACGGGTGACCGGCGGGGTGAGCCGCATTAACGTAGCGAATAACAGCCCTGTATTATTACGCCGCACTCTGATGGACGCCGCTCAAATGATCTATTCGTAGAAGTTAAAGGCCAATGATAGGTAAACTTAAGACATTAATTGGGAACAGTTTTGTCTATCCACGGACTACTGAGCTCATTGTAACTCCAATTATTTTACTGTTACAGTTTCTGTGTGGACATGTTACGCCTGCTGGTAGCTGGTAGTGAACTCCTCAGATTCCGAATGTGGCTACAAAGACGCCAACAGTAATCTCGAAACACATGACCTGTTGACCCAAATCCAAACACATCCGAAATTCATTAACCATGGCAGTGTAGCTAGTATGCTAATTTTATCCACGGTTTTATAGTAACACAAACGTCAAAAACGTATGGGAACTGACAGTTGTGTGACCACATAATCCGACGTAAAAATTAGCGTGCTAGCCCCCCTGGTAAACACATATTTACGCGTGTCAGGCCGTGGTCGGCACACTACTGCAAGACCGCATGTACACAACCATTGCTATATACGTCTAATATCCATCATTGGTAATATGCGAAAATACAGGAGCGTAAGGGTTTTTTCAAACCGTCGGTAATCATCAGTTACATATACTTACGTTAAAATCAGTTTTTATGTGAAGTTTGACAGTTATCTGTGAGATGACATGACAGCTATGAGCGCCATATTAATACGTTTTCAGTAAAACCCTAAAGTCTCCTTAGGGACAACAGTATATTATTTTAAAGAAGAAGTTTCCGATTAACAATTACAGTCGGGAATGTATGAGTTAAGGTCTCGGTGGGTGGGCCTAACATTTTAAGAATTTTTTTGATTTATTAGTTACCAGTCCAGTAGGTACTTAAAAGTGAGAAAATGCAGTCATATTATGTGGCACTGTGACATTACTCCATACAAGACAATACATAGTTGATTACATCATCTATAATTACATCCTTAAACTCTACTAGCGCAGAAAATTCTTAATACTTTAGTTCAGTAACATGGATTATCTTCCTTGTGGTCCAACGCGATTTGAAACTTATCCCGTAACGTATATGTACATGAACGATTGCTGTATCTCCAAGGTGTGACATTCCTCGCGAACAAACAGACCTACCAACGGTACGGTATATGTATTGTCCAAATTTCGTAGGTATACAACATACAAATTACAAACATTACATAACTAAATTTGAGTATGATATTTGTGTTCAACTGTCCAAGCTCATTTGTTGTTGTAATAATCTTAACCTCATGGTAGAGTTATACTTACTTCGAGCTGAACGTATTATGACAATGACTGCCGAACTGTTTTTATTTGGAAAAGTATATGATTATGAAATTCATAATAATGTCGTGTGTTTTTTGGAATATTTATTCATTGAAATGCCAACAACTACCATTGTATACAGTAAAATTTGCAGTTGTTAGTTTGCTTAAATGTGTATGTAATTTACGTAAAAACGTCAAGTAGGTATAAATAATAAGTATCTTAAGAACTTACGTTTGTATAATAATTTGCATACTTAAAGAACCTTGTAGGTATATTATAATTTATATCTCTTGTTTTGAAATGATAACCATATTAAGCACTAGCTTTTGCCCGCGACTTCGTCCGCGTAGAACTCGTTTATATCGTAGCTCGATACAAACTTTCACCCTCCATTTCCCTTTTAGGGGTAGATTTCCGATATAAAAACTATCATATGTCCTTACCCGAGACTCAAACTATCTTTATCATTATTATCATTTATCATCATCATCATATCAGCCGAAAGACGTCCACTGCTGGACATAGGCCTCCCCCAAAGAGTTCCAAAGTGACTAATCCTGCGCCACCCGCATCCAGCGGATTCTTGCGACCTTTACCAGGTCATCAGTCTACCTTGTGCCTACCAACGCCGCGCCTACTAACTACCTCTATACAAAGTTTTATCTAAATGGGTTGTATAGTAGCTTCATACAAATATTCAACCCCCATTTCACCCCCTTAAGAGATCATTTCCGGGATAAAAACTATCCTATGTCCTTTTCCGGAACTCAAACTATCTGTTAACCAAATTTATTCTAAATGGGTCACTCACATCCAAATTTTCACCCCTTAGGGGAGGATTTTCGGAATAAAACTATCCTTTGTCCTTCCCCAGGACTCACAACTATCGCTATACTAAATGTTCACCCCCATTTCACCCCCTTAGGGAATGATATCCGGAATAAAACTATCAGATGTCCTTTCCCAGGACTCAAATTATCTCTTAACCAGATTTCAACTAAATGAGTTCCATAAACTATGAATTATCCTTTTTCGGAACCCCAAACTATCTCTATACCAAATTTCATCCAAATAGGGTACATCCAAATTTTCACCCCCTATTTTATGCCCTTGGAGGATTTTTTTCGGGACAAAAGCTATTCGTTGTTCTTCTACGCGAGTAAAACTATCTCTATAGGCACCAAATTTCATCCTAAACCACCATTTCACTCCCTTAGAGGATGATTTCCGGAATTAAAACTACGCTTTGTCCTTGCCCAGGACTCAAACCATCTCTATACCAAATTCCATCGAAATGGTTTCCATCCAAATTTTCACCCCCCAATTCCCAGCACTCAAACTATTTCTTAACTGTTAACTTAAGTTTTATAAGTTTTTATTGTTACTAACATGATATGGACTAAGTCTGAAATAAATAATTTGCATTAAATTAAATTAACCAAATTTCATCTAAAAAGGTCACATCACATCCAAATTTTCATCCCTTAAGGGGGTGATTTTCGGGATAAAACTATCCTATGTGCTTCCCCAGAACTCCAACTCGCTATACCGTAAATGGGTTCCATCCAAATTTTCATCCCCCATTTCAACCCTTTAGGAGATGATTTCTGGACTAAAAATTATTTTAGGTCCTTCCCCAGGACTAACTATCTCCATACCAAATTTCATCTAAATGGGTTCTATCCAAATTTTCACTCCTCATTTCACCCCCTGAGGAGATGATTTTTCTGGATAAAAACTATGCATTGTCCTTCCCTGGGACTCCTTCTATCTCTTTACCAAATTTTAACTCAATGGGATTTATCCACATTTTCACCCCTATTTCATCCCCTTAGGGGATGATTTTCGGGATTCAAAGTATCCGTTGTCATTCTCCGGGACTCAAACTATCTCTATACCAAATTTGATCTAATCGGAGTCCATCCAAAATTTCACCCCCCACTACACCCCCTTATGGGCAGATTTCCGGGATAAAAACTATCCAATGTCCTTTCCCAGAACTTAAACTAACTCTAAACCAAATTTTATCAAAATGGGTTACATCCAAATGTTCACCCCCACGTTTTACCCCCTAAGGGGAAGATTTCCGGGATAAAACCTATCCTTTGACCTTTCCCGGGACTCGAACTATTTATATACCAAATTTCATCCAAATCGGTGCAGCGGTTTAAGTAGCTCGATACAAACTTCCACCCCCCATTTCATCCCCTTAGGGATTTATTTCCGGGATAAAAACTACCCTATGTCCTTCCCCAGGACTCAAACTATCTATATACCAAATTTCATCTAAATCGGTTAAGCCGTTTTCACGTGATGCGCGGTCACATAAACAGACAAACAGATAAACAGAAAAACAGATAAACAGATAAACAGACAAACAGATAAACAGACAAACAGATAAACAGACAAACAGACAAAAATTCTAAAAACTGTTGGAACGTGTTCTGTTATCGATTTTAAGTATCCCTAGCCAAATTTTTTTCGAATTACTTCCATGTACAGACTTTCGACCCTCTTCAGCTTTATTATATGTATAGATAAATAGATAGAAGATAACGAAACTCCCATTCAAATATCTCAAAAAATTATGAAGCTACATCCGTTTTAATGTCGCTTGTTAGAGTGAGAAAACGATGAGGGACTGTGACGTCAATATACTCGAGCGTCATAGTAAAAAACAATCGTTTCATATGAAGGTGCGTTTTGCGGAAAAGGGACAGAACATACCCCCTCTTAAAACTTTGGACTCTTATAACTTAATCATTACCTATATAACCTCTTGCTTTGTTTTTTTCTCCATTTGACTATATTTATTTTAAATTCTTTTTTCGAGAAAATACATTATGATTATTTACCATATTTTCGATTCCTGAGCTATAACCACGAACTTCGGAATTCGAAAATATTCGGGTATCTCTATCTCTATCGCACTAACCATACTCGAGTGACAGGGATGCAAATATATGAACATTGAGTATCGGTTTTCGTGGTAGCGCCGCAGGTACTTTGGCTGAATGCGCCGAGCGCGTGCCATTGTCATTCAAAAAAAACAAATTCCTGTTAATTATATTGTTCAAATTTGTTGATTTCATTTATTGAAATTACGACATAAAACGACATTTGCGCATATAAGTTCTCATATCAGAATCGAATATTTTTTTATGGTTCATATTTTAACATTTGTCTCGTAAAGGTCTATCGTAGACGGGATTTAAATTATTAATAAGTGAAAGGCAAAGCAATTCCGCCATTTTGACGAAAATTTGACGGTTCTTATAGCTGACAGTTGGAGCAGCGTTTGATTTCAATAAAAATAAATGAAAAATTAAATGAAGTCGTATATTTCGGAAAATTAATTAACTGTCGCAGTCGGATAAAAACTATCCTAAGTTGCAGCTAGAATAATAATGTACCTATATAAAATGTTTCATATTTTTCCGTTCATGGGATGCTGAGAACATTCGAACCGCGCAAAGCTTAGTTTCAAACTGGCTGATTCTTTTTTTAATTTAGAGATTTATTATAAGTGGAGATAAGACAAGGTTGCTTTTGCAAGTATTCAAAGAAGCAAGATACGAACTTGTCGAAGTAAATGGTTTATGCGCAAAGAGGTAAAGACGAAAACCACATTAAACAAAAACCTTATTTGCGTTACTTTAGGTTGGTATTGCAATATTTGTTATCGAGTAAGATACGAGAATGCAAAAATAAACTGTTAGCAATAGCTGCAAAGAAGGCCAAGGCCTGGTAACAATATGACAATGACCATTGTGGTCACAGCGATTCACTCGAAACTATTGCTTTTCATACAAATCCTTAGACGTGTCATGAGTACGAAGTAAGTATGATGGATGGTATGCCGTTGTTATCCGTAGACAGTGATGGTTTTACGCATTGAGTTTTCCATTTCATTTTCTATAGCAACAGTCCAAACGCTAAGCACACAAACGAATATTAAGCAAATTATTGACTGAAGTCCTTTCAGTCGAAACGATGAAAAGTATAGTTGACAGGCTGTAATGAAATTAAACATTTTTGACCGGAGTTTTGCCCGAATTGTACTGCCATAATTTACTTTAAAAACAAAGTTTTAACCGACGAAAAATCAATCATCCCCTATTTTCCTACCCTTAAAGTTGGTATATTTTTTTCCATATTTATATGGGACGAACTTCGGGGTATACCCTTTGCAATAAAAAAAGAATTATCAAAATCGAACCACTCTGTAAAAAGTTATGCGTGGTCATACATAAAAAAAATATATATATACGCGTCGACTTGAGAACCTCCTCCGTTTTTTTCGTCGGTTGAAAATGAAATCAATGTACTAACACAAGTATAGAATATTTACTTATGTGCTACGTAAAACGCGTATTACGATACCTTTAATAAAATATATGATTTTAGTTTCATTTTCTATGCGTACGTACCTGTAAAGAAAAAAAAGAGTAAGTAATTAATTATGGAATGTTATTATACCTAGTAAACAATGATAGTAGATTAATTTAATAACATTGATACTATTACATTTCTCTGCTCGTATAACACCTATTATCATATCAATTGTGTCAAAATGAATGCAGGTACATTACTACTAATATTATAATAGTAGGTACATTACTACAAAACTGCAAAATATAGCAAACATGTTGTTTTTTTTAATAATAATAATAATACAATCTTTATTTCGGAATACAAAAGACTCCATAGTTGTTAGTAACATAAGAAAAGATACAAATTATATAAAACTATGTTAGTTTAAGTAACAAGGTAACTTAATTAAATTAAATACAAATTAAAATACTTTTCAGTCGGGGTTTAGGGCTACCCCTTTAATAAGTCCAACCCAATGTTTGAGGATTGCGCTGTCAAACCTGTTGGCAAACACACTTAGAATGCTGTTGGCGCTCCGTCTAACTCGCCCCAGCAGGGACACGATCTTTTTGCGCATGATTGCTGATTAACCTAATAATTGTAGTGGCAGAATGTCATTATGAACCAAAAAGCAAATATTGCTTATAGTTTTTTTAATGGCTGAACGCCGTGATCCCTTGTTTTTAATGTTTGTTACCTCAGAACTCCGTCATTTATGAACCGATTCGTACAATTCTTTTTTTAATTGAAAGTATATGCTTCCAGATTGGTCCCATTGTTTTCAAAACTCCAGTTGGATGATGGGAACCATGAGGAATTGAGGGAACTCCTCAAATATATTAGGCACGTGTGTAGTAATTTCGGTATTTTCTATTATAACTCGTGTATTTACACCCGGAAATCATAAATTTGGTGATGGTGGAAGTGATGATGAAGACCACAGATGGCTTGTGGAACTTCTCAATGATGTACCTACTTCAAACTATAAAAATACGTCACAGATTCTGACATGATTGCGTTGAAATAGCAAACAATGAAGTGCCAAGGGTAATTCTGAGATCCTTGAGGAATCGACGGGAGTCCTCAAATATTATCGGCTCACATACAGTGATTTGGTTTTTTTCTCTAATAATCAACGCATTTGCTCTTGGAAATCAGTTCATGTGGTAAATTGCAAAAGAAATGTGGTAATGTTCATGTGGCTTCGCGAAGTACTGAATTGAAGTCGGTTAAAACTTTGTTTTTAAAGTAAATTATTATCCAGATGACAAAACAATGTACCATTCAACTGGTGCCCTGTCCTGTCTGTGAGATGTGAGTCCTTCCCATAAAAATGCTGGTCGGATATGACATGATAAGCGGAGCCAGCGTCTCTTAACCATGGACCTAGGGGCTGTCCATTTATTACGTCATTTCAAAATAGGGTTGGGGGGGTCTGTGACTCTTGCGGGTTATAGTCATTTAATTAGACGGGGAGGACTTGAATGGACCCTCAAGGAATGAACAGAATGATGACGTAATTATATGGACAAGTCCTAAGTCAAAACATAGACTTCAATTTTATTTGACAAGATTTGTTAGTGATGCTCTCTTTATTCATGCTTTATTTGCTTCATGCTCTTAACACATTCAGCACCAAGCTTCCCAATTGCCACTTGGATTCTTGGTAGCCAAACCATGAAAGCGCAACGTCATTGAAAGGTGTTTCGTGTGCATGGACTGTAGCTTGGGGCTAATTGCCTCGGCTTCTGCCGTTCTGCCAAGTTCAATTGTAACATCGTACCAATTAGAAACTACTACCAGATCATTCATGTATTTACATAGGTGTCAAGAGCGTTTCGCGTCACTACATCCCTGTTTCGGGCAAATTTGTGTAGCTACAATACAATTTAATGTTACAAGATATTACGGCTAGGTATTTAGGCTCTTATTTGAACACTTGTAAAATAAGAGCATGCCTTCATCGACGTACTAAATTGGTACAAACTTTTTTGGAAATGATGATGATATTGGGTAAATAAAATAACAATAAGTACTTACCTAACTTGAATTTGTTTTGTAATCAAGCAATGTAGTCCGCAAAAGGTCTTTGTACCCGCAATATTCTATAATATACTTCTCAGCATGACTATCAGAAATCAAGCAACTATTAGAAGTGTCCAAAACTTTTGGAAACATAACACACATTTCAGTGTCTTCGTATCTTCCTTATTACTACATATATTAATAGATGCAGAATAATTGCATAGCCTTCATAAAGTAAACAACAAAAAGCGAAAATTATGTTTTTTTTTTGACCAGTATATTTAGAGTAGTACATTTTGGTATACATTTTTTTCACCAGCGGAAACCTTATATGCTATACCTTATATGGGTTTATATGCTGATGTAAGATGAGGATGTAAATACCTACCCTTTTCTTCTCGTAAAATCAATAGTCTCTACAGGTATGTATTTTATGTACCTACTACATTTTTACAGCATGTATAGCTACATAGTCCCTGGGCGACCGAGCTCTGTGGGGTAGTCAAGTAACGTTCCGAACGCGCGACGGTACAATTTAACTGTCAATTTTCCATATAATTACTTTCAAAACAAAGTTCAAATAGCTTCAAGTTTGCCTATAAAATTTGAAGAGTTCCCTCGTTTTCTCCAAGATCCCATCATCAGAACTGGATTTTGGTGTCAACGTGACCAATCTGGAAGTATATGCTTTCAAACAAAGAAAGAATTTTTCAAATCGGTTCATAAATTACGGAGTTATCGCGTAACATACACACATAAATAAATAAAAACAAAAAAACATACAGACGAATTGAGAACCTCTTCCTTTTTTGAAATCGGTTAATAAAAAGTGAAATTTAGACCTACCCGACGTTCGGACAATGCGTTACATGATCGACCTACAGAGAGATAATCACGTAACGTTCCGAACGCGCGTCGGTACAATTTAACTGTCAATTTTCCATATAAAAAGTGACATTTAAACCTACCCGACGTTCGTACAATGCGTTACGTAATCGACCTACTGGTCGTGTGAAAATAGAGAAAACACGGTGAAAATGAATTTTCCCAGACATGAGACTTAGCTCGCCCTCGTAAACCCCTATATTCCAAATTTCATCGAAATGGTTAGAACCGTTTCCGAGAACGTGATTGCAAATATTTATATATAGGTATATATATATTTATATAAAAATATTGCTCGTTTAATAGTATAGGATGTGTTTCTATTAATATAACCAAAATGTGGCGCTTGACACTTATACATAATTTCATATAGGTACTTATGTAAACATCTTCTCTCGGATTGCTGGAACAGTGTTAGGCGCCTGTCACAAAAAGCCGCAACTACATGTGGTCACGTCGAACAGACCTGTGCACTTAATGAAAATTAAATCCATACCCATTGGCTTTAGGCACATGTAATTTTATCTTGGACGAAGTAATTTTCCGGTGTGCCAGTAATGCTGCACTATGTGCCGGTAATTTCACGACCGTGCTAGTAATTTTCGATAATTACTCCGTAGGTGCCCGTTGGGTGTAGCTTGGTCGATTTACGGTACCTAGGTTTCGGACACCGTGTGATTCAACAATGACATATAGCCTTGTCATGACGTGTCTCACCTGGGTCGACTGGTTGGTTAAATAACCTGGTAATGTGTCGAGTCGATAAGACAGCTACGTCATTATAAGGTTATACCATTTTTGAATCTCGCAAAGTATCCCAGACTCAGGACCCATCATAGATTAATCAAGATATTGTGTCAATCTTTTGAACCTAAGTGATTGGATTCAATACAATTTCGCACGTAATGTATCAACTTGATGATGCAATGACTTCCTGTTACTTAATTACGCAATTGATGTGATTTGCGGACACTAGCAGTCACCGTCCTCATATAATTAGTCTGGTTTAAGACTATAGCTTCGATATCTGAAGTTCGGCATATCACAGAGAAGAAGGATAAAAAAGTGGCAATATCAAGGAAAATATCTTGAGCATGAACGCTTTCATGTATGAACATCTCAGTAAACCGATTCTCAGGGAAATGAAACGGTGTTGGAACCGCTGTTCAGCAATATTGTGGGGTCTATTTTACTAATTCAGAATCTAAAGGGTGGGCCCTCTAACAGGAGCAAATATTCAAAAAGACGCTTCCTTAGAGCATTTGCAGTACCTAACCCCTTGTGTCTCATTCACGTTCAAAATTTTTGGTTTCGGAGAAATTTTGATCTAAAATTATGACCTCCAAGTAAGTAATGACCACCACAAGATCATATCACGGCAGTCAATGCAGATTTTGAGGTAACATCATGTCATCATCATCATATCAGCCGAAAGACGTCCACTGCTGGACATAGGCCTCTCCCAAAGAGTGCCACAATGGCCAGTCCTGCGCCACCCGCATACAGCGGACTCCCGCGACCTTTACCAGGTCATCAGTCCACCTTGTGGGGGCCTACCCACGCCGCGCTTTCGAGTCATAGATAATAGTTTTTTCAACACATTTGCTCGTAACGTGCCTCTTATTGTGCCGCTTTTGGGCTCATAATCCTGGGTATTAAACACGCGTGTTTTATAACATTACGACACTCGTGTAGTTATGGTTCATTTGTGGTTTTAAAATAAAAAGTTACTCATAGCGCAGAAGAGTAAAAAAATACAAGTAAACTGATTTTAAAGTTTTTTTTTATTTTATTTTTTGCACGTAAAACCACTTGGAAATAATGGAGAACTTGCATGGGACTCCAATTTCGAATAAATTGCACTCAATCGTTGCGGATATACGTAGAGATATCATACAAAAAAAAAACAGAAAAAAAACTATTGTATTAGTTTTATCTCACGTTTAAAGGACGAAATGTTAAAATAAAATAACATTAACAGTTACACAGAATATTAAATAAGAAATGATATTGTGTTAGTATAGACTTAAACGCAAATTTTGTGGAGATAATTGCAAATTACGACTTACTCCATAGTAAACGCGCCGAGAATATATGTATGCTGTGACGTCATAGCATAAGCCTGTTTAATATAGAACGTTTTCGGGGGGTGCCGGCGCGTGAAGATTTCAAATGCATATAACATCATAAAAATAAATCATAAGAAAGTTTTGATGCTACAGTTGTTTTAATGCTGGATTATACTTTTGATTTACGTAATAAAATAAAAAGATGCAAGTTCCCTATTGTTCACAAGCTTAATAATCTACCGTTTAATTTTTTGCCCCTGTTACAGGGCCCACCCTGTATAAATACTCGGTGCCTAATTAGTTTAGTTATGGGTACATATCTATATTTTTACTGATTCTAATTTCAATTAGATTTATCAATTATATGCCATACATAATATTACAGATATAGATATGGACAGCGGTGAAAACGCCAAAATGCTTTTCTCGAGAATGACCCAGTGCTATACAAAATATCAGGGCGGACTGACTGCTGCTAGAAATATTTCTTTGATGTAAGCACTCTCTTCTCTGACCGTACCAAATGTCAAGCGCTTCGCAACAGCCTCGAAAATATTTGCAGATTTAAAAATGCCAAAATACATTTGTGATGCATTTTTTTTGTTTAGGTAAGTACTTCAAGACTGAGCTGAGATTAAGAATTTTCTTTTAAGGTGGTTCGATTGCCATACAAAACGTTATTTGACATTCGCAGGCTAACGGCGTGATATTTTAAGAAACTTATGTAACAAACTTTCATAAATTGGCTTCCCATTTGCGCCAAATTCCCCCTTTCCTAGAATAAACTTGTATAAACTAGATTAATTTGAGAAATTGGTTTGTCACGTGATATTTTGGGAAAACTATTTTTCTCAAATTAATCTAATCGAACCACCTTAAGTAGGCACCTAAATAACAAATAACGAAACAGGTGAGTATTATTCACGAACACACTTTCTCGCCTTTACATTGGATTTTTGCACTATTTAACTCATTATCTTATTATTATTGTTATGAGTCAACTATAACTTATGACTGTCTACTACATTAATCATTTGACTCGTAACTATGGTGATATCAATAACTTTTGACGACCGCTTTAGCCTAGTTGGTAGTGACCCTGCCTACGAAGCAAGAGGTCCTGGGTTCGAATCCCGGTAAGGGCATTTATTTGTGTGATGAGCACGAATATTTGTTCCTGAGTCATGGATGTTTTCTATGTATTTAAGTATTTATTTCTCTATATAAGTTTATATGAGTGAATTGCAAATTGTACATAGTTAAGAGCCTTGATCTAATCTACGTTTGAACTTTTTTCCATTGTGTAACGGCAATTACCCATACATTTTATATCGGTAACTTTCGTTACACAATGGAAAAAAGTTAAAGCATAGATTAGATTAAGGTCCTTAATTATGTACAATTTTTTTGCAATCCACCCATATATCGTCGTCTAGTACCCATAGTACAAGCTTTGCTCAGTTTGGGACTAGGTTGATTTGTGTAAGATTGTCCGCAAATATTTATTATTATTAATATTTATTAATAAAGAATTGTATTGTATTGTATCGTTAATGGTAGTGAAACGTGGCAACATAACGTACACTTCCTGTTATATAGAGAGTGTTACACCAAAACCTCATGAATGACCAGCTTCTGTTTTTCGATGCTTGCCAACTTTTTTTTCACTCAACGTAGGTGTAGGTAACTAATTTGGTCGTTTGCGGATGCGCGAGGCCGGCGTGGATGCTTGCTAATTGAGCCAATTTAGCTAAGTGTCGGATGCAAAATAGGTTTACCGAGTGCCGCTCCTATCCTAAATCGGAGAGCTTATTGAGGCGGTGGTGGGTCTCATACATCATTCAGCGGCACCTACGCTACATTTATTAGTAGGAATGCATTATATTGAATTATGCTATACCGTCTACCTAGTTAAAAAAAACTAAATTACATAACGTCGACATCCTTCTCTGTACCAAGTGTTCCCGGACATACAACGGAATACCAAAGACAATAATATATTTTTTAAACAAATCGAAAGCTCCCACACGCGAGGTCGCGCCGGACGCGGCGCGCGCGCAAGGAATTTTAAACAAACGGCCAGGATCAATAACCCGGCGATAGGCATCCGTGTCGAGTGGTGACATACACCTTCGAGTGGCATTAGTAAGTGCAAAGAGCCATTATTCATATAGAATAACGCACTTACACTTGGTATTTACTAAACAATTAACATTGCAATAATGTAAAGCTAAAGGAAGCAACCCCATTCTAGTTAAGTACATAAAACGGAATGAAATCGTTTCAAAAGTAAAATATCGAATGAAGGAGATTCGCTAGAGATGCAAAATTAAGCGCGAACTAGCATTTTGTTAAATAAACTGAACTGACGACCTCTCTGGATTCGTAATGGAGCAATTAAATGCTTTCCCAATTAATGTAAAAGTACAATTATGTTAATTTTAACTCTCAACTGATATGTTTGTAGACCCCCGACGAAAATAAGGGTTTTTATAAGTTTAACATTTGTATATCTGCGTGTCTGTGTGTGGCATTTTAGCTTCCAAACGGATGGACCAATTTGATCGAAAGTTTTGTTTGTCAAGATGGTTCTTAGCTATTGTGTCAGCGGTGTTCTGAAATTTTAATATATGGAATGATTACCTTCTAGAATCAATTGAAGGGATGTTTACAAAAACAACATAACTACATTGGAGTTAATTTTACAGGAAGCGAAAGAAACGTAATTTCTCCTAAAATATTATTTCTTTGAACAATACCTTGCATTTACTATGCAGGCGTATGGCCATAGAGTTACACTTGCATCTTGGATCCCATTAACAATCGGTTATCTTTTCGAAAATATGTAAAATAACTTCGTCACTTATGCTGTTTTTGTAAATTTATTGGCAGTTATGGTTTTTTTTGTGCAAAAATCATTGATATAGTAAAAATAATTATTGAATTTAAGAAAACCCTTTAATTACCAAATGTATTGCATTTAAATCAAATACATAAATGTATAAGATAATGTAATTATTATCGTACTATAAGTTTCGTAGAGCTGAGTAATTCCATTTTAAAGATAGACGGGTAATTTTGGGCAAAAGGGCTCCTAATTAAACAATGTATATTGCACAATTGACGTCTTCACAGACGGACATATTCATAGCAAAAACTCAATTTCGTAAAATATGTCAGTTATGCTGTTTTTGTAAACATCCCTTCAATTACTTTATGCCTGGTCTAATATCAGAAGGCACTAAAGTAAAGAATACACAATCCGGATGCGGCATAAAACGGTTCACTTTGTGCAGAATTGCTACCAGAGGGTGTACCTTTTTTTTGCTCTTAAGTCATTCAGATTATAATTCAGTGCATGAATTCAGACTGTGTGAGCCCAGCCTTAAGGTCTCCTATCTCTCATAATAATATAGTCTAACATCGTGCGTAATACTTTTACCACTGTGACGGTTTTGCTTTTGCGTAGAATAAAACAACGTTTAACATTTTCTATAATTTAATTCTATAATTAAAAAAACAATTTAAAAAACATGTTGCTAAAAAGTGGGTAGATTTAAGTTAAAGTTCTAAGGGCGAGGGTACTAGACTTTCACAATTCTAGAGTTTTACTTTACAACTAGAGTTTTACTTTACAACTTGGCGGTGCAGTGGTTTGCCTTGTTCTATCTGACTCCACATATTGGTACTATGTATATTGAGACGCGTGGAATTAGATACCAGCGAGCGCATCAGACCTAATATGTCATAACAAGTGCTCAACACATAGATATAATAAGCTATAACCACAGAATAGATAATAATACAAGTCTATAACTTTAAGACCTCTCAGTAGTGGCAGACTGACTTATCGATCAAAACATAACTTGAATGGATTATGGCCATAAATTGCTGAACTACTTGATTTTACACTAAATTAGTATTCAGGATTCAAATTTCGCTACTGAATTAGCAGCCCGAATTCAGCCGCCTGGATAAAATGTATTAAGCACTTGATAGTCATAGTTGAAATTAAACGTACAATTAATTCCACTCCATTCAAATAGGTACAACTCAATTTGACTTAAGCATAAAAAAAAATAAGTAGGGTCATTTCGCCGGTTACGCGACCACCTTCGGTTGGCGACCACTTGAAGAACATGGTTTTTTCAATTGAAGATAACATCAATTCTACAGAGCCTATTGAAACAGTCAGTCGTATGCCTTATTGTTTGTAGTTATGGAATAGGAATTTACAAAAAAAACGAGAAAATATGCTTTCAGTTCACCAAGTCAGCTAAGTGGTCGCTAACCGGCACATGAAATTAAGTGGTCGCCAACCCGCGAAATGACCCTAGTTAGATATCACAAAGTTGTTAAAAATACATTTTGCTACAACTTTTTGTCGTTCCCCGAGAGTTAAACCGATTTCAAGTACCTAACTGATGTCACGTTAATTATGAATTTTTGACGATAAATATTTTTTCAACACATTTGCTCGTAACGTGCCTCTTATTGTGCCGCTTTTGGGCTCATAATCCTGGGTATTAAACACGCGTGTTTAAAAAAATTACGACACTCGTGTAGTGTGTAGTTATGTTTATATCCCGATTAAGACACGTTGGCACCTAGCAGCAAGGTGTATGTATGGACTCGGCGCATTCATAAATTGACCGGGTTATACAGGTTTGGTTTTAATTCTCGGCAAATGGATTCTTACTCGACTAAACAAATTAAATCCTTCTTGTGGATTTATTGATTATTTCTTATTGGATATGATATAGAAACGTTTCATTGTGTAAAACTATTTACTTTTGATAACATTTTACATGAATTTATCTCCACTTATAATAAATCTCTAAATTAAAAAAAGAATCAGCCAGTTTGAAACTAAGCTTTCTGTGGTACGAATGTTCTCAGCATCCCATGGACGGAAAAATATGAAACATTTTATATAGGTACAATATTATTCCAGCTGCAACTTAGGATAGTTTTTATCCGACTGCGACAATTAATTTATTTTCCGTAATATACGACTTCATTTAATTTTTCATTTATTATTCTTAAAGTATATCGCCGCCACATCTGTCAGCTAAAAGTAACGTCAAAATCACAGACTAATAAGAAATACTACGGACAAAATGGCGGAATTTCTTGGCCTTTCTTTCTTCTATTAATAATTTTAATCCCGTCTACGATATACATTGACGAGACACATAGGAACCAAAAGCAAATATAAAATTAATCGATTATGATATGCGAACTTATATGCGCAAATGTCGAATTAAGGCGTAATTTCTACAAATGTCACAACAAATTCGAACAATATAAACTTGGTTTTTTTGAATGTCACGCGCGCGCGCTCTTTACGTATTCAGCCAAACCACGAAAACCGAAACTCGAAGGTCTCGAAGTTCGAATATCTGCATTCCTGTCATTTGTTAGTGCGATAGAGATAGAGATACCCGAATATTTTCGAATTCCGAAGTTCGTGGTTTAAAAGAAAATACGGATGTCGGATAGATCTAAATTAATATTTTATGTGTGAATATGGTTAAAATTATTTTGAAATACTATTGTTGTTATTGTTTTAGTATATTTGACTAGCTTTAAGTTTAATATTGTACGTCCGAAATGGGCAAGCTGTTGGACTTTATTTTACCCAAAACAACTAAATGTACACAGTTCTGACAATAAAGAAATCTTATTTTATCTTATCTTATCGAAAATAGGGATGTAAACACTAAACAAAATAATCATAATGATGTATTATCTCGAAAAAAAACAACGCAAGAGGCTATACTCGTATAGGTAATCAATAAGTTATAAGTGTATAAAGTTTTAAGAGGGGGTTTGTTGCGTCTCTTTTCCGCAAAACGCACCTTTATAATGAAACGATTGTTTTTTACTATGACGCTCGAGGATCGTGACGTCACGGTCCCTGATCGTTTTCTCACTCTAACAAGCGACATTAAAACGGTTGTAGCTTCGTAATTTTTTTGAGATATTTGAATGAGTTTTTCGTTTCTTCTTTCTTTTGAAGTGAGTCTACAGCTACACCTCTATTTGGAAGACAAGCGGGAAGAACCCATACTATCCATACTAATAATCCATACTTCCATATTAATATTATAAATGCGAAAGTGTGTCTGTCTGTCTGTTACCTCTTCACGCCTAAACCGCTGAACCGATTTAAATGAAATTTGGTATACAGATAGTTTGAGCCCCGGGGAAGGACAAAAGGTAGTTTTTATATCTGAGGGGCTGAAATTGGGGGTGGAAATTTGTATGGATCTACTTAAACCGCTGCACCGATTTAGATGAAATTTAGTATATAAATAGTTTGAGTCCCGGGGAAGGACATATAATAGGTTTTATCCCGGAAATCATCCCCTAAGGGGGTGAAAAGGGGGGGGGGGGTGAAAATTTGGATGTAATCTATTTTGATGAAATTTGGTGTAGATATAGGTTAAGTCCTGGGAAAGGACATGGGATAGTTTTTACCCCAGAAATCATCCCCTAAGGGGGTGAAATTAGGGGTAAAAATTCGGATGGAACCCATTTTAATACAATTTGGTATAGAGATAGCTTGAGTCCTGGGAAAGGACATAGGATAGTTGTAATTCCGGAAATCACTCCCTAATGGGGTGAAATGGGGGGTGAAAATTTGGATGAATCCCGTTTAGATGAAATTTGGTATAAAGGTCGTTTGAGTCCCGAAGAATGACATTAGATAGTTTTTATCCCGAAAATCATTCCCTAAGGGTATGAAATAGGGGGTGAAAGTTTGGATGAAATCCATGTACCTAGATGAAATTTGGTATAGAGATAATTTGAGACCCTTCGAAGGATATAGAATAGTTTTTGCCTCGGAAATCATCCCTTAAGATGGTAAGTAGAAGTTTGTTTGCATTATATTTTCTAAGTATAAGTTCTACGCGGACGAAGTCGCGGGCAACAGCTAGTATTGAATAAGAAAATATTTATTTTATTTTGTATTGGCTGTTTAGAGATTTCATCTAAGCCTCGCTGCGGGCGCACTGCGCGAACTTCACGAAAAAAAATAGTTGCGCGCCATTATAGGTAATTTCACAAATATTTGTAAACATTGATAATGCGTGTTTGGTTATTGTTAAAAATGTTGACTCGTAGTGAATAGAAAAGTGATATATAGAATTGACGCCACTGTACATTCTTGGAGATGTACAAATATGTGAGTAAAAACCTGTTGTCATCAATAACTAAAGGAAACAACTTAGGAGCCTGTAACATGTTCATTTTATGAAAAGGATATTTTCCTCGCAAATGTGTTGAAAAACGTCGTATGACACGCGTGAGCTTTGATAATTACATCCTCGGCTCTATTATCACGCTCACCGGCGGTTCGCGTGACAAATCCGCCTCTGATGTAATGATCAACATACCTCACTTGTATCATAATGTACTATTACATTGACGGTAATAATGAAGCTACGGTAGCCTAGTGGTTCAGGCATGCGGCTGTCAAGCGGCGGTCTTGGGTTCGAATCCCGGCTCGTACCAATGAGTTTTTCAGAACTTATGTACGGAATATTTACCGTTAGCTTTTCGGTGAAGGAAAACATCGCGAGGAAACCGGTCTAATCCCAATAAGGTCTAGTTTTCCCTCTGGGTTGGAAGGTCAAATGGCAGTCGCTTTCGTAAAACTAGCCTATGGTAAATCTTGGGATTAGGCGTCAAAGCGGACTCCGGGCTCCTTTAGGGCACAACCGAGAATAACGCTAGGAGGATGGTACCTAATAATAATAAAGAATATCTGAGAGCTATAAAAATGCGGTCAGTCGGGCATTTTGATAGTCTACCACTCCAGACTTTGAACAGTTGTCAGAAAGCAGACTCTGGTGCTATATGCTTACGGTTAAATGCAATATTGGGGCCCACGAGGACCCATATACATTTAGGATTTTAAACGTTGCATTGAACTTCATGACGACGTTAATTTTTGGATGTCAACAAAGAATATAATCGCATGAACGGATCAACGGTAGTTATCGAAGGATTTGATGATATATTTGACGTAGCGATCAAAAGGTAATGTTTATTTCATATAATTTTAAATCGCGTCTTCCTCAGTTAAACAAACAGTAAAACAAGAATGAAGTGACGACATTACACAATACAATACCAACATTTTGTTTATAAATAAAACCGCATGCTTGTTATAGGAGGAGTGTGAAAGTATATAAATAGACCACTAATAATAAATCACACAAAACTGTCTCGAGTGGCTGAGACTCGGAACGCCTAGCCTTTAGTATTTCTTATATTTTATGCAATCAAAATTCGGCCTTCCATACACAGAGTACTTTACTCTTACATACTTATGAACTACTTACGTTACCTACTTATGCATATAATATGCAATATACATATTTCATTGAGCATTCACGTACAATTTAAAAACAAGAACAATATACCTACTGTAGTGAAATAAAAGTGTCTCAAAGATCCTGAAAGGTTACTAAATATTAAGAACGTTTGTATGTAATTGCGTTGGCCCCGGTCATTTTGCTTGACTTGACGAATGTTTTAGTATAGATAGGTTTTATGATTTGATAATCTCCACTTATAATAAATCTCTAAATTAAAAAAAGAATCAGCCAGTTTGAAACTAAGCTTTGCGCGGTTCGAATGTTCTCAGCATCCCATGAACGGAAAAATATGAAACATTTTATATAGGTACATTATTATTCTAGCTGCAACTTAGAATAGTTTTTATCCGACTGCGACAGTTAATTAATTTTCCGAAATATACGACTTCATTTAATTTTTCATTTATTTTTATTGAAATCAAACGCTGCTCCAACTGTCAGCTATAAGAACCGTCAAATTTTCGTCAAAATGGCGGAATTGCTTTGCCTTTCACTTATTAATAATTTAAATCCCGTCTACGATAGACCTTTACGAGACAAATGCTAAAATATAAACCATAAAAAAATATTCGATTCTGATATGAGAACTTATATGCGCAAATGTCGTTTTATGTCGTAATTTCAATAAATGAAATCAACAAATTTGAACAATATAATTAACACGAATTTGTTTTTTTTGAATGACAATGGCACGCGCTCGGCGCATTCAGCCAAAGTACCTGCGGCGCTACCACGAAAACCGATACTCAATGTTCATATATTTGCATCCCTGTCACTCGAGTATGGTTAGTGCGATAGAGATAGAGATACCCGAATATTTTCGAATTCCGAAGTTCGTGGTTTTAGCTCAGGAATCGAAAATATGGTAAATAATCATAATGTATTTTCTCGAAAAAGAATTTAAAATAAATATAGTCAAATGGAGAAAAAAACAAAGCAAGAGGTTATATAGGTAATGATTAAGTTATAAGAGTCCAAAGTTTTAAGAGGGGGTATGTTCTGTCCCTTTTCCGCAAAACGCACCTTCATATGAAACGATTGTTTTTTACTATGACGCTCGAGTATATTGACGTCACAGTCCCTCATCGTTTTCTCACTCTAACAAGCGACATTAAAACGGATGTAGCTTCATAATTTTTTGAGATATTTGAATGGGAGTTTCATTATCTTCTATCTATTTATACATAATAAATGCCTATGTCCTGACTGACTTATTCACTCAATCACTCACTCACTCACTCATCAACGCACAGCCGAAACTACTAATCTTAGAGAGTTGATTTTTGCACAGTATGTTGCTTTTATAACGTGGGCTAGGGATAAAAAGGGATTTTTGAAAATTCTACCCCTAAGGGGGTAAAATGGGGGTGCAAAGTTTGTATGGGAGAACCTTTTTTTTTTTGATCTATAGACTTAAACTTTGTAGAAAAATTAGTTATTAGAATACAAATGAAACACTTTCAGCGTTTTGGAAAATTCCACCCCTACGGGGGTAAAATAGGAATGCAAGGTTTGTATTGAGGAAACATTTTTTTTTTAAATAGAGACTTAAAACTTTGTAGAAAGATCAGTCATTAAAATACAAATAAAGAACTTTCAGGGTTTTAGAAAATTCTACCCCTAAAGGGGTAAAATAGAGTGCAAAGTTTGTATGGGAAAAACTACTTTTTTTTAAATAGAGACTTAAAACTTTGTAGAGAAATTATTCATTAGAATACAAATAAAGTACCTAGATTCAGTGTTTTAAAAAAATCTACCCCTAAGGGGGTAAAATAGGGGTGCAAATTTTGTATGGGGGAAACAATATTTTTTTTAAATAGAGACTTAAAACTTTGTAGAAAGATTAGTCATAAGAATACAAATTAAGTACTTTCAGCGTTTTAGAAAATTCTACCCCTAAAAATAGGGGGCTAAAATAGGGGTGCAAAGTTTGTATGTGGGAAACTATTTTTTTTAGCTAGAGTCCTAAAACTTTGTAGAAAGATTATTTAAATACAAAGAAAGTACTTTCAGCGTTTTGGAAAATTTCACCCCTAAGGGGGTAAAATAGGGTGCAAAGTTTGTATGGGAAAAACATATTTTTTTTTAATAGAGACTTAAAATTTTGACGAAAAATTACTTATTAGAACATGAAAAATACTACATTCGGCGTTTTACAAAAATCATTCCCTAAGGGGGTTAAAAAAGGGTGCAAGGTTTGTATGGGGAACACTTTTTCTGAGCTAGACACTTAAAACTTTGTAGAAAGATTACTTATAAAAATACAAAAAAAAAGACTTTCAGCGTTTTGAAAAAATCTATCCCTAAGGGGGATAAAAAGGGGTGCAAAGTTTTTATCAGGGAAAGTTTATGTTTTTGAGTTAGAGACTTGAAACTTTGTAGAAAGATTACTTATTAAAATACAAAAAAAGAACACAAATCGTTTTAGAAAATTCCACCCCTAATAGGGTTAAAAAGGAGAGCAAGCTTTGCATGGGCAACACTTTTTTTTGAGTTAGACTTAAAACTTTGCAAAAAGATTACTTATTAGAATACTAAAAAAGAACTTTCAGCGTTTTAGAAAACTCCATCCCTAAGGGGATCCTTAAGATCCTTAAGAAGGGTAGCCAGTGTTGTGTGGGAAAAACTTTTTTTTTTACTAGACTTAAAATTATTCAAAATGTTACTTATTAAAATTAATAATAAAGTACTTTCAGAGTTTTAGAAAATTCCACCCCTAAGGGGGTTAAGAAAGCTTTGTATGGGCAACACTTTTGAGCTAGAGACTTAAAAGTTTACGAAAAAAGTTCTTTCAGCGATTAGAAAAATTCAACCTCTAAGGGGGTTTAAAAGGGGGTTCAAATTTTAAATGGCGAGCAATAAAATTTTAAAGTGTGAGTAAGAGATTTTTAACTTCGGTCTTATTCTGTACGTTAAAAGACTACAAAACTGATTTCAGAGTTTTTCCAAATTCATCCCCTAAGAGTGTTAAAATTGGTTCAAAGTTTGAGTATTTCAAGGCATTTTTAAAGTATGAGATTTTTAACTTTGGTTTTAGACTGTTTGTTCACAAACTAGAAAATGAACATCAACTTTTTTTTTAATTATCCCCTAAAAGAGGGTTCAAATTTTGTATTGAGAGAAATCATTTTCTAAGACGATAAAAAGTTCTACGCGGACGTAGTCGCGGGCAACAGCTAGTGCTTTATAAGTGTTTGATGGCTTATATGACTAATAAGCGCGGGGGTGTTAAATATTTTGGTGTTGTCTGAACATTTGCTTGTCATACGTTAGTACGTAGGTTATTACGTATACTATGATAAGTAACTTTTCGCTTTATGATAACTGATATTTAAACCTTAATCAAGTTCACCATACTTATAATTATATTAAGTCATCGTTTTTTGACCCCCCCTTCCCCCTATCATCATCCTGTTAATTCCTTGAATGGACCCTTCCCGCCTCATAAAATGACCACCGTCATCCAATGCCCCCCCCCCCCCCCCCCCATATTTTGAAATGACGTAATATATGGACAGCCCCTTGTTGATGTAGCATAATGGAACATTATAGTCATATCTAGAGAGTGCGTTATCGTGAGTGTGTGGATTTTTTCAGACTAGCAACCGCGCGGCTTCATTCTCGTAAAGCAAAGAACGCAGGCAAAGTAGGCAAACCCGCGACATTAAATTTGCTCACCCAAAAAGTTCATCCTATACCTATACCACGTGAAAGAATTGTTAAAATCGGATTAGTGGTTTCAGAGTTTACCCCCTACAAACAAACTTGCAGAACTACGATCTCACAGTTTTCCTCTTTGTAATATTAGTGTAGATTTAAGTGCTAGTTGTGAAAGGGACCGCTTGGAAACTCCTCTTGCATGCACCTTACTGTCCTTCTAATTCGGATTCCTCACGTGCAAAGGGGGTAGAACGAGATCCCTTGTGACCCGCCACTCGTGGAATCTCGACTGTTCAGGAATTCCGCAGTAGCTTTCTTCATTTGAACTTCTGAAGAAAAGTCCTTCACATTATTTAAGTGACGCATAAGGGACCAGTTATTTATATCTCGGGTTCCCTCTTTCAGGGGATCCTTTTTATCTGAATGATAAGAAAACTATGACGATGTAAAAATACTAATAGATCTCGAAAGATGGTCAATGCCATGGCACAATTTTAGAAACTTTCAGTTCTCATTATTATTCTAGACACACATGTTCATGGTATGTTAATAAAGGTAAGCATTTAACGTTAGTTAACTACGGAACTAAGCAAATAGAAACGATTAAAATATTTTAGTAAAAATAAAACATTGGAAAATATGCTAGGCGCGTGCAAGAAAGCTTGCGTTTGCATATTTGCTGCAGCGTGCGTCCGGCGCGCGCATTGTATTGCGTTGTTGCAACGCGATACGGTTACAAACATTCCTTGCCGACTGAATAACACAAACCGGATTAAAAACATATTCAAAAACTTATATGAAACGTGAAATCCTAGAGGGTATCATTTTTCAAACATAAAATCACAGAATGCTTATATACAAGAGTTCTATAAGCATTGCGGCACGGCACTTCGGCGTTCCAGCGAGGTCCTTCTAGGATTTAGCGTCCTTAAATTAAAGTAAGCCTCACCGCGGGCTTCTCGTCAACAGTAGGATCACATTTTTAGTGTCAGGATGGGTAAACTTCAGTCCAACAGAGCTATCTTGATTTCCCATACATAAATTGCTGCAATAAAATCTAATACAATTCGGAAATTGTAGTGAAAGCCACCTGTCGACTAGAGCGCTTTATGGATTATTATAGATTACCTACATCGCTCCACTTCCTTAAATTTTCCACTATTCTTCCATCAACGAAAACGTTTTAATAAACACAATCGCTGCCGGGTGTTTGGCGGAGCCTCTATCCATCAACGTCCGAACAGTCGCGCCCATCTTGGCATTAACAATCATTGAGATTGAACGCACTTGAAATAGTAGGCCGATGTGACCACGGTTTCATACCTCAGAACTGAAAAAATAAACCCTCGCAACTATGCTTAATTTAGTTACGTTCATTCGTCGTTAGTTTAGTTGAATCTAATACGATTTATCGTAACATATACGATGGATACGGATGTGTTTGAATTTGTATTTCGGTTGTGTTGTGACTAAATTCAAAATTCCATTTTTATTTTGTAAGTTGGCCTCGATGGCTCTTTTGTTTCTCAGAGTTTATAAATACATGTACGTACGTGGCATCCCTATCATGAAACAAATAGCAACATTAACTAACCAAAACCTAGCTTGACCAGTAAGGGTAAGTAATAAGGTAATTTCCAAATAAGTAGATCAGAAAAGTCGACTGCGCTGCGTCCCCACGCTAGCCCTTCATTAATCGAAACTTGACCCGCGTCCACTGCCCTAATAACAGCTATTAGACAAACCGTCCGCACTAAGGTGCCGGTTAATGTACGGCTCAATAATTGGCGTCCACTATATCTCTGACTCTTATAACTCATGCAAAAAGAGAGAGAGATAGATAGATGGAGGCGTATTATCGGGCCGGCACCCGCACTAAATGCTGAACATATAATACGAACACGTCCGAAGAAAGCCGAGCACCGCCGGAGACGCTCCGCCATATCCGGTCGGCTTTTGACGGATGAGAATCGTAACATCCGGTGTTTAGGATGTCACGCAATGAGATATTGGGTGGTCTATGATATTGTCTAACGCTTCGCATTATAGGGAAAAGCAGGTAAAATCACTGAATAAGTAATAGTGCCTACCCAGTAAGGCACGGACCCTTAGTTTTGACGTTAGTTGTCAAATTTACAATCTCAACAATACGAGAGCGTGATGATGTAAGTGGGCTGTCAACAGATCAAATAAACATCCTATTATGTTTTTGTAGTGTCATTTCGCACCAAATTACAAGTGGGGCAAGCCAGGCTTGCGGTCGTGTATGCCGCTCCCGCATTTAATGAATGAATGAATGAAAACATTTATTTCAAGTAACACAGGAGGAAACTTAAGCACAGCATAAAAAATAAATTAAATTCCTACACAAAATATGCACTGTTGGAAACATGCTTTTCGCAACAGTGCCTCATGTATGGACAATCTAGCCTGTCCGCTATCTACCGCAGGATGGGGTTGGGGCTGGCCCGCGCCCGGCGTACCAGGGATGTGCAGCGCTTGCGCATAGTCGCATATAAACGGTCTACACGCGCTTCTGCGAACATCCCTGATAAGCTACAGAAGCGGAGCAGCCCCACCAGCACCCGGAACGCGTTATTATATTGGACCCTGAGGGCTCCGTGGGCCCGCTGCGTGTAATACCTCCATAAGCCGCACGTATACAGGGAAATACAATATGCTTTGAACAGAGTTATTTTAACCTCCCTCGTACACCGCGCGAACTTACGGGAAATCATATTGGCCCTCACTAACAGAGCTCTCCGTTCCCTTTCTATGTCCATATTATCTTTTAAGTCAGCTGTGACCATATGACCTAAGTATTTGAAGCTTGACACCCTCTCTAGTGTATTTATCGGAAAAAATGTCATTTATTGACGTTAAGGAAAATTCAGTGTTTTTTTTTACAAATGATCCTTTATTGTAAAACCCAACTTTTCTAGCTTCAGTTTTCACATGCAAATAGCCATTTCTAAATCATATATCTTATTAATGATTTGCACATGTTCAGACACTTATTATATTTTACGACTTCGTGTATTTTTGAAATTGAAAAATAATACTTTATTTATACGTTGCAAAGGAAAATGTGGGGTGCTCAATACTATCAATGAGCCAAGGCTGTGATATATGATCCCGATAAACATACTTCAGAAGTTAAAACCTTAACACATTAAAATGCTTGACGAAATCCACTACGAAAACAATGCGGTGTTTTAAAACCAATCTATCAGCTGATAACATGAAAGTGGGTCTTATCATCTACAGCATAAGACTCACATGATCCGCACTCGTAACGATGTGCGACCGGATCGAATGACACGCGCTGAGAGGCGTCGGATGACGGATCGCATCTGCGACGACGCGATGACGAAATACTACGTACCTGTCTCGACTCCAGTCATGTCTACTCGTATATGTATAAAGGCCTCCACACACCGGTCGCGGGCGCGGGTCGGGCGCCGGCCCGCGCAAGTTGTAAAACATTGCAACTACACTTCAAATACACATCGAACGCGGGCCCGCGTTCGACGTGTGTTTGAAGTGTAGTTTCAATGTTTTACAACTTGCGCGGGCCCGCGCCCGACCCGCGCCCTCGACCGGTGTGTGGAGGCCTTTAAAAAATCATAAATGAGTCTTGCTTGTGCCAAGAAAAAATAAGATTACATATTATAGTTGCATAATATTGCCTAATAAAATTAGAAGCGTGTTGCATATATTTAATATTTTTTTTTTTTTTTTTTATTATGATTAATTTTAATTATAATATTTACATTAAATGACATCAACCTAAACTAATAATTTTATAAAATAAATAATTTTATAAAATCGAAATTTAATTTTTATATTTTTATTTTGGTAATGTTTATTTGCTTTTAAGAAATAAAGATAATCTGTTTATTTTATATCGGTGAATGTTTGTATGTAAAGAAACGGTTAATAAAAAGTAAGAGAGTTGTTTGCACACATTTACTAGAATTTATTGCATTATTACATAGTTAAAAAAAACCTAAACGGAAATTAGTAGCTGCTCGTTCTAATATATCCAGGAAGATACATTATTTTGACTAAAAAATTTCCTCACAACTAAAGCTAATATCAAAAATGTCTTAACACTGACTCGGTATCAAGATCATTTTGAGCGTTAGTATTGAAGACGTGTACCTACTGTGCAGCTGGTTTTACCTGGCGAATGTATCATCAGCGTAAGTCGTACTTACATATATTAGCAATAAACGATGTAAAAATCCATCGATACGTACCTGAAACAAAGTTAACCATAGGTTACCAGTTGAATGTCAAGAGAAAAATAAACATTTTACTGAAAAAATAATTATTGTTACATTCCCAATTAACAAGAGAAACTAAGAAAACATCACGTTTCAACTTATTTTTGGTATTAGAAAGATTTCTAAATACATAAAAATCAAAAAATGAATCCATAATAAATTGGGCATAATAAATTGTGACGTCGCCGTTTCTATTTCTCAATTATTCCTATATATATAAACATAGCGCGTCTTTGATGTTTCATTTGACTATCAGTTAACATTCCTGACACAACTACTTAACTATTTACTAGTAGGTACTTGCTAATATGTATTCTGCCCCTTTTTGACATAAGTTAACATTCAGTTATTATAAAGTAGTTCATAACACGAAGAACCTTATGTGCAATCGTCTGCGAGTCCATACTCGTCTAGCTATCAGAAATACTAGTAGTTGTTCTAGTTCAATCTATACCTACGCCACCATTCACGTTTTATGCCAAACACTATCGATATGTCCCTTATTGTTTACACGATAAAGGCCCACTCATCCTCAGAATCGTCAACGTCTATTTGATTTCGTTCGATCAAGTGAATTCTGCGCCACTACGCCCTTGAATAAGTATCGGTGTCAATGCTAGCAATAATTGAAATGAACATCTTATATAAACAAAGCACTGCATAGAGGAATAATTCTCACTGGTTCCGTAGATGATTTAGTCAGGTAGGTATGGAAATTTAAACCTCCCAGCCTTGGAATAAAGTAACATTCGCCACACAATTATTATCGAGCTAGAACGGAGCACACGGAAGGTTTATACAAAACACTGACTTGAGAGATAACTTTCAAAAGATTGTGTCTGATGTATGATGGAAATAATACCTTAGCCGTTTAATGGAAGGTTGTTTTTAGTACGAGAGCTTAGAAGTTAGTTGGCCGTACACGTGATACCTACACTACACGCCGGCGATATACTCGTAATATGCTATGCAGTTTGCTGCGAGGTAAGCTGGCGTCATAACAAAACATTGCGCCTTTGATACTAAACTACTAGAAGCTTGCACGAAGTAGGTACTTACTGTAATAACTTTTATAACTCAATTGATTTTTTTATAGGCCGGATAAAAAAACAGAAAATGTTATCCTTCTTCATTTTATTAAAACGCAAGCCGTATATTTTTTTCAATTATTTGTTTCATTAATTTAAGTCAGTTATAGTGTGTATATTTCTGCCACGGGTTAAATACCTATACAGGGTGTGGCCTGTAATAGGAGCAAATATTCAAAGGGACGCTTCCTTAGAGCATTTGTAGTAACCCCTTGTGTCCGACTATTTTTTTTTTTTTTAATTCGGAGATATTTTGATCTAAAGTTATTACCTCCAAGTAATGTATCTTGGCACCACGACATCATAGCACAGCAGTCAATGTGGATTTTAAGGTAACATCATGTAACGAGTCATAATAGTTTTTACATTTTTGTTTTCAAAAGATATTTTTGTGATTTTTTGATTGTTATTTTTTTTTTAGTGTCTTTAAAATAAAAAGTTACTGTTAGCACTCCAGAAGAGTAAAAAAATACAACTTAACCTATTTTGAAGAAAAAAAATTTACCAAAAAAATTTTTTTTTCAAGTTTTTCCATGTGGAAATAATTGTTCACAAGCCGTTTAATTTTTTGCTCCTATTACAGGCCACACCCTGTATAAAATATATATGACTAATAAACATTCATGCAGCCATATTTTATTGAGTCGAAATTTTGTACGTCAATATAACCAAACACAGGATAAGTTAGGTAAGTACTAAAAAAGCTCTTTAAAATTACAGAAAATTATTTTTCAACACATTTGCTCATAACGTGCCTCTTATTGTGCCGCTTTTGGGCTCATAATCCTGGGTATTAAATACACGTGTTTAATAACATTACGACACTCGTGTAGTTATGTTTATATCCCGATTAAGACACGTTGGCACCTTGCAGCAAGGTGTATGTATGGACTTGGCGCATTCTTAAATTGACCGGGTTATACAGGTTTGTTTTTAATTCTCGGCAAATGAATTCTTACTCGACTAAACAAATTAAATCCTTCTTGTGGATTAATTGATTATTTCTTGTTGGATATGAAATAAAAACGTTTCATTTAGTAAAACTATTTACTTTTGATAACATTTTACATGAATTTATATTGAATAAGAAAATATTTATGCTGTTTTGAGATTTCATCTAAGCCTCACTGCGGGCGCACTGCGCGAACTTTACGAAAAAAAAAATTGTTGCGCGCCATTATAAGTAATTTCACAAATATTTGTAAACATTTCCAACACTTCTTCATTGGTACGCCTTTCTGTCCAGCTGATCTTAAGCATCCTGCGCCAACACCACATTTCAAAGGCTTCCAGTCGACGTCGGTCTTGTGTTGTGATGCAAAAGAAAGAAGACAGATAATATCCGCTATAGAGAAACGCAGAGCTAAATGCATCGGCCACATACTGAGACATGAAGGGTTGAACGTTATTATCCTGGAAGGCAAAATAGAGGGATCGAGAGGGAGAGGAAGGCCCAGAATACCATACATGACACAAATGAAGGAATGGTGCTGTAGCCACACATACCAAGAAGTAAAGACGAGAGCCCAAGATATACTCGAATGAAGAATACTGCAACGACAGAGGACCAGACCCTCTTAATATTGATTGATTGATTGTAAACATTGATGATGCGTGTTTGGTTATTATTAAAAATGTTGACTCGTGGTGAATAGAAAAGTGATAAATATAATTGACGCCACTTTACATTCTTGGAGATGTGCAAATGTATGTGAGTAAAAACCTGTTGTCATCAATAACTTAAGAAAACAACTTAGGAGCCTGTAACATTTTCATTTTATGAAAAGGATTTTTACCTCGCAAATGTGTTGAAAAACGTCGTATGACAAGCGTGAGCTTTGATAATTACATCCTCGGCTCTATTATCACGCTCACCTGCGGTTCGCGTGACAATTCCGCCTCTGATGTAATGATCAACATAGCTCACTTGTATCATAATGTACTATTACTGTTTACATCCCACTTGCTTGTAAACGGTGTCATATGATGGCCTATCTTATAAAATTTTGTAACTGTATTTATTTCAAAGAAATTGTATTTTAGTCGGTGGGCTTTTGAATTCCTTAAGTAGGTACATACTATAAACAGAACTACATATAAGAAACTAAAATTTACGTTTTTAAAATTGTTACACCGTCTTGTAGGAATCAGTTCTACTTAATCTACGTACTAATGTAATTTCGCATGTTTTTACTTTACGATATTTCGTTAAACCACACAATGGCAACACAACGGGAAAAAGTTGCCATTACAAACTCGAAGCAGGAAACGGCGTCAATAATGCCATTAAAATTAAAATATATATCCGTTGCTGGAAAAACTGCAAACTTTTTCGAAAATTCTACATTCCACATCGATACTGTGATCATGATTAATGGACTTATAATTCAGAAACGAAATTACACTGGGGCAGAAAAGTTGCGTTATTGCCTATATTAAACCGTGGGGCCTCCCCCCAAGTGGGAAATAGTGAATTATTACCCCCCCGTGCATTACCGTCGCGCCTGTAGGACGACAATGCTATTCGGGAGAATGGTGGCCGGACTCTAATAGCATTAATTTGTCTTCGCCATAGAAAATATTAGACGCTATATGATATCGCAATAATCTCTGTCCATTTGTCATTTGGTGTAAGTGTTTTTTCAAGACTTGAGATATGGTCTATTGTAGCGGTAAATCTCCAACATCTCAGGAGACTAAAATATTAAAGGACAAAGTGATAATGGAGTGAATCCGTATTTCAAAGTAAAATTTCATTAGGTGTATTTTATTTTGAAATAGAATATATAAAACATATTTGCTAAAAATATAACTTAAATAAAAAGTAAGCATAACTTTAAGAGAGGCTTGTGGTGTATTTTTTTACTAAACCAATTTCATTAGGTACCTACCTATTAGACCATTAGATCACTGTTCAATCTCATGGCGATGATATTGTATGATGCCTTGACTTTGCTTATAGTTTATAGTATTTTTTCATTTAACTTCAAATACTTTATGTTGTCGTCTAGAACGCATGCAAGTGTCGATTTTGTACCGACGGTTTCCAAGCCGTGCTGCGCAACCGGGTCGCATCCCTGGCCGAGCGCGTACGGGGCAGGGCCAACGCTCTCTTGAGTGATCGCTGGGAGGATGGACACTATGGACAGCCCTATCCTCGCTCACTGGATGTATATGCATGTACATTCCAACTATAATTATACTTTCCACTAACATTAGTAATGATAAGTATAGTAATATACGTTTTTACTAACATAATATGGATGTGTGTCCGAAATAAATGCTTTCATTTCATTTCACTACTAGTTTTTATGGTATCTTCCACAAAACAAAAAAGGAATTAACATAAATACTGCATTGATTCCCCTGTTCGTTTTATATTCATTAGAACAAAAAAACTCTAGTGTTCCTAAACTCATTAAAGCCAAAAAAACCTCATTAGATATTTCAAAAAATAAAGATCAGGATGTATCCTGTATTCCGACTCAAATCAGTAAGTACATTTAAATAAAAATAGATTTGCATTTTATTACTCGTATGGCCAAGTGCGAGTCGGACTCGCACATGAAGGGTTCGGTAAAATAAATTGCGGTTTACGATTTATACCGTATTAAAAAAAAACTACTTACTAGATCTCGTTCAAACCAATTTTCGGTGAAAGTTTGCATGGTAATGTACATCATATATTTTTTTTAGTTTTATCATTCTCTTATTTTAGAAGTTACAGGGGGGGGGGACACACATTTTACTACTTCGGAAGTGTCTCTCGCGCAAACTATTCAGTTTAGAAAAAAAATATATTAGAAACCTCAATATCATTTTTGAAGACCTATCCATTATAGATACCCCCCCACACGTATAGGTTTGATAATTTTTTTTTTAGTTTCTGTTCAGAGTATGGGGACCCCCAAAACTTACTGTTTTTTTTTCGATTTTTGTGTGGAAATCTTAATGCGGTTCACAGAATACATCTACTTACCAAGTTTCAACAGTATAGCTCTTATAGTTTCGGAAAAAAGTGGCTGTGACATACGGACGGACAGACAGACAGACAGACAGACAGACATGACGAATCTATAAGTGTTCCGTTTTTTGCCATTTGGCTACGGAACCCTAAAAACATGTTATATTATTTTTGATTAAGAAATTAAAATAAGAGAGAAAATTATAGTCTGTAATATATAGGCTTGATGTTGATGATTTTTCATTAACTTATTTGCAACTAATACAAACTAACAAAAGCAAATAGTAACAAAAAATGCAACAACTGAACACTGTGCTACTGCTAGAACAGGGTTAGAAAAGCTGTCCATAAAAAAATTGAAGTAGGTAAGCCTTCTGATAAGAATTGCAACAATTTATTAAAATAGTGACAAAAAATAACACACGATACATGGACATTCTTGTTAGGAAACATTCTGCAAACAAATCCAAATCCATGGCCACCACGCGTACCCAAGCCTTTATTTTAGTTCGGAAAACAACGCTGTAAAAATGTGAAATATCCTTCCATCCTTCCCCCGGAATACATTTAACCGCATTATGGCAAATTTATGCACATAACAAGCAACCTTGAGTTACCTACTTATCGGTTCATTTGATTCCCGGGCCGCGTCGATACATTCATGAGAGCTCCCCAGGGTCGGAAGATACTCGGAATCGCTTTAATATGCAATCAACAATTGCTGGGCTTTTTAAAGCTTTGCCAAGATATTGTGTTTTTTGTAAAAGTAATACAATACAAATTGACAAAAAAAGCTATTTCTATACCTACATATTTAAGCATTTAAATATTATTTCGCCTTATAGCTTCTAGTTGTCTCAGCACTAATAGATTATGTATAATCCTGATAGGTTGTCCTTTACACCTTCCCATGACATACTTAGGATTAGAATAATCGGTTCATCTTCAAAATAACATGTAATGCGCCAGGGTAATTTTAATAAAAAAACTAAATAATCGGAGTTACTTATTGAGTATACTGTACTCGTACCTACCTCCTAGTTACATACTTACATATAAATCAAATAAATATACATTGGAACTAGTTAGAAAATTACTTTATTTTAAGTACTTAGTTATTCAATATCGGTAATTTTTTGTAGGTACATACGTAACCTTCATATAGCAAGCGTTACACTACTGAGCCTGTATGTACAGTCAGCAGCAGAAGTAGCTATATAGGCATGCCGGGACTTCAAAATGCCCTACACACGCACGACTTTATTCTTAAGAAATTAAGAACGTGTGTAGGTCATTTTGAACACCCGGCCCGCTTAGCTACTTCTGCTGCTGACTGTAGAATATATAGCAGGTGCCATTTTTGAGACATTATTCTTTTACGAATATTTACGTTTTCCACGTGTTTCGTTTCCAAAGTTAATTTTATTCAGAACAGAAATAACCAGCTAAACAAAACTCAGATCTAGGCGTTTGTCCGCAGGTGGGGATTGACACGCTCCCACATTACTCCTGCATCGGCATTCAGGAACCGACACTGTTAACTGACATCCCTATTTATACCATACACCTTTATAAGATGAGCTACCAAAACTAGCAACAACAAACAATAAAGAGCTCACTGAAAAATAGCCAGTTTATTTAAGCTGGTGTCCCACTAATGACCTATGCGTCATAATGTATTTTTTTAATGTCTAGAGACAATAGGATTAGTGAAAACAATAATTCTACATGTGTTTGTCTAATGAGTGTGGTGCGATGCGCGGTTGGATTTTGCAGTTTCCGCAGTTCCCGGTTTTGCAGTTTATATTGCGACCGTCTATCTTTACCACACGTGACGTTTAAAACATAGACAAAAAGTAAGTTACCTAATTTATTTTCGGTATAAATCTATTCCTGAAAATTCGGGGTTCTAGCTTTAGCCAGCACAAAATTACAGGATGTTGAAAATGGCCTGAATGGCTTCGAGAAAAGGATGGTACGGCCGTGCCTTTTTGTTTTGCTCGACTTGGCGGGGGCACTGCCGTGCCCCCAGATAAACAAGTAGTCGTAGGACCGTTTGATATAGATTCGTTTTTTGTTCGGTTTGCCGCACTGTTATGAACTCCGATAGATTAGAAGTCAATACTGCCAGGTCAGTTCAGTTCAGTACATGAAATAACCTATAGGTAAATAACTTTCTTTTCAATCCCGACTTGTTCCATGTTTTCCACACATTTAGGTTATAAATTTATTGAAATGGCAGGCAATGGTCATAAACAGTGTAGGTATATCCAATGGATATACCTACACTGTTAGTACAGCTCAACAAATTTTTAATAATCATTAATAATTATATTAAATTGGCAAGGAAGTTTAGCCCCATCACTAGAGCTCGTAATAAAGCAAATGCATTTACTCTATGATCATTATCAATCACCGGCCGGACGGTCGCGCCGCGGTCGGATGGATTTCTACGAGACATAAACGTCTTGTCTATTTCTCTCCCTTGACACCGGGATCGTCTTTATGTCTATTGCCGATATAGTTTTTTTTGTAGGTATCCTTGATTTGTTTCACTGTAATATTGAAGGTATTTGTTATTAATCCAAAATGTTAGTTTTTCAACATAAATCACGATTTTGCCAGGGTAATTAAATTGCATAATGATGCCAAATTAGCTAGTATTTAGTAAGTGTCACCGAGTTAGCCGCTGATATGGCGAAACTATCCGTATAGACCGTATAGCTTTTGTTGACTACGGAACTCAAAAGAGCATGAAACACAGCTTTATAGTAATCGTCTACATATACAATAAATAGATAATTTGCTTGATAGAAGGAAAGATGCTCCCGGAAAGCATCAGATATGGCATATGCCATGAAGAAAGTTTGAGTTCTTAATCCCTACTATTGATTTGCGTTTGTTTCTAACAGCGTCTTTTTTGGCATCGGCAAAGAATGCGCTCGGTGCAAAGTTCACTCGTGCGGTGCACTGATTAAATAGGACTCATGGGTAATTCACGAGGCAACATGACCGTATTGATCTTCAATTAGCCAGCCAATTAAATATTGATAAGAATGCACACCCATGTGTCTAGCGTCTGTGATGTAACGTACTTCGTAGCTGTAAGGTAAGTGAATCGAGTGAATCGAATTGAATCGTTACGGGTAAGTAAATGTACTTTTCTCAAACATGCAATGAAATATTTACGTTACGTTTCTAATAATAGGATGCAATGTATCACGTTTCAGGTGCGGCGAGACGAGAGGCCCACAATAAAATTTCATATAAAATTGGAGGCCTGCAAAGTGATCATCTTTTGTTTCATCTCCAATTGGTGACACAAAATCATGGCGTTCAGCCATTTAAAAAATCTTTAGGTAACTTTGCAAATTGAAATGCATTCTTTTTTTATTTTTGTTTTTACATAGTTACTGTGCTACACATAAAGCCACTATTTAATACCTGGAAGGTTTAGGCAATAGTTGGCGAGATCGCGCGGCATTAAGTCACAGACTGATGTGTGGTTAATTTCGTGATATCACTGAGACATCTAAAACTTGGCGAATCACGTTCGCGAACTAACTCTACCATTGTAATACTTACTAAAGATTTCGTCGAAGCCATTTTAAAATTCACAGTCATTGACTAATGAGACGTTGGGAACATATAAGGAGGGGTTGCTTCTGACAAGGACAAGATTGAGCGATCCATACTTTTCGGTCACTCATTCGATCCGTTCACGGGAGATTGCGTCAACTCACCGATACAATACTTATAATGCATACTATGGTTTTCAGTTCATAGTTTAGAGTTCGCAGGGCTCAAGTCAAAGTCACTTTAGTCACAATTATTAGGCAACACTGAAATATGAAGGCCGGCAGAACACAGAACAGGGCTACACGGTGTCAGAGATCAAGTAGGTATTTATTTTCGAGTCATTCAATCAAAACAGCCGAAGTATGAAGGTGACAAAGGCGCATTATATATTGTAATTAGATTCAAAATCAATTGTTAATTTGTTACAAACCATGACATGTGAATGTTTTGACGGTTCAGAAAATAAACATCACAGTTATTGTATTTAGTTGTGGTTTATTATTATTTATTTAACACGGTACTTAAGGTAAGTGCTCGAGCACGTAGAGCACTCGGACGTTTACCCTACCTACTCAGTAATAGTGCATTGTTTAACAAGGGGCGTATGAGGAATATTGCAAACGAGAGTCTATCAGGAGCCCGACGCCGTAAGGCGGAGGGCTTTTGATGACTCGAGTTTGCAATATTCTTACGCCCGTGTTATACACAATGTTTTTCATCACATTTGCGAGGAAATAAATAACCACAAAAGACAGAAAAACCTATGTTTTATACAAGCACATCAATCAAATGTTGACGAAATTGACAACTTCACTTCTAGATCAGTGCGAGTGGAGGGCGGAGCTTCAATATTTCAACCAATCACAGAGCATGGAGCATGTGGTTTTTGCAGGGCACGGCCTGCTCGATTTTTTTCCAACCAATCACAGAGCAGAATTCTTGCCGTCCAGATTTGCTTAACCAATCAGATCACACACAAGCTCATTACTTCCCTTGGGACCATTATTTCCCGCGGGAACAATTTAGGCCATTGTCCTTCTGTATACAGGCAAGGAATAACACCATTTATGAGCAAGTGTGATGAAATAGTACATTTCGATGTACATTTTGCGCACTAGTACCTACTTTTTACTTTTCCACGTGTATCGAACGACGTTTTTTAATACAGTTGCGAAAAAATAAGAAAAACAACAAGTAAGAACAGTATTCAAAAAAATTTTTTTTTTAACAACTTCATTATTTTAGAACTGTATTACAATGATGTTACAGAATTAAGTTTCAAATTCCTTTCTTGTTGATTTTCTTATTTTTTCGCAACTGTATTAAAAAACGTCGTTCGATACACGTGGAAAAGTAAAAAGTACTAGTGCGCAAAATACAACTTTGCGCACGATTTGCAGCTACAAAAAGTACCACTTTTTGAGCAACTGTATTAAAATAGTACATTTCGATGCTAGTGCAGAAAGTATGTCATTACTACTGAGAATATTTATATTACTATAAGAATGACATTTCCGCACGTTTATCGAACGACGTTTTTTAATGCAGTTGCGAAAAAATAAGAAAAACAACAAGTAAGAACTGTATTAAAAAAAATATTTTTTTTGAACAACTTCATTATTTTTCAACTATATTACAATGATGTTACAGAATTAATAATATAAAAGTTTCAAATTCCTTACTTGCTGTTTCTCTTATTTTTTTATTTTTTCGCAACTGTATTAAAAAACGTCGTTCGATACACGTGGAAAAGTAAAAAGCACTAGTGCGCAAATTACAACTTTGCGCACGATTAACTGTATTAATAACGATATTTCGGAACGCTTTTTCAATGCTGTGTAACCGAAACATACCAAAGGTGACAAATCATTTTATCTACATTCAACTAGATATAATGACGCTCTAGAACGGTGATAGCGGACGCCAACATTAAAATTAAAATTGAATCAATAACAGTTAGGGTATTTCGATTCCTTAATGAATAAGAACTAAACATTATGTATTCATTTGCCGGTTTTAACTTAAGGTAGAAGAGTTGATAATGATGATTGGTTAGAGGTGCATTATTATGTCAAATACTTTATTCCTAGCCGAACTATACATATAGTGTATATAGTGTAGTGTTATTAACTAAGTCGACAGAAATACTAAACTATTATCGCATTGTCCTCAACCTCACAGACTAGCTTCGTGGAAACCGTCAACAAGGTCGCATTACGAAACACCGCAGCTTAAGCGAATGCGACAACGATATTTCAAATTCGACGTCCATTGATCACCTGTCAAGTGACAAGTTATTTATGCGAGTTGTTAAAGATGTAATGGAACTGAAGGTTGACGGTATTGTCGCGTTTCAGTTTTGAAAGATTGGCCAATGCAGTTAATAGTGTGGTTACTTAACCGCTGGATTTTTACTGTATATGGTATTTGTTACGTTAATAAGCCTATTTGGTTTTCTTTTGTTCTAGACGATGTGTTGATAGTTTTTACTATCGTGTGTCTGACATTGAAACAAAATAGTTAACTAGTCATTTTCAAGTTGACGAAATTGAATCCTACAAGTTTTTCTCGCGCAGAAAACTATTTGCATTTGAAATATACTTCAATGGTTTAATTCATAAGCTTCAAGATATTAAAAACCTGAACTCGAAATTTCTATGCAGATTATTAAAGCTATCATCCCATTAGTAGAGTATTGTTGGATAAACATAATGTGCAATAAAATCTCTAGATTGGTGATGACAGTACCGTACGCACCCCCCCACACATGCCATACACATATTGTTATCGAGCACATCTTATGTGCCCACAAAAGGCTTGGCTACCGATACCGACACACATACATTTACGCATACATCGTACATAAAACAGGCCTTCTGTTATGATTAGCGTAGCCTTGCCAAGTGTCCGTGCACGCACTCAACTGTACGTTACTTCGTAAGTACTGGTCTACACAAAAGTGTTACCACTTTTCAAAATAATTGAAGAAAACTTACATCAGAAATAATAAAACTTACATCAGAAATCATAAAAAGCGGCCAAGTGCGAGTCGGACTCGCACATGAAGGGTTCCGTGAAATAAATTGCGGTTTACGATTTATGACGTATTAAAAAAAAACTACTCATTAGATCTCGTTCAAACCAATTTTCGGTGGAAGTTTGCATGGTAATGTAGGTACATCATATATTTTTTTTAGTTTTATCATTCTCTTATTTTAGAAGTTACAGGGGGGACACACACATTTTACCACTTTGGAAGTGTCTCTCGCGCAAACTATTCAGTTTAGAAAAAAATGATGTTAGAAACCTTAATATCATTTTTGAAGACCTATCCATAGATTCCCCACACGTATGGGATTGATGAAAAAAATTTTTTTGAGTTTCAGTTCTGAGTATGGGGACCCCTAAAACTTAATGTTTTTTTCGATTTTTGTGTAAAAATCTTAATGCGGTTCACAGAATACATCTACTTACCAAGTTTCAACAGTATAGCTCTTATAGTTTCGGAAAAAAGTGGCTGTGACATACGGACGGACAGACAGACGGACGGACATGACGAATCTATAAGGGTTCCGTTTTTTGCCATTTGGCTACGGAACCCTAAAAAGTAGCTGTGCGTATAAACACACCACCTCAACCGTAAATACAAACTTACATATAAGAAGTAGTTAATTACTTAATCAATCTCATTTATTTTTTGCTTATTACACGTTACGTAATAGAGTACCTACGTTTAGTGAATTGTTTAATGCTCTCTTAGTGTTCAGTCACCAAGAGCGACTTAAACATCAACGGGTCTTTAATTATAACTCAAAATCAAGATTTGGCGATTTTGGGCTCTTTTAAAAATTTACGGGGTAATTAATCATTCTAAATATTCAGACATATTATATACCTAATGTGTTCATGAACAAACTGATGCATGTGAATAATTTCAGTCATCCGTAACACGCGTAGTAGGTAATTGTTAATTAACAAAGCCTTTGACTATGAAAAGCTCATCGGACAAAAGCGCTAAAAGCTCGGAACTAGTTCCCGGTAAAAAGCTCGACGGCCAATTAAGCAGGATAGAGGCAATGATTGGGGAGGGCGATCAATTTATTTAATTGCTTATTCGACGTTACTTCTTTTTACATACACTTGTCATACAATCGGACAAACATGCACCTAATTATGATTTATTATAATATAGGTATTTGTGGCAGTGGAGTTTGGATTAAGGATTGTGATTGTTGACGCCTTATTAAATTAAGCCTTAATGATTTTATGAAGTTAATTGAAAATTAAAACAAAATCTACATAAAGACTGTATCGTTTGTTATAAATACAAGAAAAAAATGCGACAATTTTTTTTAAATTATTTATTGACATACTAAAATCAATCAACTATGTACAAAATAATATGGACAACTCGAATAGTACCATAAAAAGCCCAAATTATTAATTCCTGGCCAGTTTTCTAATTTTTTGCCTCATGGTGCCTATTAATGACCGGACAGCGACTTTGTCAAAAGTTCGAGCCACCTTATTCCAATCTGACCGAAACTGTTGCTCCGTGTTGGCACTACGGGCTGTTTAACGTAGTTTAGCTTTCATTATAGCCCAGTAGTGTTCAATCGGGCGAAGCTCTGGCCAATTCGGTGGATTTAACTCTTTGGCCACAAAATTTACATTTATACCATTTTACTACCTTAGCCGCGTAATGGCAAGACGCTAAATAAGGCCAAAATACAATTTCGGAGTTGTGCTTTTTGATCATCGGCAATACTCGTTTCTGAAGGCACTCTTTCATATAAATATCGGCATTCATCGACGAGGTAGTGAAAAAAGTAGTTGGCTTCATTCCGCATTCACAAATGGCCTGCCACACCATGACTTTCTTGCCAAACTTCTCAACGCAAATGGATTTTTCAGCCTCTGTGATTTTTGTTCCCTCACGAATAGTGTAATACTGGGGGCCTGGCAAAGACTTGTAGTCCAGTTTTACATTCGTTTCGTCGTCCATTATTACACAGCTGTGTTTTTTCGATAAAATTGAGTCATATAATTTTCGGACTCGTGTCTTAACAGATGCTTTTTGTTTTTGACTTCTTTTTGGCTGTTTCTGTTTTTTTAATGTATTTAAATTATTCCTTTTCTTTGTAACTACGTTGTACCATCCCAATACTCGTACCAACTTTTTTCGCGACATCTCGGACAGACAGCTCTCTATTAGATGCGAATAATTTTACTATCTTTTGGTCCAGTTTTGGATTGGACGGACCTGGTTTTTGGCCTGGCCGTTGTTGGTCCTCGAAGGTATAATCCTCCCCGTACTTACTGATAGCATTTTAGACTGCTCCAACACTAACACCTTCCATTTGTGCGAGTTTTCGGTACGTAATACCTTTAAACGAACACCATTTGTCCACAATAGATTTTCGCTTTTGCGGTGTAAGACCCCTCATTTTTTTATTGGAACAAGTTGAGCAAAAAAATAATAAAGATATCGGTTCTATGACAAATGTCAATCAATTGTCTTGTATCAGAATATTTTTAAATGAATAGACTTATTCCTGCCAGAGCTAACTTGTATTTATAACAAACGATACAGTCTTTAATCATATTATCCTTGTCATTGTCACCAACAATTCAATAAGCAAATGGTAATTAAAAATGATACTGTGTATATTAACTATGTGCATGTATGTGTTATCCGAACAAATGGCTTTCTATGCTATTCTAAATGTCACTGTGTTTAATATTATATATTCATTTCACACATACACTCACTCACTCATTCACATTCATAATATTACTAACGCACGTTTTTAGCTAACAGATATTACCCTGTTATTGCATCACCCAACCAAATTGTAATACTATATTGAATTGGATTAATCTAGAATCTAGATTAAATCGTTTGTATGGGAGCCTCGCCAGCGATGTTTAATAGGTGAATTATCCGGTAGATGCACCGGCTCGGCTCGGCAGCGGCAGGCTTCACGGGCGTGCGGCCCGCCCCGGCGCGAGTCAATCGGAATATTAATACCGGTCTACTTGAATACTTACACGTATTGATATCATATTGGTATGACATTTGGTGCGAGTTGTGACATTTGTTGGGCGCGCGGGGGCGACAAATATCCTGCAAATATTATCTCGATACGTCGAGTCAAAGACCTCCGAGCGAACGATTAATTCCATACAGCTTACAATATATACCCCGATGATACTTATTCTCTGTTTAGCCCAATGGTTGGCTGGTAGACAATGCCATTTGGCATTAAGATTACTATTTGCACATTTCTGCGTTTTGGGCAGTAAAGTTTAAATAAATATATAATCATACACAATGAAAATATAAATATATGCATGTCAATGAAGACTTGTACAAATCTATTTACATACACTGAAGGGTACGAAAACTTAATTTGACAAGGCTCTAAGTTTATTCCAGATTTTAGGCCTGCTACAAATGTGTTATTAATAATGTTACTAAATATTGCACACAAGTTGAACGTCGGCAGATTAATTACAATGTTTACCGTTAATAATTTACTTGACATCATGTCAAACTAAACCACACAATTAGTTGCTTATAAATAGCAGTTCTGGTTAATCTGACCTACGCAGTCCTCATACTAGTTATAAATGTTGTAACAATATTAAATGCATAATTACAACTTAGAGTGTTATAGTTCTCATGTATATAAAGGTTATTCTTGAGAATTGCATTATTCATCTCATTCCCTTGGCGATTTTTATTTTAAGTAATTTCTACCAAGTTACTAAAGTCAATTATTTTATTCTTGCGGGTACTTTTTCCCTCTGGCCGGTGAAAATTGACCCTCTCAAGAATCACCCATAATACACTCTCGTCTCGACGACTGTACCGACACTAAATAAGTACCTAGGCTCCTTGCATATCAGTAGCGTACTAATACTAATACAACTAAGTACGATAGTGCTAAGTGGACAGACCAACACACGACCAGACGTGGCTTCACCAAGGCAATCCTCGCAATATGACTACAATATCATACATTGGCCGATATACAAATATGAAACCCTATTGCACCTACCTAATATCTACATATTTTGCATGGAATTTAAACCTACTCTAATAGGCTCAAGACTCATTTATGCTAGAATATAAGTCACAACAAGGTAACAAAATTCAACAACGAATAAATAAAATGAACGAATAGAGTAAGCAAAATTAGTCTTAAGAGGGCGTTCATGTCGACACTAGCGACACTGGTAAATAATTGTGATCCGTTACGATACCGTTACTCGATACCGATGTACCCGTGAATGGGTTCTAGCAGGTGTATTCATCACATTAAACTTCGTCTGTTGGACGTGTTGGACTTGGATCTATATCCCCACGCACGCCTTCCAAAGGACCGGGCTTTGTCCCGTGAATTTAAACAGGAGAATCATCATTTATTGTGTGTTAACTTACATGTTTTATAAATTCTTGGTATTATTTATAAAAATAAACAGTTCGAATTCGGTCCGGGTCCGGATTCGGTGTGGTTCGGATGGCAAGTGCAAACAAATTAAAAACAAAACAAACCATAAGCAAGAGGTGTCACATTTACGATTTCTCACCAAAAAAGAGTTCAAAATGAAAAGATGATAAACTATTTAGTCCTAAACTATTAAGATTTTATTGGTGTTTGTGAAGACAAAAGTGTACGTCCCTTTTAAAATGGCGGAAGAAATTAATAACTGCACTCCTGAAGAAATTGCGTGAGTAGCAAAAGTACGAATAGAAAACTTGCTGCCTGAAAAGTTTAACTATTCTGTAGTCTGCTATTTATTTAAAATTTGTCGTAGAAAATGTATTGTATGCAACGGTGTATAACCGGTCTCAAAACGCTCGTGGCGTCTGTAATTGCGATGCTCGCCAAGGCTCGCATCGCAACCCACGCCACTCGCGTCTTAAGACCCTTCTTACAACATTTGCATAAAATACTATTTTTGCCAGTGTAGTATTAAATTATCTTGCAAGCTTATGCGCCGACGCGACATCTTCATATTCTTATGCTTATTACCTTGTGCGAGTGCGTGCTTAGATGTGAAATTGAATAGATAACCTTTTGTGAGCAATACGTAAAATAATTAGTAATACAATGTAAATGTGTTCTTATTCTTTTACACCAACTAAACGCTTTGGACGCCAAAAGCACCTCAAGGCTGGATTGCAAAAAAATTGTACATAATTAAGGGCCTTAATCTAATCTATGCTTTAACTTTTTTCTATTGTGTAACAAAAGTTACCCATATAAAATGTATGGGTAATTGCCGTTACACAATGGAAAAAAGTTAAAACGTAGATTAGATTAAGGCTCTTAACTATGCACAATTTTTTTCGGCGTCAAGAACACATTTAGATGTTATGGCGTGCGCTGTCAACCTCGCCTTCATGGTGTCAACTAAGGTTCATATTCACATTCCTATGCAAAAATACTTGTCGTATAGGTGTCACTTTTGTACGTGAAGAATGGCATCCAAAGGGTTAAAAGTAATAAGAATAGTAGCAAGAAGTAAGACATTGACTAAGGAAAATGTTATAGGAAGACTGTTTAAGGGTGTATATGTCACCGTTAGATTGTGAACACCGTCAGTTTATATAATCTAACTCGCGATATTATAAACTGACGAAATATTGTGAACTGTCAAAACCGTTGACAATAATTTAACGCATTATTTTTTGTTAGTTTATGAACTATCAATGTCGAATTGTCAAATTGTGAAAAAGATCAAATCGGCTTGCTACGGAACGTACACAAAGACTAGGTTAGTTAGGTATCTTCAGTTGGCCGAAGGGCAAAGCGCACACACTGCTGGATGCCGAATTAAATGGAATAAAATAACAAAAAAAACAATCATGTTCAGACGTAAGTGGAAACTGATGCAAGTGGAATAATTCACTCAACGCAACAGCGCTCAGGTTGGCGTTCCGAATCAGGTAAATTTGATTCAGTTTACAATTTGACGATATGACATTGTTAGTTTATAAACTAACGAAAATTAATGCGTAAAATGATGAATTATTTTGGCAGTTCACAATATTCCGTCAGTTTACAATATAACGGGTAAGATTATAAACTGACGGTTTTCACAATCTAACGGTGACATATAAACATATATCCACCAGAAATGTGCGAAGCTGTGTTTACATATAAGTACGAGTATTTGACATCTATCTGTCAAGCATGGGAGCTGTCAAATATATCCAAACACACCTTTGTACATCTCTCGTGGTTATTCACCCTTAGGCTGACCATTGGACATAGTTTAGGGAAAAGCATCCAAACCACACGAAGTAAAATTTGAATTCGGTACTTTGTTTCTTTTCGGTCTTCTGAGTTGGATCCTTTTCCCTACACTACGTCCAAGTTTGCATTAAAACACATAAAGAATCGCGATGGATTATTAAAAAAATAGAAAACATGGTGTTTCAGTTCCAGTGCTTGTTTTTGTGAAAAACCGACAAATCGTTTGCAGAAGCCAACCATTTGAAACACATTAGGCAAACACCAAGCTAGGTATGCATGCAGTAACGATAGTTGCATATGCTATCTTTATCGTCTTACAGTAGCCAGATTTTATAACCAGCCATTGCATGACAATGTTAGTAATGAAACTAATAAGTCTTAGGAGCCGTTTACAAAATGTATCTAATTGATATTAAAATACGTGATGATTTAATACAGTGTAAGTTAGAACGAACTAGATGCATTCGCCTTTCTGCAGCATTATTAATAGTTGTCGGTGGATAGTACGCAACGTCATTACCGGTGCTAATGTCACAATAAAACACGTCCTCGGACTTAATCTCAGAACGAGTTATTAACGTATTGAGATTAGACGCGAATCGCATTGGTTGGAGGGATAAGGCTCTTACACGTTTGGCTACGCACTTGTGCAGGCGAGAGCGCACCAATCAATACGATTCGAATTCATTCTTAATATGGTAGTACTTCGTCTCGGAATGTAGCCCATGATCTGTGCTAAATATAATCTCAATTACAATTGATTTGTTACATCGCAGAGATGTAACAAATCAATTGATAAAGTTATAATGTGAGTACTGAGTAAGTACTCATAATAATTGTAATTATACAGAAGTTTAAACACTATTTGATATGGTCTGGACTAGATGATGGAGGGTTTCGACACTTTCGACCGAAGTTTCCTAATAATGCAACTCAAGTGTTCCCTAAAAAAAAAACCTTTAAGTGGGTAATGTAATGACCCTACAGTGGGTTACTAGTTACATAAAAATGTTTATCCCATATAAAACATTCCATGTAAAAAAACAATAAGAATGCCTGACTTAGCTCTACTCGTAAGTACGTAATATCTCACAACTTTTTACGGTGGAAAGACTTGGCTTAATTTTTACATGGAATGTTTTAGGGATTTTTTTGTTTTTAGGGTTCCGTACTCAAAGAGTAAAACGGGACCCTATTACTAAGACTCCGCTGTCCGTCTGTCTGTCTATCTGTCTGTCACCAGGCTGTATCTCACTGATACCGTGATAGTTCCAGTTGATATTTTCACAGATGATGTATTTCTGTGGCCTCTATAACAACAAATACTAAAAACAGAATAAAATAAATATTTTTATAGATAATGGTACGGAACCCTTCGTGCGCGAGTCCGAATCGCACTTGGCCGGTTTTTTATGACTTGATAGGCTAAAAACGAATTATGTTTAAAATTCGGAGCTTGTGGGGGCTGCTAGAAGTACCTTAGAATTATGTTGATCAGTCAGTCAGTGACAAAACTAAGGAACTTTGACGGGCAATAGTTCTTAGGGTACAAGTTGGAATGGAATGTTATTGCGAATATCTAAGTCATAATATGCCCTATATGTTACTGAATTTTTTTTATATGTGCGATCTCATAGCATTTTTTCCAGTCGTCATCGGGTTAAGTAGTGGGGTGTCAGTCTGTCAAGTGAGTACATACTCGGTACATAAAGGAACGGCGGCTGAAACCCTCAGTATACTGTAATATATCCAAAACCATAAGTATCGTTTGATGTGGTGTACCTTTGGTACACCACATCAAACGATGGATTTATCGATTAAGAGTCAAATTCAGGAGGGGTAATCAAGACGTTAATTAACAAAGATAAGGTAATGTTCTTGTACAATAAAATAATAATTTGATCAAACGATATGACAGAGAACGAATATAATGGAAAAATACACTATCATCGTCTGAATTTGATCGTGGTAACTTCCACGTTAAATTAACACGAATCAGAAATATTTGATAGAATAATATGATTCGTTAAATTAAAGAAGTAATTTGATCAAAATTGAAAGAAGAATTGATTCCCTGGCCAAATTTTTATAAAAATATTTTTTTTCGTCATGCTCACTTTTCCAGTCAGAAACTTAAGAAGGCAACTTAGACCACTGTGTCTATGACGTGCACCTCACATGCACAACAACTAACGAGTGAAGGTATATAAGTAGATTTACCAAAAAAAAAACAAAAAATGGCACACAACTATGTTTTGTTTTAATTACTTAATTACTGGATTATATACATAAATAACTTCAGTAGGCGCGTCTTGACTTTTCACTTATTTTGTTTACGTAAACAACAACGTATTATAAAGTACGGTCTAGGACAATGAAGGTTTCGCACACGTCATGTCAACTCTATTTGAATTACCTTAAGGTCCAAAAGTGCTAAACATTTAATTACCTCGACTGTACATAGCTGGCAATATGAAGTACTACTTAAGTCCCTACGTTGGGAAATTCGTGTAACAGCGGATCATGCTAAGCCTTTACATGCTCATTCGTTTCAAATCGTATCTCGGCACTGAACTGTGACACTTCCACCGTTCTTTGTTGCAACGAGTCAAGTGCATTTAAGTTCGAAATGTCTGTTTTTATTTCCCGATAAAAGACGACAAAGCCGTCGGTTTCCACCGCATCTGAAAATCTGATTCTTCACGATGTTTACGTTCGATTTTCAGCCCGGATGCACTGTCAATATTATCTATAAAATGCTGTTGCGGCGAATATGTGTAAAGAGGTTTTAAATTACATTTATTATCCGAAGTAGGTATCAGTCATATTTCATTACACCGTTCTGAATGAAGTACAACGATAACCTAACCTAAGTATAAGTTCCACAAAATTTTACGTTGAAATATGTTTCAAAATAAAATGTAATTTTTTAAATTATTATTAAATTTTTATATGAAAATTCATTATAATATAAGAATGTATGTCATAATTTGACTCTTGATACATACTGCGACAATATTATAAGCCGTTTGCTGATACATAAATACAGGAATCGGATAGATGTTGTAGAGTATAACTAACCATTATGTAAATTCGAATTGAAACTTAGGCCCGGTTTTATAAAAAATTGGAAGACCAAATGACAGATAAACTCGCCACATTTTTTTACATTAGATACTAAGTACTAACACTAACCCACGTAGGATGTAACGGATTATTATAAAACGGGCATTAGTCTAATGGATATTGCTGGTTGTTTATTTGGATTGCTAACGAATTGCCGTTGCAGTAAGTCAGTGCGGCCAATTCCGTCTGCGGGGTATTTCCGTACAACAGCTTTTGCGGCAATTCTAACCACAATACGCACTAGCTGACTCGATCGATAAATCAGCGACTGTATTTGCTACCAACAGTCAAAAACAGATGGCGCTATGTAGGCAGCACATGCAATAAAATTGCCTTGAAAGTTTCGTTGAGCTCCGAAGTCAAAACGCGAGTTCAGAGCCTTGCTCCTTTTTTTGAAATTGCGATCAGAAAATGCGGATTACGGTTTAGTAAGTATTGTTATTAATCAGGCTAATTGGTAGTTTGATCCATTTTACATTATCGTTACTTGTTGTGAAACTACAGGTTGTTAAAAATTTATAATTCCTCAACTCTCAAGTGGGAAAAAGCCGTCCAGTATGAATTGGTCAAAACCGTCATATGCCGGAATATCCCCATTTCATATATTGCCAACCTGTTTTAAAATTACGAAACTATGTGTCGATTATATTTTCTAAAAATGCAGAGGTGATCGAGATCTACATATCAAAATTCTGTATTTTTATTCTAGAATTGTAAGCTGATTCGACTTGTAAAGGCAAAATTGCACCATGTCGCAGAGGTCGTTGTTTTAATTAAAAAGTAGACTTGATTTTAAACTTCATTAAAAGGTTTATTACCACTGATTTTCAAAATAGGCCGGAAAAGCCCCAAAAAATAGATTTGGCCATAAAATTAAAAATAAACCTTAAATTTAATGCGCTAAGGTTTAGTTTCGATCAAAAGTACATTTACATTTGCTTACTTGACGTACATATTTGTAATACGTCCTGGTACACGAAAAGTAACTGCTAGACGGAAAAGCCCCAAAACCTAGGGAAAATCCGTCTGCTGACATGTTAAAAAAAAAAACATATTTGAATAACCTGAAGTATTTTCTATTTTACACAAATATCCTCAATAAGTTAAATAAATGCTTAACGTATTATAAGCACCAAGTTTATTAATAAGTGAATAATAACATAGTTATGGCCAACCAAATTGAACTTATACAAAAATACGACGGTTTTGCCCTCATTGACGTACAGTCGCCATTTAGAGACGTGTTCAGATATTTGTGAGCGCTTTTGCCGCTCCGATATATCTGATGGTGACTGTACAAGAATAGGACCTAATGTAGTACCAAATATATATCACTGATATTACCTGTCAATGGTGAATAATTTATTTACTGGCAACGAACCGTCGACTGTACTGGTTCTAAAATACTGTAAAAATTTTAAAGCAGACACTTCCGACGGCTGGTCCTGACCCCAACAACCTACTATTTCGGAATTGATAGAGTACGATCCAAACGGCTTTAAGTTTTAGAACAGAACAGAATATATGACAACGCCGGCGGACAGTGCACTTTTCAACTCTCGGCTCGCCTCGGGCCTTTTTCAATTATTTACGATACAATTCAGCTGGCGAGTGAACGCGTAAAAAGTATAGGTATTTAGGTACTTCTATGCATTCATCTCTACCTTATACCAATATATCATGCTTTATACAATGCGGACATTGGATCATCAACATCGCGAAGAATGAAAATTAAATATTTCGTTTGATGTTTGTTGACGGCTTAGTAACTTGGTGTGCAATATAATTAACATTTGACATTTTGGTGTTCATGGCATTGGTATTGACAATTTCAGTCAAAATGTTCTAAACATTTTCACTGGAAATAATGTGTAGGATATTATACAATTGAAAGTGTCTTTACTTATTATTTATAATTGATCCAAATTGCCGATATGCATTTACTTATCTGGAAAATCAGAAACAAAAAGCATTACGAGAACAGGGGATATAGTGACTGACCTATTTAAAGAATGGCAGTCCACGCTAGTAACTACATAGTTTAGACGAGAAGACTAGTCTTGTTACTCAATGTAAATTCCAACTGCATCTGTAGGTACTACTAAACACCAATCTTAGCTCTCAATCTTCAGGCAAATACTGCAGCACTCGAGTTAAAACGTCACACAACAAACGGGCCGGAATCCACTTTGGAGCCAGATCTGTCTGCGTCCGTATTCCAAAACTCAGTAACGACCTTCTAACCGTGGCCGGCGAGCACAACTTTTAATTGAGTTTGGAACAAAAGTCTCCGTCTAGCTTGGAGACATCTTTGTACCGCGAACACGGCTTGTCTTCATTTCCTTGAGTGACCTTAATACATGCATGTCCGCTTCAGATACGTTGAAGTTCTAGAATAAACCTTTACTATGCTCCTTAAACCTGATATTCAATTAAAAAGCTCGAAAAATTTAGATCTTCATCCTTTTAATTTTTTTTACACGCAAGAATGCTTAAGACATTTAACTTACTTATATTAGTTAATATAAGTAACTTCAGCTCAAATAAGATAACTCTTCGTAGTATTGCTTCGCTCTTGCTCGATTTTTATAAAATGACCTCATAGCAAGGCGAAGTGTCAGCAAGTATCAGCCGATGAAAGAATAAAGATCGAAAGAGAATGCTTCAGCATACCTACATACTTACTTATTATTGAATACAAAGCAATTATAGTAATTCTCAAATTACTAACTTCAGCAAGCAATACAGAAAGCGCTATACTGTAAATGTGACATAAAACAAGATGTCAAGTTAGTGTCAAAGCAAGAAGCGTCTCATCTCGCGAAACTTAAGCAATCACGACGCCTGCGCCGCCACATACGTCGCACAACTTTACAGCGAACTATTCGAAGGCTTGCCGGAGACAGCGTTAAGAAGGCGATCTTGAAATCCGTATACCGATCAACAGTTCACTCGCCATTTAGCAATGTAAATTTTTATAGCTCTACTTTACGAGCAATTGGTTACAGTTCCTTATATTAGAGTATTGAACACAGTCTAAGATCGGTGGGGCGTAGTATACAAGGGAGGAGCCTTTCCTACTAGGAACACTGCACCGAAATTAAATATGGAAGTTCTAGGTTACACCTGAAATGCGTCACCACACAAGCCGCGAAAGTTCCCGGAGAAGTCTCTATTTGAGAGCCTGCCGGCGACAGCGATCGGAAGACGATCTCGAGATCCTTATCAAGCCGGAGCTTCCGGACCGGTCCGTTTACATTTCTCTGTGGATAAAACTCTTGGGAGGCACCCTTAAAACCGGCCCGATGCGCCTTATCAGCCGGTATTGCTGCGATATTGTTGGCACAGCGCTGGCGGTGTTTGCTCTGCCCGGAATGTGGAGGAATGAAATTTATAAGTTCAGTATCCACCCGGAGGTAATGGCCGTATATAAGTATTTTTGTTTGTTCAGTTATAAAGCAAACGCAAAACTGATATTAAATATGAATTGAGCTCGATACAGTCCTTAAAACTATTTGACCCTTTTATGCTCGAGGAAAAGTTCTACGATATTAAAATACACACAGCATAAATCAGTAGGTTTAGGTATAGGTAATTGAATCGTACTTTGATTTATGCAAGTCAACACAGTCTATAATACAAATTATAGGACCAAATGACGCTAAAATGTGAAGCTAGAATTAATGAAATCACTAAACATGAAATTTTATATGTGCCGAGCACGTTCACTATTATTTACTGAGTTTGTCAACGAAAGCATGTGATGAAAATAATTCCTTTAAGTATACTTTAAATAGGTACTATTTATGAAATTCCAACTAAATTTGTAGAATATTTGTGATCGAGTTAACACTGCAGCCTGCGACTTAATAAACATGGTAATGTATTCAAGACCGAGACAAGTGGGCATGTTCCGGGCGAGTGTTACGGCCAATGTTTCGGTTGTTCCGATACTCCTGTTCCGGGCTGTCCCCGCCTGTTCCGGACATGGGGCCAGACGGAACTACGCGTACAACGAGTCGAATGAAGATTTGCATAATTCGCCACATGGAAGGAATTACAGCGTTACCGAAATTATTTTGGACGGATTTGGTACATACGAAAGGGTAGGTATTCTATTAGTCCGCATCCCTTAGGCCGCGGCCAGGACGTCAGCGGGCAGCGGAGCGGTGAGCAGGCGGTCATACATTCGAGCGAGTTAATACTCCATCGATCCATTCCAGACCGCGGCCTTTACTGAGATTTTTCCCAGTAGTTCACACCCTCGACGCTATTAAGAGTGAGGACTGCAATACTACCTGGGGGTAACGGTAACCCCAATCCCACCAAAAACATAAATGTAAAAAAGGAGAGCCAAGTTCAATACAAAAATTATGCTTGGCTGTGGGCTTCGCCGCAAAAAGAATGGAGATCTAAATGAGTGCCAAGTTGTATGCAAAATCCAAATATGTATTTATAGGAACAAAATAACATTATGAGCAAGTATTAAACTCTATGTCTTTGCTTTATTGGATACCTATAACAATTGCTGTTATTTAAAAATGTGAGATCAAATTGACCTTCATATCTTTATAACCGTTTGAGCTAGCTTCTTGAAATTTGGGCTTCTAGATGTCCTTATGGAAATAATTAAACACACGTAGTTTTATGTGTTTACGTTAAAGAGGTTTTGAGTTATAGAAGGGTCAAAAGTGGCACCAAGTGGTTTGTGTAATGATTAATGATACACTCGGCGCTGGCTAGCCAGTTCCTTTGCTTGAACTTGGCTTGACACGCTGCCGCGTGTCTAGATTAATGACCCAGGCGTGTTAAAAAGTTTTCGTGATTGATCAAGTTCTACGGGTACCTAAGGACAAAATGTAAAGTAATCGAATTTAGTGTTTTATATTTACAAGATGCAATATTATTCTAAATAGAAGGCCATATCAACTCCTAAACTATAAAAGATAAACTATATAACTTGGCTCTCCTTTTTTACGTTTATGTTTTTGGTGGGATATCATTACTTTTTGTAAAGAAAACTAGGCAGGTATTGAGATTTACTTCTGTTCTGTATATAATTATGAGGTGCCGCCGGTGCCGCGCGCCGCAGACGACACACCGTTGGCCGGTTGTTTAGCGCGTATTACAAGTGTTTTGTATGGGGACATCCCTTATTTTTTGACCTAACTTTATTTTTATATTTCTGTTATATAGCAAATATAATAATACATATATTGGGATAGTTTCAAATATCTGCTTGTAACGGTCCCATCGCTACAATTAAAAAAATATATTTTTGTATGGGGACCCCCCTATTTTTTAACTTTTGTTATTTTTTAGATTTTTTCCCACGCTTACACACAATTACCGAGCTGGATTCCAAATTTCATCCTTCTAGGTCATCTGGAAGTAGGTTAGGTTTAGGTACTATATGTCAGTCAGTCAGTTCTAAAATATACGACTTTTTGACCTTCATATCTTTATAACCGTTTGAGCTAGCTTCTTGAAATTTGGGCTTCTAGATGTCCTTATGGAAATAATTAAACACACGTAGTTTTATGTGTTTACGTTAAAGAGGTTTTGAGTTATAGAAGGGTCAAAAGTGGCACCAAGTGGTTTGTGTAATGATTAATGATACACTCAGCGCTGGCTAGCCAGTTCCTTTGCTTGAACTTGGCTTGACACGCTGCCGCGTGTCTAGATTAATGACCCAGGCGTGTTAAAAAGTTTTCGTGATTGATCAAGTTCTACGGGTACCTAAGGACAAAATGTAAAGTAATCGAATTTAGTGTTTTATATTTACAAGATGCAATATTATTCTAAACAGAAGGCCATATCAACTCCTAAACTATAAAAGATAAACCCATCTTATTCTCATAAAAATCGTCCCGATGAGTAGTTGATGATGATGACAGTGAAAAAAACAAGCAATAAAGCTTATACTTACTAAAAATTACAATAATTATGTCTGACAGAAACTTCGATTCGATCTCAAAACAATTTTATTATGAACGGTACTATAAAATTTTACTAAAACATGTGACACAAAGATGATGCTGATTGAATCCGAAATTAAAAAGTCATTATAAAATAAATGTCACAAATGAACCTTTAATATGATTTTCAACACACCTGCTCGTAAAGTAGGTCTTATCACAGCGTATTTACACTGATAATGCAGAATATTACCCATGCCGTGCCTTTTACATTACATTATAGCACTAGTGCCTTTTCATTACATATATTTTTAAATATTAGCAAAATAATGCAGAATATTACCCATGCCGTGACTTTTACATTACATTATCGCACTAGTGCCTTTTTATTACATATCTTTCAATTTTTATTTTTTTTTTCCTCGCTCGTGTTGAAAAACGTCGTATGAAACACGTGAGCATTGGTCATTACACTTCTCGTCTCCATTAAGCCTTCGCCTTAGGCTCAGGCTTAAAAACCGACTCGAGTGTAATAACCAACTTAGCACACTTGTATCACAATGTACTATTATGGCCATTAACAAAAGTTGTTTTTGTAATATTAAACTCAAAATACTGCCTAGTATAAAACCTTGTAAAATGATTACTTGTATTATTCTTTAGGTAGTTATATATATCATAATATTCTTGAAAGTGTAACTCACCTTATTTATGCAGTTACCATTTGCAAAGTCCAGTTATATATGGTTATAGAAATCTCTGCTATAGAAAAAGGTGCAAAAGTGTAAACATCTTTGACGTCAACTGTACTCCCGTGTGGTGTCGCGTTAGAATAGCAACTTCTTTCCTTGAGTACCAAGAGTCGACCATGGGAAAAGCGGTGGAGGGTGTTGTGGGTGATGGGCTGGGAATCTATCATTGCAATATCACATTTCATCCCATAAACATACAATTTCCAAAAGTGGGCGGGACATTGGATGACCTCTGCCTGCCCTTTATGGGATTGCAGGCGTGACTTTTTGTTTGTTTTATTTATTATCAACCGACTTCAAATAAAAAAGGAGGAGTTCTCAATTGGACTGTATTAAATTAATACTCGGTAATTTATGAACCGATTTGAAAAATTATTTCTTTGTTTTTTTTTTTTTTAATTTATTCTCAAAAAAAACAACAATGGCAAGTACATTCCTTTCTGCTTCGCCAAACTGAGGACAGTTTGTCGGCGAATGTGCGCTCCCTTCCAAAAGTCAAACATTGTTGTGTTTACCTACTTACTAAATTACCTACTTAATTTACTAACACTAAACTTAGTGTACCATCGACGACACACTTTGAAAGCATATACTTCCAGATTGGTCCCGTTGTCACCAAAATCCAGTTCTGATGATGGTATCCTGGAGAAATCGACGGAACTCTTCTAATTTCATAGGCAAACTTGAAGCAATTTGGCTACTGATTGGAAGTCGGTTAAAACTTTGTTTTTAAAGTAAATTATTTTATGTCAATAAATTAGTTTGAATGCCAACAATTTAGAGTCAATACATGCATGCACCTTTTCAGATACCTACCACAGTTTCTGTCGTGACAGTAGTACCAGCATTTGTTGGGTTTTTGGTGAGCAAATGTGTAACGTCCAAATGTAAACATAAAGCTATAATGGCTTGATTAATAATACACGTTAATTGAACATTGAAATTCTCGTTACCGACATCGCGCAATGTATTAAATTACAATTTATACCAATTAGTAAACGATGTAAATGACAAGCTTTAATATCAAACTAGCAACTAAATTTGCATTATGGCGTTTAATAAATACGTTGACGACGAAAGGTTATTTGAGCCCAGCTAGTTTCCCGAATCAACATTATACCTACCTATGTATATTTAAGGTAGGTACTGTAGGTAGCAATAATTGGTACCTAATGCATTTGTAATGCTGACGTTATTTGGAGTAAATAACCACCAACCTAAAGATTTTTGCCAAGAAATAATTTTGACCGAAATGAACTGTAATTATTAAAAATATCGAATTAAGGGTATAATTATAAAAAAATATTTAACTGTAAATTATTTTGTAGGCTTAATGTGGCCATATTTTATAAAGTAAATGGTATTCGATCGTTATGTTAATTCGCGTTTGGCAGTTAAGTCTTGTCATAGAGCAGAGTGAAATACGCAACGACTATCGCTAATTAATACAATTAGGGTTGGCTCTGCCAGTCAAACCCACCTCTTGTAATTTTTCCTGGCTAAAAATGAGCTTAGAGCTCTTGCTTTACTGTTCTGTAAATAACACCCTTATTCTTGATAGTTGATACCAACAAAATGTATATTAATAGTTGGATGAGAAAGTTCACCCGTTTGCACTTTTGGTTACTAATCTAATACATAGGATATTTAATGCAAGTGCTTGTGGGGAAAAAGAGACTTGGATCAGGAGTAAATATTACGGTGTAATTTTATAAAGTGTATATTTAAGTAAATATCCATAACTTCAATGTTGCGGGCAATATTCAAATTATAAAGTATAATTTAAAACCATAACATGCAATTAATATCACTATATTATATTTACATACATTGCTGGTTAAAAAAGTTGATAAAGCTGTATTTGTACTAGCTACCTAACTAACATTTTGGTGTCAGGTAAGGATTTTTTTAAAACCTTAACCTATATAAGAGAGTTATAATTATCTAAGTTGGATTGGAACTAATAGCACAGAATAAGTAATAGTACTACGTACTAATAGTGATATTATAGAGGAGTTAAGAAAACAAATTAACTCCATAAGTGTTACTAGAGCTTTATTGAACGATGATAAACAGGCTTTAGAGTTAGAATAGTATTAAATAATCAAAGCTATACTTAAGATGTTTTAGCATGTGACGTAGTGAGTGTAAATAATAAATATTAATATATATATTTGCGGACAATCTTACACAGATCAACCTAGTCTAGTCCCAAACTAAGCAAAGCTTGTACTATGGGTACTAGACGAAGATAAACATACTTATATAGATAAATAAATACTTAAATACATAGAAAACATCCATGACTCAGGAACAAAATATATTCGTGCTCATCACACAAATAAATGTTCTTACCGGGATTCGAACCCGGGACCTCTTGCTCCGTAGGAAGGGTCACTACCAACTAGGCTAAAGCGGTCGTCACAACACTAGTGTGGTGTGTAACCCAGCATTGAACAATCGGCCGAGCGAGAACCGAGCAGGGCGCGGGCCCGCAGTGCAAAACGCAACGCATGTGCTCATGATTAGGAACCGCGAGTCGGTCCGAAACGTGTCGAGCGATACTGGACCTAAAATACGTGAGTACACACAATACTCGTACAATATATTTTAATGTCATTATATTTTAATGTCATATCATGTCAATTTCACGTATATCATTATACACAGGTTATTTTAACGCTAGTGTGCTCGTTGGGTAGTGTCCAATATTGAACAATAGTTCAATGTGTTAACAGTATGAATCGTCATCACAAAATTTGATTTGTGCTAAGTTTGTTTATGAACATACAGGTATAAAAACCTTGCACCATCGACACCCCTACACTCCGTGTCACTAAGCGTCGCATGGCATCGATATTTTACTCTGAACTAAATTGTTACAAGTACACGGCTGGCTTGCCTCGTGGCTCACGACTGCTCTTCGATTTACAGCCCGCAATCCACATCGAAAATGTCGATTGCAACTTATTACCATTGCATTCGAATTTCGACCGTGAATAAACGGAGAAAGGTCCGTTTCAGCTCAAAGAAAGACGAATATTTGCCGTTTATATTACCTGTACTAAATTCTCGTCCGTATTTGGCTATAAACAAGCTGAGGGTTGGGGAATGGTTTCGTTGCCGGAATTTAGTGGTTGCATGCGCTTAGTGAGGCATAGGATGAAACAGTGTGCGCTACTTTCGCGGTCGGATAGCTCTGGCAAAGGAAACGACAGACACTGAGCCTGAATTGTTTAACGTGCAAAACTAACGACCTTGTTTTGCGATAGCGCCCGTCATGAAAGCTTATGTCAGTTAATGTATAAGTATATTTTAACATATGCCCTGATGAGATTCTGGATACGATCATGCCCCGAAATTGTATTTTACATGTTAAGTTATTTCATTCCCGACTGTGAAGCTCTTGAAATATAACAAGAGTTTCTAACTACACATAATAAAGGAGTCACTAACTGGTAGACAGAAATGTCGACGTTTTTATCGTCTAAAGCGACGACCTGAGTAACCCAACGCTAATCGTTTAGTCGTACCTCGTTCTTAGTAACCATTGTACCCGCCGCTTGCGCAACTGCACTTGTTCAAACAGTGCGCGCGCAGCCTTCGCTGATAACGATCCACCATGAATGGAGTTATAATCATAGAGTTCTCGTTTAGAGCTTGTAAATCAGCCATAGCAGTACATCTACTGAGGGGATATCCTTGTCACTGTAATGTTATGGGTGTTCCATTGAAACATAATGTCGCTAAAAGCCTATGATATCTATGTACCTTTCTAAAATGATTAATTTAATTTAAGGCTTTTTGATTTATCAATTGAGCATGCCATGCAAAACTTAATGCGATGGGTACGACGTTTGTAATTTTTGTGCTTCAGTGGGGAATTGAATCTCACATAGCAGTAGATAACAAAGTCGACATGGAGAAAATAATTAAAACTTTAACTTATTACGAAGAAGAGCAACTAATATTTTTGCATGACGTCAATGACTTGACTATGGTGACAAATATGTATATTATTCTTATTCATCATTTTAAGAAATTGAGTTTTGTGCAATTAACTTCAAATGACTAAAGTGCATAACTGGAAAATATTCCTAAGCAAGATTTTACACATCCAAATAACTTAGCAACACCGATCCCTAAAGCAGATACTTTACATGATAGGTATATGAAATTACAAGCCATAATCAACAAAACCAAAAATAATTTAATCAAGATAAGTTAGTTAAGCATGGTTACCTACGACTATTTTTGCTCCACCTATAAAACTTCAGATAATCTCTACATAGTATAAAACAAAGTCGCTTCCCGCTGGCTGTCCCTATGTATGTTTAGATCTTTAAAACTACGCAACGGATTTTGATGCGGTTTTTTTCATAGATAGAGTGGTTCAAGACAAAGGTTTATATGTATAATACATACCCGTGTAAATCCGGGGCGGGTCGCTAGTATATTATAAACTAAGTATGTCAATTTGCTCATTGCATTCACCCATACTAATATTTTATATGCGAAAGTGTGTATGTCTGTCTGTCTCTGTTCAGCGGTTAGCGTGTATTTTTATAGAGAAATTTGGTTAAGAGATAGTTTGAGTCCCGGTGAAGGACAAAGGATAGATATTAGCCCGGAAATCAACCTCTAAGAGGGTGAAATGGGGGGTGAAAAATTGTACGAAGCTACGATATAAACGAGATCCACGAGGACGGAGTCTTTCGCTGGCATGGGCGGAAGCAATTATATGTTATAAATGTATTTTCGCGCGCCAAGCTTAACGTATTGATATGTGCGAAATGTCGAACCAATTCGAAGAATTGTTTGTAGGTATAGCATTACTATTCACTCTGACCGCTAAATTCACTGAACTCGTACCTTAGCAAGTCGATTCGCGATGGTTTCACCCGGCAATATTCTTCATGAGCGTACTGTTTACGGCCAGTTTCTTTACAATGCCCGTTTGTATCGCGATGCATGTGCAAACGCGGGGACAGTAAATATTAGTGAATTTTAATACAGAAACAAAAAAAAATGTGGCAGTCCTTTATTTTCGTCTATTATATTAAATAGCGGCCAAGTGCGAGTCGGACTCGCACATGAAGGGTTCCGTGAAATAAATTGCGGTTTACGATTTATGACGTATTAAAAAAAAACTACTTACTAGATCTCGTTCAAACCAATTTTCGATGGAAGTTTGCATGGTAATGTACATCATATATTTTTTTTAGTTTTATCATTCTCTTATTTTAGAAGTTATAGGGGGGGACACACACATTTTACCACTTTGGAAGTGTCTCTCGCGCAAACTATTCAGTTTAGAAAAAATATATATTAGAAACCTCAATATTATTTTTTAAGACCTATCCAAAGATACCCCCCCACACGTATGGGTTTGATGAAAAAAAAATTTTTGAGTTTCAGTTCTGAGTATGGGGACCCCTAAAACTTAATGTTTTTTTTCGATTTTTGTGTGAAAATCTTAATGCGGTTCACAGAATACATCTACTTACCAAGTTTCAACAGTATAGCTCTTATAGTTTAGGAAAAAAATGGCTGTGACATACGGACGGACAGACAGACAGACAGACGGACGGACATGACGAATCTATAAGGGTTTCGTTTTTTGCCATTTGGCTACGGAACCCTAAAAAGACACTTAAACTCTGGCTTAATGGCTGGTCTTTCGGATGCTTTGACACTGGCAATGCTGAAGGATTAAAAAAAATAAGTTTCTATCAAAGAGTCTTGTTTCGATAGTACTGATCAGTGCTGACGAAGGATTAAACTAAACACCTATTATGAGTAGTGTTCATACATATAGATTTGTGGACTTAGTTTCGGCTTGTATGTATGAACGTTCCCATCCCCTTAAATAGCCGGAATAGAAAAGTGAAATGAATACCTAAATCACGGTATGATTCATTAACGGTAAATGCGCTTCATGAATCTAAATTAATCTGTTTAATTCTGCTTCTGGTTCATTGGTGTCCTATCTGTTGTTACATCATTAGATACTAGATTAATTATCCTTCACACTGGCACAAATAAGCTTGCAGCCATTATACCGTAATAAGAAAATTAATTGCTCTCATGGGATTTCCTGAGACCGGCTGCCCCCAGCGGCTACCGTATGAGTTTCGAAATTTGAATTGTACAGCTTCAAATTTTTTTTTCCTACATTTTACTAGGTTGTGGACGAATATTATTATTATCTCTAGCGTCTTCTTTGCTGACTCACTGCCACATTCGTCAGGTCTCCATTCTTTGATATGATATATACTTACTATAACCGTTGTCGTTTTGACAATAAAAAACCTAGATCTAAAATTATTTAGATAAATACCTCTTTATTCATTTATGGCGATTTTTTATATAAGTAAATACCATATTCATGGAAATATATTAAAAGGAATTGATCAACTAACATTCTTATAACAATTAGGTAACTAGTGAACCAACCTTAAAATCTAATAGATTTTAATATTTTGTACTGTTATATCGTAGGTATCCTACTAATATTATAAATGCGAAAGTTAGGCTGTTTAGATGTTCGGATGGCTAACCTACTTATCGCAATCACAAAATTTTCTTGACCGAATACTGTTACGTATTTTGATGATTCATTACTTTTTTCATTTCCCATTTGATGTTATCCAAATAAATATATCAGCTGTCCGAAAAACTTTTACCGCTACATTCATTTGAGCTTTAGCTTGTTACAACTTTTGTTTCCCAGCCAATTTTTTACTTATCCATAATTACTTTCCGCATTCCATACGTTTAGCCAAATGTTAATTTTGAGTGAAGTTCAGATTTGTTTCAGAGAGACTTTAAGGCAGGTCAGTGTAGGTACGACGACGAGCGAAGCGAGGAGGACGGATAGGAAGAACCGCGACCTACAGCGCGCGAGCCGAGCGAGCGAAGCGAGCGTGCCTTGGCAGCGGCCGGCGAAGCGCCAGAACGGAACACTTATTTACTACCTAATACTTACATATGTATTATAAATTATAAAGTACAATTTGCAAAGCGTGATGTTTCGGACTTTTGTTTAAGTAGGCGGATTTATAAGTATAAGTACGTCAAATGAAATAAAGCTGATTTGATAAAACACGAACAGATTATCCACGGAATCGTTACGTCGGAATAATGTTATTGCAGGTATACTAATAATTGGGAATTATTGATTTGTCAAACAATTAAGTACATAAGCGGAATCATAACATAACCAGCTGTAAACGTTCGAAGTGAAATGTCAGACAAACGAAATATTACCGGCCAAGTGCGAGTCGGACTCGCGCATGAAGGGTTCCGTATCTATAAAAAACTATTTTATTCTGTGTTTTTAGTATTTGTTGTTATAGCGGCAACAGAAACACATCATCTGTGAAAATTTCAGCTGGAACTATCACGGTATCAGTGAGATACAGCCTGGTGACAGACGGACGGACGGACGGACAGCGGAGTCTTAGTAATAGGATCCCGTTTTACTCTTTGAGTACGGAACCCTAAAAAGTGAAACGAAGTATGTCGAATAGTACATACATTTTTTTTTTATACAACGACGGTGGCAAACAAGCTTACGGCCTGCCTGATGTTAAGCTGGTACCGTCGCCTATGGACACTTGGACGTAGTTACGCGAAAACGTTCCAACCCACAGCGAACCCATTTTGAGATAAACGCAATTTTGTGTTTTAGCGGTACACTTTTTCCCTGTAATTATTTCAGGCAAATACTATTGGTTTTACTGTGGAATGCCAAACTGGTTATTGAATGATATGCATATTTTTTGTAAATACATAATACAAGGAGCATATAAATAGGTAAAACGAGTTTGAAACGTTTTTGCAAAATTTAATTTTGTATGAACCTTGTTAAATAGCAATTATGCATAAACGTTCCAAAACGAATTTAAGTGTATTATAAATATATCTAAAATAAATTTAATATGTAAAATAATAAATAACAATGACGAACATACAAAAACAACAAAAAAAATTTTAAAATATATAACAAAAAAAATAGGACGTGAATTTTTGAGCTTAGAACCTATGCCAAAAATTAGCTGATATGGTTCCAAAAATTATCAAAAACTTATATTAAACATTCAATCATCATCGTATTCTATGATCTCGAAGTCCGGAACTCCACCAAACCCATCAACATCATCAGTAGCTTCTTCAGAACTTTGAAGCGTTCTATAAAATTGAAGGCAATCCTTAGGTATGTAGTGGTACATGGATTGTAAGTCCACTAATTTCGCTGGAGCAATCGGTTTGCCATTAGGCCACAATAAACAAAAATCAGATTCTTTTATGTATTGCAGTTCTCGCTTTATTCTTTTATCAATTTTTAACTCATTGAAATCGTCTTCCATCGTAGACCGCATAAAAATAGAAAACATTTTATTTTTATCCAACTTAACTTCTTTTGTATGTAGCCTAAGGAAAGGAAGAAGAAAAAAGAAGTTTACAGACGCATCTAAAGTTAGTTAACTTTAGATGCGTCTGTAAACTTCTTCCTATTGATAATCTTCTTGTCCAGTTTAGTTGTACTAAAAAAATCAGTCTTTGTCATTTTGTAAACTTGAAGAGGTTTAACTTTTTTACAGGTTTTAATAATATTGATGTATTCTTCAGGTGTATATACGCGTTGATGGTGCTTGAGTGCGGTTTAAATTTTTGAGAAATCTGTGTCATTTGGTAAGAAAGTATGGCCTGACTCAAGGAATCGGAATGATATGGTTTTCAGGGTTGGATGAGAGCTTAAGATGGCATTCATCATTAGGACGATTTTGATGTTTCTATTCTGACCACCACAGCAATCACTCCATAGGATTAAATGTTCAGCCGTGGGTTTTAGTTTTTGATTAATATATTTTATTAGGCACGAACCTACTTCCTGTGCACCTCTTCCTGCCTCTCCTTCTACCCATACATAACAATGCCCAGTATCATTAGATGCACTATGGATACCACTATTGTATAACCACAACTGCCTTTTGTAAAATGCAATATTCGTCGGAATGCGGGGTAAAGGCAATGTTTTCTCCAAATCAAAGGTTAAGCATTCCACTGAGGGTGAATTTTGTGCTTGCTCAAAATATCTCTTCATTTGCCGTCTCAAATTTTCAGCCACGCTTAAATGTTGTATTTTTTCTTCTTCTACTTTTTCTTTTTCGTCGGCACTTTTGGCATCACGAATTCTCATTTGATATTTATCGCATTTGTTACATGTGTCTTTTTTTAACGATTTGCATCTTAAATTAAATTTGGTAAGAAATACCTTTTTTACATATTCGAAAGAAACACATTTGTGCTCATCGTTATATTTAAGTGTAAATTCCTGTGTATATACATCATAAATTTTTGCTACTGTCATTCCTGGTTGCAAGTATAAAGCGTCGTTATTTTTATCTCTCCTATAATGAGATTCATATTTAGGAAGTTTGTTAATAATCTCTAAAAATAAATGAAATCATTATGCTCATCCGATACTTTATTATAGCCACCTGTGCCACCTCTTCCATCTTTTAAAGACTCATTACTCCTCAGTTTTTTTAGAGAAACAGCGGCGCTACCACGAACTTCGAATCTCGAACTTCGTATATCTCCGTCTCCATCGCACTTATGGTTTATGGTAATTGAGCGACCGAGACGGAGATATACGAAATTCAAGATTCGAAGTTCGTAATAGCACCGCAGTAACTTTTTGAGTGGTGATTTGAAATGTTTTTAAAAGCGGCGGTCGTGGGTTCGAATCCCGGCTCGTACCAATAAGTTTTTCGGAACTTATGTATGGAATTACCGTTAGCTTTTCGGTGAAGGAAAACATCGTGAGGAAACCGGTCTAATCCCAATAAGGTCTAGTTTTCCCTCTGGGTTGGAAGAGATGGCAGTCGCTTTCGTAAAACTAGTGCCTATGCCAAATCTTGGGATTAGGTGTCAAAGCGGACCCCGGGCTCCTTTAGGGGCACAATAACGCTATCGGGAATAATAACGCTAGGAGGATGATGATCGCGACAAACCTGTATACCACTGATTTTATAGACCCGATGGAATTTGCGTTTGGTTGGTGCTGTCATTTTACGGGAGCAAAGAGTAATAATGTTGCCACTTTTATTGTAAATAGTCCATTGATTGTTTTGACTAAATACATAAACTTAAATATACCATAGTTATTTATTTTGGTAAAAAATATTTTTTTCTCTCGAACATATTTAATAGCAAAAATGGATCAAGTATATGTGGATCGTTTATAGCAAAAAATTAGAAAATAACATATTATAATAAAACGTTCCAATTTATTTAGAACAGTCTTCGCAGCTTAAAAAAACAGTATGGATTAATCTAAAAGGTTTCAAATTACATGGAACATTTTTGCAGAAATAAAAAATGAATAAAATTTTTGCAAAAACGTTCCAACCCACATGGATCATTTGAGAAACAATTAAATGTGCGTTTTATGAATTTAGTATAATGTTTCAAGACAAGTGGAACATTATAACGATATGTTATTCTATTAAGAGTTTTTAACAATATGTTTCAGTATGCATGTAATGTTTTTACTTTATTTTGAGTACACGTCCATGGCATAATGGTGGGTTGGAACATATGGGTCAAACTTTATTGATGAAACTAACCTAAAAATACTAGCATCTTTGTGTGCACAATGATGTAATATGTCAAAAATAGTACCCTGGTTATGGTAACTCATTTTCGAGTGACTTGTGGGTTGGAACGTTTTCGCGTAACTACGTCCACTTGTGACTCCAGAAGAATCACAAGCGCGTTGCCGACCCTTTATTCACTTGAGGATTCGCTGTGTTGTGTTGTTTTTGCACGAAGATAACGAAGTCGGGGGTGGGAGCTAGTAAATCATAATTAAGACGATTGAAATCCTACGGAAACATGATTGGGACAACTGATCATTAAAAATAACCAAGAAGGTGCCCACTGGGACCTGCGAAATGGAGGAAAAGTGGCCGGAAAGGACAGCCGGGGAAATGTACCCAGGGTGACAAGGCTTCGTAATAATCTGATTTATTGTTACAGCTGGAATTCCGTTGGAAAAGACAGTTGTAGCATGATAAGTGTATCACATATTGATAATTCTTAATACTGCATAATATTTTTTACGTTATATCTGGCCGTAAAGTGGCAATTACCGACCAATACAGGTATGGGCACATTGCACGTAGAAGCTATGGCCGTTGGGGCGGAAAGGTTCTTGAGTGGCGACCACGTACCGGAAGGCGCGCCGTGGGTAGGCCCCCTACCAGGTGGACTGATGACCTGTTAAAGGTCGCGGGCGTCCGCTGGATGCGGGTGGCGCAGGATCGGCCATTGTGGCACTCTTTGGGGGAGGACTATGTCTAGCAGTGGACGTCTTTCGGCTAATATGATGATGATATGATGACAGGTATGGGAAATCTCCCTTCCTGGAGAACCAGCAGAATTTAGTCACTCGCCACTGGCTTTTGGCTCGGGCGTCAAATACCTGTGTACAATTATATCCAACAGGACCGTTAACAATATGCAATTTTCTTGAAAACATATATTCAGTGGCATGCTTTGATACGCTGTACTGGTATGCTGAAAATATTTATAGTTGATTGTGAAGTCAAGATAAATATTGGGACATAATAGTTAACAGTCGAATCCCTTTATGATTTACATCTGATTCAGCATAATACACATCAAGTATGTACTTATGTAAGTGCAGTATTATTTTTTTTTTCTTCCGTAACCAGTTGCAAAAGGTCGGTTGCGTACGCCGTCGAAGGGATGGCAAGACCTATATGAATAAACTTTTCGTTTTTAAATTATCTCCCGCGGACAATAATAATTCTAGTTTGGGGTTGGAGCGAAGGTTTTGCAAATTTGTAAATAAAATCAATGTTATTTATATTTAAATTGTCTTCCGCACACGCCTCGACGCTTATTGGATTGCAATAAGAAGTGTTCAAATGCCTGTGTACACGGCATTGGAGCGCAATAAGAAAAGGCGCGTCTATTTCGGCCCTAGCGTACCTGTGTTCGCGCAGACGGATTCTCCAGCGCGTTAACTACATTAGAATGCATCGAGACATTAATCAGACGACGCCAAGATTAGATGGATCACGCTAGCATAGGCGGCAATCTGCGACTGGGTTTAAAAACATATATGTATGTACATATATTATAAGTATGAACAATACCGCACTTACTGGCCAAGCGGAGACGTTAAATTTTGTATTCACCACGGGCGGAATAAAGAAAGACTCAGATCGCATATTTATCGCCTTTGCTTTCGGCTCGGGTCAAATAGAGGCGGAGACATTCTATGTTCTACCGCCCTAGGTGAATAATGTAATTAAGTGAGCTGTAAGATCGCCTTTAGCTCATGATCAAATTTAAAGAGATTTTTTGTGTTTACTGATATTAAGTACCTATGCATTTACGACTGGTCATACCATTTTTATCGGACTCTAAAAAGGATTAAACTTAAGTGGGCGGGACACATTGCAAGTAGAACCAATGGCCGTTGGGGCGGAAAGGTTCTCGAGTGACGACCACGTACCGGAAGACGCAGCGTGGGTCTCTACCCACAAGGTGGACTGATGACCTGGTAAAGGTCGCGGAAGTTCGCTGGTGGCGCAGGACCGGTCACTTTGGCACTCCTTGGGGGAGGCCTTTCGGCTGATATGACAATGATGAAGAAGGATTACAGGTTCATGATAACCCTCCAAAACTCAGGGGTGGATTTAATGGCGTTATAAATGCCATTATTACTAGCGTAACGAAAACAACGAGAATAGGTACAAAGGCACGAAATAACGGGTATAGGTTAAAGGAATCAAAGTTTGCTGACTAGTGTAAAGTATATACAATTTAAGAACTGCACGGTTCGATATTTTCCGTCAGTTATAACCGCGCTAGGCTCGCGCTATCTCTACTCGTACTTACAGTGCCTTCCTACACTTTAAGAGAGTGTTCACATTATCCAGTACGATATCCGGATAGAACCCGGCAATGATATCGTTTCCACATTACACAGTACGATATCGTTGAAGGCTCCGACGCTAGCCTCATCCGGCATATGTTTGCTGTCGTATGTGTAGCCAATTAATGTGCTGTACTTATATAATTTTACATTTTAAATTAAGTTTTTCGCGCACTAGAAGACTTAAGAGTTGTTCTTCAATAACGAAACCTGTAAAGCTTAACAATAACTGGAAACGGTTCTAATTCTAGTAGGGATACTTTTACCTAGAATATATTAAGAAGCAAGACACACCCTTCATTAGAAAATTTTGTAATTATGAAGATTACAAACATTCTTTTTAGCGATATTTTTATTTTGACCTGTAATGTGTTATTAATGTCTATGTCCACGTCTATTATCTATAAGAAATATATATAAGACTTACGGGAGCGATTCGTTTTGTTTTAAAGACAGTTCGTGACATGACTATTTAATTACCTATGTGGCTTTTCTGTAAGGTGTGAAATGTCACCAGTGATCTCTGTGTTTTGGGCATAGGTACTGAAATACAGACTATATATCTGCAATCGTGAGCTATTTATTACTATGTTGAATTACGCCCATTTAGTACTTTCGCAACAAATACTTTCACTTGGAAGTTTATATTGGTGTCAGTATCAACAAGCAGTAAAACTGAGAATGGAAAAACAACCGAAAACTTGTTAAATAGAAATGAAATCTAGTTGGCACGCTGTTGTCTCAATAAATTACTACGTTACAATAATGTATAAATTTGTACGAAGCAAGCGTTGAACAAATCTTAGATATTTAACAGCATTTAAAGTAGGTACCTATTCACGTAATTTCGCGGTGTTGTTTAAATCGATGATTGTTTCGTCGCGCGATATCGGTCAATGTCAACGCGATTTCAATTTTAAAACAAAAAAATGTTAGGAGAAATCGATTTCAGAAGCAAAGCGAAAGTCCCAGCCGCGTTAAATATTGCACCATGGCGATAACGACTCCACTGGACGTGACATAATAATTACAAGGATAATTAACGCTAATTATTAGTCACGTTAGTAATACAATGGGGAAAATCTAATGTAGGTACGTTTAATGTAACATATTTAATACGTAGCAAAATGTTGTCTTTGCTAGAGACATAACATCACAGTAATAAAATAAGTAAGATAGTAAATATAGGTAAGTAATAGGTATAGGTAATAGCAAAGTAGACCCACAACAAGCCGCATGGAAAACACTGCAGACTCAATGTGAAACTTATTCCAACTGTGAAAAATGTAACCTTTATCAACAAAATAACGTCTGCACGGCATCCAAAATAGGCACGGGTATCGGCACACCACTTCGAAAAGAACAATCGGATGATTCAGACATCAAAGGGTTTGAAACAATTTGAAGTACGTCGATGCGTGGTCGAACCTGGCACATGGTAGGGGGTCGGGTTCGAGGGGGGCAGCCAGTAGGCGGCACTGATAGGCGGGTAGCCGCCGTTGGACCGGCCCGCGCCCGCCTTACCGCGCGCGCCGCCCGTGTCACCGCGCATCCTTCACTTCACTTCACATGCACTACACCACATGACGTGACACGTCTGCATTCAACCGCGGCCGGGCAACTACTAGCGCGCCGGTACACGAGGTGCGCGCGCGCTGACGGACGATCAGTCATTCTTCCTTGTCACCAAACCCCCCGTACCCGTCCCCCCTTTTACGCCACTAACGAGCCGGCCGTCTGACACGGTTTCCACAGCTCCAGGTGTGATCCCGACCTATACCCGATTTATGTTCGTGACGTCATTGTTGCTTCCGTAGAACTCCCGTTGGCTTGTGTTTACACTTCGGCATTAAACCGTCGATTGACGGCTAATTAAGGTGGTCGGCTACGCGCTAGACGAAACATTTTTTTCTTGATACTTCCCAAATTATATCTCAACTAGCTGCTGCCCGCGGCTCCGTTCGCGTGGATTTCGTTTATATTATAGCTCTATACTAACTTTCACCCCAATAGGGGATGATTTCTGGGTTAAAAACTATCCTATGTCCTTCCCAGGAACCAAACTATCTCTATACCAAATGTCATGTAAATTGGTTCAGCGGTTAAGTGTGAAGAGGTAACAGACAGACCGACACACTTTCGCATTTATAATATTAACCAGTTTGGTTTTTTTAAAGGAAACCTTGTACGAAAACCCATAGGTTCTACGTTTACATAATGTTATGATAATAATAATAAAATATTTATTGGTTCTTAAAAAACTTAAATTAATTACAAACTTCTGCCAAACCACAGTACGGTTTGTTGGCAGATGACGGCGACGACGGTTTGTTAATACTATTATTATCAAAACATCCAACACCCAGAAACAAATATTCATGCTCATCACACAAATGCCCTGATTCGCACTCAGGACCTTCAGCTTTGTAGGCAGCGTCACTTCACTACCCACTAGGTCGTATATGAATGTTATATATGGTGGTGTAGGTATATGGATATGAATGTTAGGAACGCTATCTAGGTATGTCACCGTCAAACATATAGTAGAATTTACTCAACATTTTATTGGTCGTATCTATACTATGCTTCTGTACCAATTTGCATTCGTCAGCAGCTCTTTATAAATAAATAACTAACGAATTACGAGTTTAAGAATCCTATTCGTAACCTGTATGCAACTTTGTAGCGATAATGTACGCAAATATTGCAAGTATAAGTCTGCCCTACTTCTATTAATCCGTTCGGCGTGAAAATATGAACTCGTGCCATATTACTTTAAGTTGCTGTGTCAGTAGGAATAATTCATTCAGGCAAAAGGAACCTACAAAAAGACATCAAATCTAAGGTTCTAATTTCGAAATGTACATCTCGTAGTTTGGCTAAGCTATTTCCTAGGTATGTTTTTAGACAGTTAGGTTCAAAAATCCTACGAAACTCATAAATTTACTAAAACCATTATAACTGTAGAACATTATAGGTAATACTTACACACTACTATGAATACTCTTGCAGCATTCAGGATTTACTTAATTAATTAAAACGCCATTGCTTTAAGCTTAATTAACGATTGATCAATGATACTGAGGAAATAAATACGGTATCGAACGAGGTGTTCTGGGGCTTATTGAAGCTGACGTGGTAACCTTCCATAGCCGGGTTGAAAGTTTAACTATGCTGAAAGTGACTACGGAACAGTTAGGAGCACAAGTGAACCAATGCCAATGACTCTCATATATTTATCGTGTAAAAATTAAAGGGATAAACAATCTCGCTTAAATAATTTTATTATTAGTTAATCTACACCATGAACTTAATGCTAAGTGCAATCAACAAGTTTGAGATCATTGTAGTAAACATGTAAACTAAAATTAATATTGAATCAGATTTGCTCATCTTGGTAACATAAACATTGAATCAGTTTTGCACCACATGTAAATTAGAAATTTTTGACTATTAATATTTTGTCTATAACCCTTTGGCTTTTTTAACTGCAGCCAAACGTTTTCCCATGCCCTTAACCACTTTTTCACAGTACGCAGGCGACAGTAACTCCCATTGTTCTTGAACTCGAGCCCACAATATGTGTAATGACGATGGCGGTGAATCGTAGATTTTCAATAACGCTTTTTTTAACATAGACCACAGGCTTTCGATAGGGTTCAAATCGGGACTTTGAGCTGGCCATTCCAACACATGAAAACCCTGTTCAGACAACCATTTTTTAACTACTTTTGCAGTGTGCTTAGGGTCATTATCATGTTGAAACGTTATTTCATTGATTGGAAACGGCATATTCTCCAGTGTTTCTCCTAACTGCCTCTTTAATATATCGAGATATATTTCTTTGTTCATTATCCCATCAATTTTACGAATAGAACCAGGTCCAAAACAAGTCATACAGCACCACATTTTAATGTTACCACCTCCGTGTTTAACGGTTGGTATGAAATTTCGCACGTTCCCGCCTTCTCCTTCTCTTTTCCAATTCCATTGACGTTCATCAGTTGAGTTTCTTCTTTTTCTCGACTGCTCAGAATTTCGCTCCCTGAAGATTTTTTCTCACTGTCCATTTACTTATGACCTTTCCTATTTTGTTTTCGTAAGAGTGAGGCGGCATGCGATGTGGATTTTGCTTCTCCAGTGACCATGTAATGTATAATCCTACGCGCTTCTTGCGGACTAAAGTTATTTGTTCGCCCTCCTCTATTATTCTTCAAAGGTTTTGCACATTTTTGTCTCATTCTCTGCACAGCCAACTGGCTTACAGTTAATTTCTTGGCTATTTTCCTAGTCGACAGCCCCTCCTCCAACATTTTTTTTATCAAATCATTAACAGGCTTTGTAAAGGGTTTCATGGCTAATGTTTTATTTTCAAACAACAATGGTGGAGTCAATCCATTTATGAAGATTCGTGAATGATAAGATGACAGATCATTAAAATTAATGCACATCGGATAATAGTTTTGTTATTTTCGTCAAATTAATCAAATGGCCTGCTACCGAAAGAGAACTGTGCAAAATTGATTCAATATGTGACCTTATAGATAAAATGCATTACTTTAATCTGTAATTACGTAATGGCAGACTATCTCTATAAAGTATACTAACAGAAAATAATTAAATATTAAAATAATTCCTTACCGTTTTTACGTAAAGTAAAGGTACATGTCAAAGTATAGTGGACATTGGTTCACTTGTGCTCCTAACTGTATATGATTATTTATCTGTTCGTATTTATACACTTCGATATCCGAACTGCAACCAGCTTTACAATAGGGGGTAACATTGTAGAAACGAAAATTAACAAATAAAGCAAATACATTTTAATGTAGATACGAAAAACTTTAAATGACAACTTATACATGTAGTAAATTGTTGACAAGGGGTGGTTGATAAGCCATATTACAACAAGATGGTTATTTTCTCGATCAAAATGAGGAAAAATTGTTCGAGAGGTAATATGGTTTTTAGGCCAGAGCTATACACTCTACTTTTCACTTCGACTGCGAGAACAAAGATTATCCATACACAAAATATTGTTAAATCAAACTGCTTTGACACTATAAGGCCTCTCACAGACTTGCGCGGCCTGGCAAAACTTGTCATAAGCTGTTAAATTTACTATGGCCCGCCACCGCAGGCCGCGCCAGTGTGATGCAGGCTTAAATACATAATATTGACACCACGAAGCAATGCCACTGACCGTCTATAGGCGCGTCTAAGCGGCCGAGCGCGGCGGACAGCATACGATGCAGATGATACGGGGCATAAGCAACCACGCTTGAACATTTGGACGCTGCTACACACGAGGATTTTTTTTATTATTGTGAATTAGAGAGAGAGACAGATAGTGCGAGAAAAATCGATAACACAAGACTTGTGCTAACCGTGCAGTTCGGTAGCAGCAGGAGAAAAGTGCAAGTTTTATACAACTACTAAGTACCCAAGGATTAATAAGTTATTTACGAAAATCGCGAAACGTCTGGTTGATGAAACTGGTGATGGCTTTCTCGCGCAACGCAACATTGCAATATTTTCAGCGAGGAAATGCCGCCTGTATCCTCGGATTCCTCGGTACAATGCCGAGGGCTTTTTTTAGGTCTTTAACTTAGTTTTAATTTAATTTAGTTAATTAGCATCTTATATAATTACTGTAGAAAATAAATGTGGTACCCAATGTTGTTTAGGATATGATCCTTTTGATCATCGAGAAATTTTAGAATTTCAATTAATTCCATACCTTGTAGCACAACAATGGTAAAATAACTCAATGGTTATGGAAATTTCATATAACTACTAAATATCACGTCTAGCTCATCCAGTAAATTTATTTGTATATGTTTAGTATATGTATAGCGGGTATGGAATTAAATGAACAATTAATACTCAATCTATTCAACATAGTACTATTTAGTCAGTGAGTTAATATAACATTAAAACTTCTTCTGTCAGTTCAATCAAAAAAGAATAGAGTTTATTCCACGATTAGCCTATACCTACGATTATGCCAGTTAACCTCAGACTAAGTCGTTATTCCAGTTTGGTCAAATCCGGCCCAAGTAAAATGATTGCTTATGAAAATGAAAATGAAAATGAAAATGATTTATTTTATAAAAAACGCGTACAAAATGACAACAGGGTTGGATCTTCCTAGTAGGTAAAAAATACCTGTGTCAGGAAGACCCGCTCCTCCATAATAATACTAAAGCTAATACATACTAATATCATAAAATAATAAAGCTTATACATACTAACAAATGATACTATACAGTATACATATTAACACTCAATTTATTGGCTAGCGCGATTGATGGTCAAACGAATTGAGAACTAATCCGTTAGGTGTGTATATAAATAGAATACGGTTGGACTTATTCTGTTCTAAGCGGTATTATAACGATTGAGCGCACTATTTCATCTATTTGGGGAAATTTAAGCTTACAAGTAAAATTACAAAATACTAAAATTCGAAGACAATATGAATGCAGTCCCTTGAATTAAAATGTGACACGACAGATTAGCGCGCGAGAGTCACGACCTTGATTGCCTTTAAATTCTGCCACATTCTAAACTCCTGAAATAGAGTCACGTTGATATTTGCGCACCTAGGTCTGCCAGATAATACTTACTGCAGGTGACTGTACTAAGTAGATCAGGACATGTTCTTGTGTTTTACTTGGAAAATTATATATGGAAAATAAACTTGTGTGTGATTAATAAATAAATAAATAATAATACTAAATAAATAAATAAAAATACAACAAATTACAACGTTCCTAACAAATTCGCTGTACGTTTTAACGACTACGCTAGTATTCGCAGCCGGCAATCAACCACGTTAAGTCCTTGTAAGCGTGAATGTGATGCGTTTACAATAAAATGAGCTATAAACGTTTTATGACTATGTATTTGCATATGATAACAAAATATGAATCACGTTATGAAACTAAAAGAAAGAACATCAAACAATCAAAATATTTTATCCCAGCAGGAGAAAGAAAATTACAACTTGTTTTGCGATTATATGACTTTTTATTTAAGTTAAAGCTAAGTAAGAATTCTTGCTCACGCAAATAAAATTCTGCGGTACAATTAAGTTTACGTTTTCCTACAATTCCGTCACCTGAATATGACAACTGCTTTGCAAGACACATGTGTGCGTATGTCGCATTATATTCTCCCCACGTGCGTCTCCGTACGCCAGGCAAATCGCATCCGTGCCCATATTGCTTCAAAATAAGAGGTATTTTGGTTTGTATAGTGCAAATACTCTGGGGATACTGTTTGTCGACAATTGCCAGGCAAGTAACTCGATAGTTAGCGATAGTACGAAATCGATTTGTCACACAGTAAACGTTAGGCCTTATCAACAATCAACCAACACAGGGAAAATAAACAGTTTAAATTGATTAAGTAACAACACATATTGATACATTAGTAGGATATTCAGCTACTTAATTGATAAACTTAAAACCGCATATAAAAACAAGGTCTTTTGAATAAAATGAGCTTATCCTTGTTTAAACATAATTTCTGGTGAAGTTTAAATCAAAAGTAAGGGTTTAAATCAAATTATAAGAATATTCAAGTAGGTAAATACTTCATAGTAAAGGATATTGTTGGTTACCTTTATTTCATTGATTACCCTCAGGCCCGCCCCGATATATTGGTTTAGTATGATGCATACATATGTCGTAGTTGGAACGCATAATCCGCCGTATTAAATTACGGCTAGCCGTTTTCAAAAACAGCGCCGTTTTGAAATGCGGCGGTTCAACTATTAGCAAAAAAATCATGTATGGATACATTGACTCTCAATTAACTCACAGTTAACTCACAGCTAACTCTTAATTGGCTCTTATTTTTTTGCGTTGGACCTATGGGAAAAGTTGTTCAGTATGACCATTCGCTTTTGGTCATTCTTGCTCCACGACCCCGGAATCAGCCTGTATAAAAGTTTTATCCTGCCGTTGCTGCAATATTTCTTTTCTGACAGTTTATTTATAATGTATACTGTTACTTCCAACTTTTACGAAACGTAAAGAATAAGAATGTTCACTCACCATTTCTATTTTCACTGTCTGCTGGCTTCATCTGAATTGGATGGTGCATCTGTAAAGATACAAATACATTAAAAATTTAAAAAGTAAAAAATTAAAAAGACTGAAGTATTATCTACGCCAAACGTCGATGTACTCGTAGGTACACAGTGAACGTTAATAAAGTACGGTACATAAGAAAAAATAATACATATACAATAAAACATCAATAGATTTGAATTGACACGACCGGTAAACGCACAATCAGGTCGGAAACTAAATAGCGTACTTTCATGAGAAACTCAAAACATTACGTAGGTGGTAGGTATCTAATTGTGTAATAATGGTAGTTTCTCTTTCTACATTTTTATTTATTGTTCCATAGTTTTGATGACACCAGCGTTGACTGTTTCGAGTCGAATGACTGTGAGTTACAGACAAACCCCCTTCCTTACCTCTTCATAAAACTAAGAATGCCTCTGCAAAATAAAATGTGCTTTGTAACACATTTTATTAACCAATCTTATGAACACAATTGTAAAAGTGACGGATATGGACAAACGAATTTTAACGACATTTTAGTATTTTGTAGGACTGTTATGAATACGGCCGAAAGAGTTGGACGTACAAGCAAGCAGGCATAACCAAACTATGTACTGTATATCTACTGGAGTTTTATTCATTTTAACGAAGGGATCTTAAAGTCAACACATACAGTCAAAGTCAAAAGTAAGTGATCAAAATCAATATTTCAAAACATGTTCTAGTATGACGGCCCAGATATAAAAAAATATACCAAAGTATATTTTTTTTCAACACACCTGCTCGTAAAGTAGGTCTTATTACAGCGTATTTACACTGATAATGCAGAATATTACCCATGCCGTGCCTTTTACATTACATTATCGCACTAGTGCCTTTTCATTACATATCTTTTTAAATATTAGCAAAATAATGCAGAATATTACCCATGCCGTGACTTTTACATTACATTATCGCACTAGTGCCTTTTCATTACATATCTTTTAACATTTTCATTTTTTATTTTATTTTTTTTTCCTCGCAAATGTGTTGAAAAACGTCGTATGAAACACGTGAGCATTGGTCATTACACTTCTCGTCTCCATTAAGCCTTCGCCTTCGGCTCAGGCTTAAAAACCGACTCGACTGTAATGACCAACTTAGCACACTTGTATCATAATGTACTATAACTAAACATTTTATTAGTCGAAAGAAAATGACCGTAATAACAACGGGACACATATACTAAATGACAAAACTATCTCTAATAATATAAACTTCAATAAATTACACATTTTTATCTAAGGGTCAAGTGACGAACAATAGAAAGTCAAAATTTCAAATTGTCGAAATGAAAACTCGGCATTAAAAAACCGGTCAAGTGCGAGTCTGACTCGCGCACCGAGGGTTCCGTACAAAATAAATGTTCATACACGATACCCGTCACGTCACAACCCAATTCATTCTTGAGCAATCTTAACAGCTCATTGTAGAAGTTATCGTTGTACAGCGCCATCAGCATTTCGGTACTAATAACTTGCAACCTAGTATGTTGGTTTATCAGCGATATTTTTTTATCACGCGTACCGATTTCGATTATAAATATTTTATTTGAAAGAAAGGACTTCAACGATAATCTCATAGGAATTTGAAGACATAAAGTTTCATACAAAAGTAATAAAATTACAAACTTAGTTAAGAAATGATTTTTGATAAATAAAGAATATACGCTATAGATAGAGTGAGACTTGGGTCATTGCTGCCTCGTGGTAAGCCAGTCCTGTCTAGCTGTTCTAAATAGACAGACATTCAGATGTAACTACTCTATGAGTAACAACGAGGAAAATCATATAGAGGTATCATTTTATTTTTCCTGTATTATTTATGTTACTCTTAATCATATGTAATAATTTCAGAATTTTTGCTTGGTATACTACGGAGATAAGGGGCGGGAATAGTTTTTTTTTTACAAATTTCCTTAATATAAATCATAATTTAACCACTGTAGCGCAACTCAAGCCCTTTCATATGACACCCCATTTGATCTATTAACTAGACTTTGAATTTTTAACTATGAGGGTAATATACACAGTTTTTTATATTTATTTTTCTTATTTTCCATACACGTGTCTTAACCTTCTTAACAGTTATTCCAAATTTCAAATTGATAGCTTTAGTAGTTCCTGAGATATTTAACGTTGTGACAGACGGACAGACGGACTGACGGACAAACGGACAGAGTCGCACCATAAGGGTTCCTTTTTTACCTTTTTGGTACGGAACCCTAAAAAGGATTTACATACAATATTTCCAAAAAACCAAGCATATTTCGAACTTATTTCCATCCTTGTCGGACACGAGAGGTGTTTAGTCGCTTCGCGGTTTTTCTGACGAATATAACCGAGATTAACCGAACATCTGACTGTCTTGTATTCCAAAGTGATCTTGCGAGGTCATGCGGTCCCAAAAAACCCGTATTTTATAGATAATCTGTTTAATTTGAAACACTCAATAATGACTTTAACTGTTGTTTGAATGGCATGTCACTTTACGAGTTAATTTACTTCTCATAAGCTACAATAGTCCGCGTAACATGTGACTTTCACAGTTCAGTTTCTTTTGCTGTTGACTGTACAGTCGCCATCACATACATCGGAGCGTTTAAGCACGTCACAAACATCGGAACACACCTCTATTTTCAAGGCATTAGGGTGCATGTGCCGATATTTTTGAACACCTATAGCGTACCTATGTATGTGATGGCGACTGTACTATCAACTTAATGGGCATTTCGTGTAATACTAATAACGTTTGTTATATTCATGTCAAAGCAAGTGTGGAAATGCGTTCAGAATGCGATAAGTCAATAATCGATTGTTATAATATGGGTCTACGAATATGTTGATCTGCTTAATTAATTTTAATAACAGAACAGGGCTTATCCGACGACGCGTCAAATCGCCCACCGATGTTGTCTGCACATGTATTATTTATTTATTTTATTTATTTATTCAAACAATTATTACACAGTATTACAACAGAACTAAAGCACTGTGAATCTTAGAATTAACATTTCCAGCATACTTAATATACTATCGAAGACTGGCGGTCATCGTCTCGCTAATATCATGGCACAAGTTACAGGCTGAAGAGAAGTGAACACTGCAGAGCATAAATTTGGTAACTCGGCGTAAGATCTATAACCTACAGCACTTTGATTAAAGATTACACAATAACCACAAATCGAATCCGACAGGATGAAAACAATAGAAACGATATTATCGACTGAAAGTGCCTTGGATGTGTGTCAACTAGTGTCAAGTAGAGCTATGCTCAAGCCTAACCCACGGCACTTACGTAACCGAGAAATATCACAGCATTTATACTCGTATTGGCCGGAAATGTGTTAACTGTGTTCTAAAATTCCACGATTCGTTGGATGGATATATTTACGCAATTTTTTTTAAATATACAAGTACTTATGTTTAAAAAAGGTTAGTAAAATGTTTTCGCTGTCAGCTTTACACTTTTACTGGAAAATATTATAACAGGGTTGTCGATTCTTGAAAACGTAATGGGCTGCAGCGTAAGTGGCTACTGACGAAAAAAGTCTGCATTAAAACACTCTTCTGCGACAAAAAAGGATTAAATCTGCTTTTAGATTGACGTTATACAAACAGCGAGACAATATTGTAAAGTTCTGAGGATATTTATGAAAATAAAATACAGCCAGCCAACCAGACCTTTAAAATAGTGTGTATGTTTTTTTTCTTTTACTCAACTAGTACCTATTACAAAGTATATTTGGAACAACTCCACTATTATGGGTAGGGCTTGGACTGGCTAGAACACAATTTGACTGCATTTGATTTTTGCCTAGAGCTTAAAGTGACTACTACGTAATGGCTCGAACACTCAAATCTCCTAAAGGATAAATTGACTAGTACCGAAAAAACGTAGAACACATTTTGCCTACCTATTATTGTATTTTGTTTTTGAATGTACAGGCGAGGTGAAACATAAGCTGTAGTCCGTTTTGTCCTACGATTCTCAATTTCCGGAGGACAAAATGGTTTTTATTTCGTTTTGTTTTACGATCGTAGGACTAAACGGATTTAAAAAGAACAAAGAGAACAAGTGGCCTCACTGGCCATATTTGACTTCTTCCAACACTAGGTAGGTTATATCAATAGCTAATCACACATCACACCCGATCTTGGTTATATAATTACATATTGCATGATATAATTGTCAACCCTAAAGAAGTGAGTAAACAAATTAAACTATTTAATTAATTCGTAAACAAAGCCCGGTGACTGAAAGCAAACAGTAAACAGTCGATCGATTGATGTTTTGGAGTGACTTCAGACTTCGATGTTGAGATTAACTAATCAAAACATAGGTAAATGGGACAGAGACGCTGCGATACAAAATTTAATTCTTGAATTTTAAAGTCACCGTTTGCTTTTGCGATCATTTTAAAGCATTAAAATAACTTTCTGTCAAAAGCGTCTTCTTTGTTCACATGTCGACTGTACTTTTTAGCAGTGTTCAACTACTAATTGAGGGATTCTAATGGTAGGTCCACGACGTGATTATCTTGTGGACTGGCCACCTTCTCTCTCCATCGTCAGACTAGTCTGTCCCAAAATATTGCTTTGTCATCTGACAAAGTGTACATATTTTAACTCGATTTAACTTCGAGAAGTAGGTCAAATTTGGGTGTTAGGAATTGGCCTAAATAAAATACCTAACTAACATACGGACATTGCAAGTTAAATCAAAACTTGTAAAAAGTACTCGTATTAGTCTAAACTTTTACTGTAAGTGCGCTAAATAAGTACATACTTAATACTTATGCACACAACGCCCGTATAGAAACAATTAATTTAATTTTTAGCGTCACATTTGTATGGATTTATATTGCAGTAAACCTCATGATTATTTGTAGTATACCAATATGTCAAATTATTATTTTATGTATTAACATTTTGTGGCGTTCATCATCAAATTATGATTACGTTTCGATAATATCATTAGTTTTGAAGTTGAAATTAAATCCTCCTGTTAGTAAGTAGGGTAAATCGTTAGTAGCTGGCCACTCATACTAAAAATGTACTCTATTCACCCATAATAAAAATAATTTTAGTATAAGGTTTCAATTACTGGCCACCCTTCAATAACTGGCCACGTATTCGTAAATTGAATTCTGTTATAGGGGAACAGAGTTAATTTTTAGTATGAGGGGACCAGCTATTAAAGGGTGGCCAGCTACTGGCAATTTACCCTACTCAAAAATATAATAAAGATGTCGAGATGGTCGTTTCGGCAAACAGCATACCTACTAGCGAAAAGTGTCGACAAACGCCTTATCGCCAGATGGCTGGACAATTGTTGTAACTACGGGAATTGGAAGCTGACGAAGTCGCCGGCAAAAGACTCATCATATCAGCCGAAAGACGTCCACTGCTGGACATAGGCCTCCCCCAAAGAGTGCCACAATGGCCGGTCCTGCGCCACCCGCACCCAGCGGACTCCCGCGACCTTTACCAGGTCATCAGTCCACCTTGTGTGGGGGCCTACCCACAAAAGACCCGGCAAAAGACTGTTTCCCATTAACCAAAGGTGATATTTTGAATGTTCCGTCCTCCCTAAAACATATGTATGTCAACTCCATTACGGTCTGGTCAGGTGGACTAGTCCAATCTCTCAACGCCTAGTTTATTTCTGGGCGGCGCGGACGGACGCGGCGTCTTATTGAGTAATGAGTTTAGATTAGCTTTAGACGCGTTGTTATAATTATTGCACTAAGGGGATAATGATCGATATCTTTTCAGTTCGATGAGTTTGTTGTTTTATTTTATAACTTGCACTTGCTCGTAGGGTTAGAAAATTTCGCGAGTAAATGTAATGTAACCCTATCATGAAATGGCTGTCATATTGCTTGTACACGTGAACGCGTTAATTAACCAGTCAATATGGTTGGTAAAATTAATCACTGTATGACAAGTTTATATCACGGTGAAAACTTTCAGTGTATTCAAAATCCAGGATCCATCATAATTGTCCAAGTAATAATATAATCTATTAAACAAAAATAAAACAATTTAAGTTCTTTACGATTTATAAATATATTTACCCCTTGGTTGAAAAAATTTTGTGTATCCTTCAAATGAATAAAAACATATTCGCAAAAAAAAAATAGTAGCTAACAGACCTTTGTCTTGATATTATTGTGTCAGTTATTTCAATAAACGAACGTGTAAAGGTAAAGTCATCATCACCAAGTTAATATAATACGCAGTAGCTAAACTAATACATCTAATTTACGAACTTTTTTTACCCAGCTCTTTGTTTATAAATAGACAATAAGTATTAACGAACGTTTAGTTTTTTGGGCAAGACCATTTTGGGGTACTTAGTGAGAAAATTATGGTAAGTAAAGTATATAGAAGGTATTATACAACGTGTTCCCGGGAATTTCCGTTAATTGCAAGGGGCATAGTTTAGATCAAATAAAGTTAATTTCTCCAAGACAGTAGTATCTTAACTCTTACTCTTATCAAGATATTCAATGTTTAATTTAATCAGTTTTGCAGACCAGCGTAAATGGCTCTTAACTGTGACATATGACGTCACAGTTAAGAGCCTTTAAATTAAGGCTCCTATACACTACAAGAACGTTTACAAAGTGAGTTCGTTGGATATTACATATTTTTTACATAAATATTTTTAATTCATGTGTTTCAACATCCTTGTGCAATAAGATAATAACCGTTAATCCTACATTAAATTATTTTGTACAAAACTCGAAGCAATTTTTTTATTAATTTGTTTTAACACATAATTATGCTAATTTGTTTCTGTGAATGAACTCTGCAATATGCCAAAGTTAACGGAAATTCCCGGGAGCACCCTGTATAGGTAAGTACATATGGATCGAGTAGAAACCGCTCCTCATCTAATTAGCTGAAATTTGTCATCAATCACAGAGACCTTGGTGGTGTGCGAAATGAACGATTTGTCACTTACGCAGCGGACGTGTTAAGCCAAGTCGAACCAAACCAAGCTAAGCCTGGTTTAACTTGCCCAAGCCAATCATCTAGCAAGCAATTTTACTAAACCTAGGCTATGTACCTACGCGTTAAAACTAGGTAAATGATGCATATCTACGAAGATTAATTTGATGGAAGGTATTGTATTATAACCATTTGATTCAGCAGTGGAGCGTAATATTGTAATTTAACTGTTGGGCACCAACGATATAAATTTGTGAGAAGAAAAACTGATAGCAAATTTAAGCTTCCACCTTTTATGGCATGCCCAGGTATTATTGAGCTCCGGGAATGCTACGTTACATTATTATTTGATGCCGCGTATACTCTGCCGTGGCAGGAGCCGCAAAGTTAGCAGTTACTGTAGCAGCCAGCAAAACTAACATTGACGTGCGCTAACTTCGACAGATGCCATTGACACATTTAACTTAGTGGTTTACTTACTGTGTGTTCTAGATACAGGGCGGTGTGGGTAATGAGTGGGTTGTGTGCTGGGTATGTGTCATTGTAGAAAATATAAGTATATATAAGGACAATTACGCCGATATTTCAGTTGCCTTAATGTATAAAGGGGATATTCTTAGAAAAACGCATTTCTTTCTTGTCTCTGTCAATCTGATTTTGAAAGATAGATACATATCACAGACATATTTTATATGACTTACCCACTGAAGCCAAACAAACTTTTATTAACATGTTTTTCTATGATAGGGTTATAATCATAGTTCAGGCGGATATAACCATGTACGTAATACGTAGAAGAGCAAGCGCAATGCAACATTAGCAATAAGGGTTTTGCTCAATAAATTATTCTAATCTACTCTAGTCTATTTCTACGTTCCGTCATAATAAATATTACAATAATATTAGTTTATACGTCACATTTAGGACTAAAAACCAAGCCCCTTTCCGATGTATCACTTAAGCAAATACGGATGACTCGTGTACTGTTGGTTCACCGATCGAGTCAAGACGGGCCATGTTCTGCGTTTGCGATAGCTATGCAAAGAAGAGATAAGCGCTGAATTAGGACTTACTTAGTAAGATAACAATTAGACGAACTGTATTTTGACGCCGGCCTTGTAATATAGAGGATACCATGTTTATGTACAGATTCGCTACACCATTTGTTAGAGAAATCGGTGCAAATTAGATTTCCTCAACTATACCTATACAACACATTCGCTTATACATAGAAGTCGGTAGGATCATTGTTGCATCAACCTTTTGAGCATAATAAATTAGTTGTTTCTGCTAAATAAAAACTTAAAAAAATACGCATATTTCCATTATATTTCCCGTGGCTTTTACAAACTTTTATTTAACTTGCAATGTGTGTACGTTTTTCGGGTAAAAACTGAATTTTAAAGTAGTTATACTAGTATTCAACCGATCGCGCTGATTTTTTGCATACACGCTTAGTTTGGATGGCAATGCAATATTCATCATCATCCTCCTAGCGTTATTATTCCCGGTTGTGCCCCTAAAGGAGCCCGGGGTCCGCTTTGACACCTAATCCCAAGATTTGGCATAGGCACTAGTTTTACGAAAGCGACTGCCATCTGACCTTCCAACCCAGATGGAAAACTAGACCTTATTGGGACTAGACCGGTTTCCTCACGATGTTTTCCTTCACTGAAAAGCTAACGGTAATTCCGTACATAAGCTCCGAAAAACTCATTGGTACGAGCCGGGATTCGAACCCACGACCGCCGCTTGACAGCCGCATGCCTGAACCACTAGGCTACCGTGGCAATGCAATATTATGGTACTATAAAACTGGTCTGGTGATGGGGACGGTAAGTCGCCATAGGAACTCCCTCCTGGGCGGCTGCCACACTACTGGCAGGAGATCCGCCCTGGGAACTAAGTACAAGGGCAGGTTCTGGCCGAGGTATATCGATACCGTGCGGAACTGAGGGCCAGGGGAGAGCATCCTAACCAATGGGAGGTAGAAGGGCTTCGGGACGCAGCATGGAGCCTTTCTCCCAAGATGGAGGGCAGATCTGGAAGTGAGCACGGCCGGCAAACTAACCATAACGGCGAACTAAACTTCCACCTGGTGCAAGAACAAACGGGCCAGTCGCGAGGGTCAGAGTAGCACGCGTCAAGCGAACGTTTGGCCCTCCTTAGCAGCGACATGGTTGGAAAATCGTTGGGGGTTCTTCTGTCCGGGAGTCCCACACACCCGTCCGTTCCCACCTGACCGGCCCGACTATGCGATTCGGTTACATATAATACATATATTCAGAATCAGTAAAAAAAGCGCATCTACCAGTATTTTTAATTTCGCTTAAAAACGAACAGAAGTCTACTTTAAAGACTAGCAAATATAACATATCTGACAAGTTAACAATAGGAAACTACCTAATCGTCGTCTCGTGTTATTTGCATCACAAAGTTTAATTTAGAAGCTTGATTAAATCAGACTAGTATTCTACTATATAATATGAATAGGTGATTCGTCAGTTAAAACCGTACGAGTTTAACGTATTCTGTACATATGCACAGAACAAACAAACTGTTTTCTGCATTTAAATGAACCCGGTCAACAATCGGGAGGCGATAAAGTTTTAATTATGAAACCGCGGGGTCATACTAAACCCGTACACACTGAATAAACTACCTATTCGAGAACATAACTCATAAGTTAATTGAACTCGCAGCTCAATAAACTAATATATGCGTTAAGTTTTACTAAGTTTCTATTACGTTGGTTTTAGCGAAATTAATGAGCCTCTGGTTGAAGCTGTACATTGCCGTCCCAGAATAAAAAAAGATCGTCAAATTTGAACCTGTACAACATTGAAATAAGTCAAAATAAATAAATAAGACATTATAATCAGTCAGATTAATGGTGAGTATCCAATCCACCAGAGCTATGCAAAGTAGCGGAGGGAACATGCATTCCGTCGAACAAATACTTCACTTTCGGATACCGTCCATATTTAAGTATGTTGTTAGGCATGTCCCCTGGATTCCAAAACTGACGGGAGACAATCTCTAAGGAGTTTGTCTCCCCTGTAATGACGTCATCAAAAACGCCGCGGCCGCGCTTGGAAAAGTTTAAATTACACCCAAAACATGCAACGTACATACACAAGTGGGGTACCAAATGAAAGCTGAATAAATTGTCAATAGTTCATTAATAAATTATATTTTAATAGGTATGCTAGTTTAAGTACTATTAGCAAAAGTATAAAACAAATCAAAGAAAAATCTAAGGACTTTCAGACTTGCGGCAAAGCTAGAAAAGATACACGAATATAATGTACACCACAAATGATATCTAGTATTTCAGCGTTACACTTTAGTTTTTTATTTTAAGACAAGAGCAAAATTGAGAAAATTGTGCTCAAAAAACCAACAACGCAAAGCGAGTTTTCCCTACAAGATAAATTTTATCGAAATTACTATTTTCCAGAAACCAGCACGAACTTTTAGTATACTGTTAGACATGTTATGTGCACCGCAAAACTGGCAATTGTATTAAATTGAATTGAAAAGTGGGAATTGTACCTGAAACATTATGTAATACATATAAACGGGTGTTACGAGTATATCATGTAAAAGCTAAACAAATATGCTATAATTTTTGCCACCATTGTGATTCCATATATCCATAAAATTAAGATATATTTTGCAAAATTGTAGAGAAGAAAAGTGAAAAGCCTGCTACATTCGATTTTCGGGAATTTAAATTGCTCTGAAACGTATCATTACATCAAATTACAATGTTAGAACGAGTTATAGCATATTTTATTAGATTTCATATAATATCACATTTGCATTCAGGAAGTACATAGTTTGGGTTTAATTTAGACTTTTCTAAAAGCGGAAGCTGGGGGTTTTTCACTTTTCTTGTCTAATATTTTGCATATACCTCTTAAATTTAAGGATATATGGAACCCTAATGTTGGCAAGAATTATAGCATATTTGTTGAGATTTTACATGATATAACACCAGTTTATATCTATTACATGGTTCAGGTAAAAATCTCACATTTAAAAATAGCGTCCGCGGCAATGAAGATTATGTCATTACTAATGACCCTTTAGAGACTGTCTCTTTGCAGTTTCGCGGTGCACATAACATGTCTAACAATATACTAAAAGTTCGTTCTGGTTTCTGAAAAATAGTAATTTCGATAAAAAATTATCTTGTAGGGAAAACTCGCTTTGCGTTGTTGGTTTATTGAGCACAATTTTCCCAATTCTGCTCTTATCTCCACTTATAATAAATCTCTAAATTAAAAAAAGAATCAGCCAGTTTGAAACTAAGCTTTGCGCGGTTCGAATGTTCTCAGCATCCCATGAACGGAAAAATATGAAACATTTTATATAGGTACATTATTATTCTAGCTGCAACTTAGGATAGTTTTTATCCGACTGCGACAGTTAATTAATTTTCCGAAATATACGACTTCATTTAATTTTTCATTTATTTTTATTGAAAACAAACGCTGCTCCAACTGTCAGCTATAAGAACCGTCAAATTTTCGTCAAAATGGCGGAATTGCTTTGCCTTTCACTTATTAATAATTTAAATCCCGTCTACGATAGACCTTTACGAGACAAATGCTAAAATATAAACCATAAAAAAATATTCGATTCTGATATGAGAACTTATATGCGCAAATGTCGTTTTATGTCGTAATTTCAATAAATGAAATCAACAAATTTGAACAATATAATTAACACGAATTTGTTTTTTTTGAATGACAATGGCACGCGCTCGGCGTATTCAGCCAAAGTACCTGCGGCGCTACCTCGAAAACCGATACTCAATGTTCATATATTTGCATCCCTGTCACTCGAGTATGGTTAGTGCGATAGAGATAGAGATACCCGAATATTTTCGAATTCCGAAATTCGTGGTTATAGCTCAGGAATCGAAAATATGGTAAATAATCATAATGTATTTTCTCGAAAAAGAATTTAAAATAAATATAGTCAAATGGAGAAAAAAACAAAGCAAGAGGTTATATAGGTAATGATTAAGTTATAAGAGTACAAAGTTTTAAGAGGGGGTATGTTCTGTCCCTTTTCCGCAAAACGCACCTTCATATGAAAGGATTGTTTTTTACTATGACGCTCGAGTATCGAGTACGTCACAGTCCCTCATCGTTTTCTCACTCTAACAAGCGACATTAAAACGGATGTAGCTTCATAATTTTTTTGAGATATTTGAATGGGAGTTTCATTATCTTCTATCTATTTATACATAATAAATGATCACTCAACCACTCACTCATCAACGCACAGCCGAAACTACTAATCTTAGAGAGTTGATTTTTGCACAGTATGTTGCTTTTATAACGTGGGCTAGGAATAAAAAGGGATTTTTCAAAATTCTACCCCTAAGGGGGTAAAATGGGGGTGCAAAGTTTGTATGGGAGAACCTTTTTTTTTTGAGCTATAGACTTAAACTTTGTAGAAAAATTAGTTATTAGAATACAAATGAAACACTTTCAGCGTTTTGGAAAATTCCACCCCTACGGGGGTAAAATAGGGGTGCAAATTTTGTATGGGGGAAACAATATTTTTTTTAAATAGAGACTTAAAACTTTGTAGAAAGATCAGTCATTAGAATACAAATAAAGAACTTTCAGGGTTTTAGAAAATTCTACCCCTAAAGGGGTAAAATAGAGTGCAAAGTTTGTATGGGAAAAACTACTTTTTTTTAAATAGAGACTTAAAACTTTGTAGAGAAATTATTCATTAGAATACAAATAAAGTACCTAGATTCAGTGTTTTAAAAAAATCTACCCCTAAGGGGGTAAAATAGGGGTGCAAATTTTGTATGGGGGAAACAGTATTTTTTTTAAATAGAGACTTAAAACTTTGTAGAAAGATTAGTCATCAGAATACAAATTAAGTACTTTCAGCGTTTTAGAAAATTCTACCCCTAAAAATAGGGGTGCAAAGTTTGTATGTGGGAAACTATTTTTTTTAGCTAGAGTCCTAAAACTTTGTAGAAAGATTATTTAAATACAAAGAAAGTACTTTCAGCGTTTTGGAAAATTTCACCCCTAAGGGGGTAAAATAGAGTGCAAAGTTTGTATGGGAAAAACATATTTTTTTTTAATAGAGACTGTAAACTTTGACGAAAAATTACTTATTAGAACATGAAAAATACTACATTCGGCGTTTTACAAAAATCATTCCCTAAGGGGGTTAAAAAAGGGTGCAAGATTTGTATGGGGAACACTTTTTCTGAGCTAGACACTTAAAACTTTGTAGAAAGATTACTTATAAAAATACAAAAAAAAAGACTTTCAGCGTTTTTAAAAAATCTATCCCTAAGGGGGATAAAAAGGGGTGCAAAGTTTTTATCAGGGAAAGTTTATGTTTTTGAGTTAGAGACTTGAAACTTTGTAGAAAGATTACTTATTAAAATACAAAAAAAGAACACAAATCGTTTTAGAAAATTCCACCCCTAATAGGGTTAAAAAGGAGAGCAAGCTTTGCATGGGCAACACTTTTTTTTGAGTTAGACTTAAAACTTTGCAAAAAGATTACTTATTAGAATACTAAAAAAGAACTTTCAGCGTTTTAGAAAACTCCATCCCTAAGGGGATCCTTAAGATCCTTAAGAAGGGTAGCCAGTGTTGTGTGGGAAAAACTTTTTTTTTTACTAGACTTAAAACTATTCAAAATGTTACTTATTAAAATTAATAATAAAGTACTTTCAGAGTTTTAGAAAATTCCACCCCTAAGGGGGTTAAGAAAGCTTTGTATGGGCAACACTTTTTTTGAGCTAGAGACTTAAAAGTTTACGAAAAAAGTTCTTTCAGCGATTAGAAAAATTCAACCTCTAAGGGGGTTTAAAAGGGGGTTCAAATTTTAAATGGCGAGCAATAACATTTTAAAGTGTGAGTAAGAGATTTTTAACTTCGGTCTTATTCTGTACGTTAAAAGACTACAAAACAGATTTCAGAGTTTTTCCAAATTCATCCCCTAAGAGTGTTAAAATTGGTTCAAAGTTTGAGTATTTCAAGGCATTTTTAAAGTATGAGATTTTTAACTTTGGTTTTAGACTGTTTGTTCACAAACTAGAAAATGAACATCAACTTTTTTTTTAATTATCCCCTAAAAGAGGGTTCAAATTTTGTATTGAGAGAAATCATTTTCTAAGACGATAAAAAGTTCTACGCGGACGAAGTCGCGGGCAACAGCTAGTTTTAAAATAAAAAACTAAAATTCAAAGGTGAAATACTAGATATCATTTGTGGCATACATTACATTCGTGTATCTATTCAAGTTTTGCCGCAAAGTCTGAAAGTCCTTAGATTTTTTCTTGATTATTTTACACTTTTGCTAATGGGTCAATCAACGTTTTCTTGTTGTTATTCTGTCCCGGTAAGCCAAGAGACAACATTAACAGACTTTCTTAGAAAAAAATACTATTAACTGGAATGGGTTTACCAATATGACAAAAACACGTTTTTAGTGAATGTAAACCCCATAAAATAATAGTTTTAAAGAGTGACCCAGGAGACGTAACCATGGCAACGAGCAACAAGAAATAGTTGATTGACCCTAATAATACTTAAACTATAGAGCAGTGTTTTTCAACGTTTTTCATGGCGCGACCCCCCTAGAGTAAGCAGCAGTAATGCAAGCAGGGGGTCGCGACCCACAGGTTGAAAAACACTGGGTTTACACATTGAAATATAATGTATAAATGAACTATTGAGAATTTATTCAGCTTTCATTTGGTACCCCACATGTGTTACATACACATGTGGCGTTGTATGGTTTGGGTGTAATTTACACTTTTCCAAGTGCGGCCGCGGCGTCCTTAGACATTGTCTCCCGGCAGTTTTGGAATCCAGGAGACATGCCTAACAGCATACTAAAATATGGCGCCGGTATCCGAAAGTGAAGTATTTTCCACTAACACCATGCACTACGAGCTGGGTGACCCTAAGGTACTCGGACCTTTATAAAACTAAGTGAAACTACGTTGACACAGATGCTACGTTGTTAAAAAAGACGCCTACGGGTCGTATGTGATCTCGCGTACCGTTTTATGATTGCTTTGAGCGTCGTCGCAGGAGTGTTGTGACAGTGGTTTGCCTATAACAAACTGTTGTCAGTGAATTAAAGCAAAAAAAAGTAATTATGTATATAGCAGGACAAGGCGTGCAAAAATATCTGACACAACCCAATTTGTACAATTTTGGAGCGTGTTAGATATTTTTCAGCACCCGTTCAGTTCATAAATAATACAGATACATGTACGTCCAGTGGCGGACCGCCCATACAAGCCGGTCCCTACCGGCTTGCCTAAAATTTCTTTTTAGGCAAGCCTATAGTTATATACTCTAAACTCTGTCTTAACTTTTCATGTTCCGGGGCCCATTGAACATTTTCACGCGCCGCCACGGTACGGTCAGCCTCACAAGGTTCTTAACACATTTGTACCGTGTCGCATTAAACGTTAAGTTAAACTGCCATATGAAGTTGTCAAACGAGTGAAAACGACAAGGTACTTAGGTGTTCAGCAACTTATGGGGCCGACTGTACGTTCACATAGGTTCAAAATATATCAGGAACCTTATGCCCTTAACAATAAAATCGTGCTCAAATACCTACTTTTGATCACTTTGTCCAGGCACGTAGTATTTTCAAACTCGAATGTAGGGCCATTTCGCCGGTTGGCGACCATCTAATTTCATGTGCCGGTTAGCGACCACTTAGCTGACTTGGTGAACTGAAAGCATATTTTCTCGTTTTTTTTGTAAATTCCTATTCCATAACTACAAACAATAAGGCATACGGCTGACTGTTTCAACAGGCTCTGTAGTATTGATGTTATCTTCAATTGAAAAAACCATGTTCTTCAAGTGGTCGCTAACCGAAGGTGTCCGCGTAACCGGCGAAATGACCCTACTTGATATTTCATTGCAAAATGCAAACATTGTTTCTAACCGCGCCGTTTTTCCGTTCTCGGCCAGGAAAATATTGTTGCGAGGGATGATAAACACTCGATCAGTGTTGATTTTTAATAAAAACGAAAGACCAAGACCGTGTCTGGTGTGCATTATAAAATGTTTAGACCCTCTACAAGGCTTTTCAATAATATATGATGAAAAAACTGGATTATAAAATCATACTTTAAAATATAGGTATTATATAAGATATGAAAGTTCAGATGTTTGCTTGGATGGTTGATGTGTGGAACACGGATTTAAATTAAATTTGGTATGGAGACCGTTTATTCAAAAATTTGAATGAAAACATGAGATATCTAATTTTTAACTCGAAAATTATCCGTTAAAGGGAATGAAACTGGGAATGGAAGTTGATACGGGAATTCACGCCGACGACGTAAATATTTATACATTTAATACGATCGTATGTTGATGGAACAAAATCTAAAATTGAATATACACCGTGGGCGTTAATAACCCGAAATATTTAACCACGCATTCCGGAGGTCATTATGAGTAAAAAAAATTATATGAATCCAATCCAAATTCAGCAAAAAAAAAAAATTTTTCTGTTTTTTTTTCGGTTTTTGTAAATAAAATTTGGATAAGTATCACTTCCTGGATGGAAATCATCCCTATTAATAAAATGGTAACAATAATTTCTCTAAAAAATAATGAATTTAGTGAGTGGTAGCTGTCACTTTGATGTATGTCATTAACGACTCGAAACTTGGCAACATCGGTAGCAACGTCTCCATCAAAAGAGCTTGATGCACTTTACTAATAACAATAAATAGTTGACATGAAAATGATAATATCTTCAAAACTAAACAGGATTTGACTGGGGTTCAAATAACATTTTTGCGCCTAATGACCTAAGGAATGCGTGGTTAAAATATTTCAGGTTATTAACGCCCACGGTGTATTATAATATAATGTGATCTGACCGTACGGTCGGCCTCACAAGGTTCTTAACACCTTTGTACAGTCAGCGTCAAATACTCTGTAGCAGTCAAAGTGGCCAAATAGTTCGGTACACCATATTAAATATGTGGTTTACCGAACTATTTGACTACTTTGGTTGTTACAAAGTGTTTGACGCTGAGTGTACCTTGTCGCATTAAACGTCATGTTAAACTGCCACATGAAAGTGTCAAACAAGTGAAAACGACAAGGTACTTATGAGTCCGACTGTAGATAAAGCCTGATACAAATATTGTGAAAAACGTCAGCAAAACAATACCTTCGTAACTGGATACATTAACCTAAATAATTGATATTATACATCAAAAGCAAAGCCATGTCCACAAATTTCGGAATCTTCCAATCAACCCCGTATTGAAAAGGGTCTCGAGGCATAAAAAAACCCACACCCAGGGACGAAATAATGGCCTGCAAACTCAAAGGATTGAAGTATAGAAATATGTATGTTACGCCGTATACCTACGCACATGTAACATTGAAGAAACTTAAGAACATAAAGGGCAATGATACCTTTGTAGTATGACCGCGGTCAAAACGGGACGGCTTTGACTTTGGCTTGGAATCGTTAGTCCCCTCAAAGGTGAGCGAAAACCTGAAGAAAAAATAGGAAGGGGGGCTGAAATCAAAGGGCCTTTTAGGCTTATTATGCTCACAGGGGGACGTTGGAAAAAAATTAAGATGGCACGCGGCGATCGGAAAGGTACTTGTTAACTACAACAGAGAGATAAACGGAACATCTGTAGGTATCTGATCTACTTTTGCCGCAAAACGGCGCAGGATTGTTATATTATTGCGTTAAATAGGTAGGATCATTTCGCCGGTTGGCGACCACCTAATTTAATGTGCCGGTTAGCGACCACTTAGCTGACTTGGTGAACTGAAAGCATATTTTCTCGTTTTTTTTGTAAATTCCTATTCTATAACTACAAACAATAAGGCATACGGCTGACTGTTTCAATAGGCTCTGTAGAATTGATGTTATCTTCAATTGAAAAAACCATGTTCTTCAAGTGGTCGCTAACCGAAGGTGGTCGCGTAACCGGCGAAATTACCCTACCTACTACAAAAAATTACTTATTTCATTGAAGGTCACTGTGAAAGTTTCAATCCTATTCTGGTAGGTTACAAGTTACTGACAACTTCATTAATCAAATTATATATAGTTATTGACTAAATAAAAAATCCTAACACTGTCGCTGATCCGAGCCAAAAGATTATCAGTTTATCACGGACTAGAAATTCGTACGAACGTATATTTGTGAGTAAGGACAGATATCGCGTCGAAACACTTAACTTTCATGATAAATATGAAATAGGTACATCTAATAAATGTAAAGTGACATCTAGCCTCCATTTTAGTGTCGTGTCAATCCCGCGGGGAGCTGGCCACGGAAGCACTCGGCAATTACAATGAGTGCCGCATTGTCCCCGCCGCGGCGCGGGCGATTACAAGACGGGGGCGAATTTAGTCGGCATGGCAGGACGTTGATACATAACCGACATAACTCCTGTTTCTAATAGTACTGACGTTTTTAGAATGTGCATGTTAACGTACCATTTGTAATTGATACGTCCTTTTTAGTGTTCCGTACCAAAATTGGTCCAACGGAACACTTATTATGCGGTCACTCGGAGGCTGTCCGTCTGTCACAGCCAGTTTTTTGTTGTAGTTTTAGCAAATCACAGATCGATCTGGTGATTTACAGCATAATTTTTATTAAAAAAAAATACTCCTGTCGTTAGCAAATATACATACGTAATCGCATCGCAGTTGCCAGGAAACAGGCCCTGTTTTATTAGATTCGTATTATATCCCATATTATTTAAATTTATTTTACGTTTTCTGCGACTTAGGGCTTGTGTCCATACCTATATTACGTCATTTCAAAATCGATGGGGGGGTCTGACCATTGAATGACGGTAGCAAGACGCAGCAGGAGGGGGAGGGGGAGGTTGTCGAAGATGATTTATCATCTCTCGCATTGTCAAAAAGTATGTAAAAATAATTAATTTCTGTTTTCTAATGATTACTGGCATAAAAGTTAAAGTCACCTTATATAATGTTAATTTATGAGAAATAAATTATTAAATTGATTTTCATTGTAAAATTAAAATCAATATTAATTAATAATTAATTTTCATATACATTTCTCAGGAAAATAGTTTATAACCGTGCGTTGGTTTTTTGCATAGCCACTTGGTTTCCATTCATATTTATTTTAATAGAGTTGCTTTAGCATGATCGCCTTTTGATTTCATCACCAAAGCAGCTCTGCAACCTGTAATATTGCATGATCATTTGACTCACATAAATGTGCAAAAATGCAACACAATTCATTTACGGAAAGTTGGGGCCAAATCTGGCATAGTAAGTTTTGAGCAAAACATATGAACAGTCGAGATTTTAAATAAAAACCTGACACCGGCTGTTATAAATTTCTTTGTTCCGATTCGTTTATAGGTAAATGAAATATGATAAGGTCACTAGTTAAATTGCATATGTTCTCATTATACAACCATTTAAATCATTCCACGCATACGTGGACATTAATCTTGCCAATTATCACTTATATGAAGACTAATACCATACATAATATAATTCGACATGTGATATACTCCACCGAACTGTTTACATCATAATGAAAATTATCATGCGTTGTAAAATGATCATATTAACTCACGTATTAAATGCCACTACGTAGTGACATTATACGTGAGATAAACCGTATATTTGTAGCATTATTTCAACATGTCTCACGAAAGTTTAAATTCGATAAATATATATTCAGTGCTTGAAATTCCATTTTGTTCGTTTTTTTAAGTTTAAATTAAAACCATAAAAATGTATTGTTGTATCTCTCGCAAAATGTAACTTTTTCAACTTCATCGTACTTATTGCGACGCTAGCTAAACAACATTGGTCGTACTCTTTGAACACAACCTAGTACATTTTATGAATATGAGAATAACCGACTTTGCTACAAACCGTTAAACGAGCTTTCCATTGTTTTTAAAATTTTAACTAAAATCTACTCGGAGCGTGTTTATTTTTGACGGTAAACCAGCGAAGGGCCAGATGTTAGAGGGTCGGAAAAATCGTCCCAAACTAATGGAGCGGACGTAGGGAATGAACTTCTAAAGTTGCCAACGGAGCTTTTTTGTTTAAAGCTTCGTATCCACTAAATTGTTTGTACACCTGTTTACGTATCGTGTAATCATGCCCTTTTATCTCACAGTGGGGTAACCGGAAAGCGAACAGGAAGGTTCAGTGGCTACAAAACCGTAATAATCAACACATTAACATTAAATATAAATAATGTATTTATTTTGTACTCAAATAAAACGTATTGTTGATGCAGCCCGATCCAATAACGTTGATACAGAATATTTGTATATTCAATGCATCTGTGCATATAATTTATCGTATAGTGAGCTTCTGTTTTCGAAAAGTTTAATTAAGGCGCTATAGGTTCAGCGAAGTGAAACAATATAATGCGTCTGTTTATAATAATATGGTTTCAAAAAAATACGAATAGTAATCTTGAGGCTTTTCTGCAGGGAAATCAGTGATTCGAAACACGATTAAGCAATTTTCGCTCCATAGAAAAAAATCACGAACATAGGTCTAAAACATATTAAAATTCACTTAAAACATTCGTAGCAAATTATGCACAATAGCTAAACATATTAACATTGGTTCTAAAAATCGGCAATATCATGTTTGAGGGAACTTAGTGATTACTTTTTTATTTATTTAAACGCACAAGAAATTAAATTTAAAAAACATGATATCCGCGCTTCCAAACACGCACTTCCATCTCGCTCACGCTTATGCTCAGCGAGAGGGAGAGAAGACCATGATACTATAGCGCCTTAAACGCAAATTTCAAATTAAAGGAAAAATTCGAACAATTTATTGCTCCGAGCGCGGCCAGTCACTCTCAGCTAACTGAGCTATCGGAATGATTTGCTCGGTCAACGAATTTTACTACCAGATATTATATACAACGTGTTCCCGACACTTTCCGTTAATTACAAGGGGGCATAGTTTAGATCAAAGCATGTTAATTTCTCCAAAACAGTAGTATCTTACTGTTATCAAGATAGGTACCTAATGTTTAATTTAATCAGTTTTGCAGATTTAACCAGTGTAAACGGCTTTTAACTGTGACGCAATAACAGCCTTTTAAATTTTGTAAGGTTCCTATACACTACAAGAAGGTTTACAAAGTGAGTTCGTTCGATATTACTTATTTTTTACAAACATATTTTTTATTTAATTTGTTTCAAGTACAATAAGACAATAACCGTTAATGCAACATTAAAATATATTGTGCAAAATTCGAAAAAAAAAATTAGGATATAATTATGCATATTTGTTTCTTTGAATGTACTCTGCAATATGCCGAAGTTAACGGAAATTCTCGGGAAGAGCGTGTATAGGTTGATAATTTAAATTGATATTAGTATTTTATTGTTTTATTTCATGTTTTCTTATGACCTTGCAACCTATTTATTATAATTATATTATTTTCGTTTTTTTGCTTCGACAAGGCTGCTTAACGGTTTCAATTGTGTCCCTATTGAAACCCTGTTTGACGCTAATGCTGCGTCATGTTGATCGTTAAATCGTTATAAACAAACAAAGAGGATTTACATGCAATTAATTTATGATCAATCGTTTTCGTTTATCATTTTCGCAGGCTTACTAAATGTAATTTCATATATTTGCAACACAGTACAGCATCAGTTAACGAACTTATGCACGTGACGTCACTATCCCCAAATGTGCCAAGCAACATAGGCATTACTGGCATCGGATAGTCTGCCCGTGAATCCACAGCTTTACAGCCTCACGTGCGTTGCCAACAAAATGGGCACATAAACGTTTAACGTGACGTTCCCGGCGTTAACTCGCCTGCCTAAGTATTGTTATAGCGATTCCAATGTGTCAACTATATTTACTATTTTTACAATGAGCTACGCAAACCCAGTTTTACACGTATATTTTGGACCTATAGTATCGCCAAAGGGAGATTCGGTTAATATTATAAAAGTTATAAATGCAAAAAAGCTGTTTTTACAAACTTTCTATTAACTTGCAATTTATGCACCTAACTAACTATGTTTGTTAGGGTGGAATCTTGCAATTCAATTTTGAAGCAGATATCTTCAACCGATTGAGCTGAAATTTTGGGTAAAGGTATAGTTTGGATGACAATTCAACATTATGGGTAAGATGACATTCACTTAAGCAGTAATCGATTTTTTTATTTTAACCCTTTTATATTTTACGGTAAAAGTAACTTACTTTTTACATAGCTTATTTAGTGGACTTAAGATACCTATGATACAAATATGTATTATCAATATCGTACGGGATTGTAATTTTATGATCATTTTTCAAAACACTTCGTTGACCGCCATTACCTGCACGGTGCGGGTAATGGCGGTCTAACGAAATTAACACAGTTTTGCTTATAAAAAAAACAAGAATTTAATTTTTATTTTAACCATACCTACATAATCTTTATTTTTTTATAAAACATTATTTTTTGTAATAAACCAAACATTTTATAAATTATTTTTATTATGTCTATGAAACTTTCCGTTTGCTCTCACAATAATCGCATAAATAGGTCGCGGGGGAATCAACACCACGGCACTCTTCATGAGTCCACCTCCCATAGCTTCGACATAATATTATATCATACTTCGTTTTAGACCGGTATTACCCCCTTAGAATGATTGCCATAACCCCAAAATACAAAGATGTATTCTTTGGTTGATTACTAAAAACGTAAATAACTTTCATAAAATCTAACAAGCTAATGGGATACACTAATGCATGGGTTATTATTGACTTTTAGAAATATATTGATTGATATAAATCACTTTAAGCTTACCTTTCATCGAATTTTCTATTTTTTTAGAAGAAAACACGTCCTAACGTTTAGACAGCTGTCAAACTCACTGCACGCGATACAAATTGGCGCTTCTTTCAGCCGTATACTAGATGGCTGCACTTAGTAGCGATAGCGAAATGTTTTTGGAAGTTCGAGATTTTGACCTGACCGACATTGCCCGCTGACCGCCATTCCCCCCGACCATCGAGCTGTTCTGATGGTGGAGACCGAAGGTGGCCATGGGAATTCCGTACTTAACCGACGTTACTCTGGCCCCGTAGCATGGATGGCCGGCCTTATCACGCGATAAGTGACAGGAAAGAGCATCCGTCCCTGGCTGACACCGTTCGATAGAACGAGACGACGCGCTTATCCTATCACTTATCGCGTGATAACGCCATCCATGCTACGGGGCCTGAGGAGTTTGGACTCTTTAGAATCGTTTCAATGAGATATATTTTTTTTTTGACAGAAACTTATTTAAATTATTATTTTCTATAACGGGCTACACGTGGAGTACACAGAAAATGCAAATAGATTATCCGTCCCATATGCCAAGTTGGCAAAAAATTGATCGCAATGCAATAACGTAAGCCAGGCTAGTATTAAACACTCCAGATATTACGACCCTCAGTTGGAATGCCAATAATGAAAGAGCCAACCGGGCCCTTTTTAATTCGTCTGAGAACGTCCGCGTCCTGCGCGTTTCATTCGGTTCGATTAGGCCTGCCAGGGTACCGCGATCAGTGACATTATTCAATACCTATTTAGGAAAATATAATAAGCGATTTTTGCAAGTGGACCCAAAAACTAAAAATCGCAAAAGCGTAGTAACCATCCGACAAAAGAATATAAGGACATTCGTAAGGAACGCCTTAAAGGTACTAAGTGCAAGAGAGAAGGTATGATTCCACATAACTCCAATGAGCATGAACAACTTCATTGAATTTTTTTGAACTTGGCCACATACTTAATAACGATATATTTAGTTACGCTAAATGGAATCAAACATAGTGTAGATATTTTCAAAATACTACTGGCAGTCTTTTACGTGGGGCATACTGAAAGTTTCTGGAACTGGCCAATTACAAGAAGAAAGAAATAAAAAGCATAACTCTTTGCGAACATTTTACTTTTTAATTTGCGAGTGTCATTTGTTTTTTCAATGTAGCGTCCTTGAGAAAATTGCATGTAGGTGTAGCAATGAATTTATGTCGTGAAAATTTTCGCTCAATGATATTTTACGACTTTCGCTGTGGCCTTTGTCAACAATAGAGTTGCCAGTGACTTAAGTTGACATTTGGTGATGAAGCCCTATCTCGCAGCTCTGTGTATGCATGGTTTGGAGAATTTAAACGTGGCCGGGACCATCTCCAAGACGATGTGCGTGAAGGTCGGCCGGAGACTGCGGTTACGGAATCTAATATTGATACTGTACGACAACTAATTGAAAGTGACAAAAACATTACTTGCCAGCAAATTCGTTATTTATTGGGCATTGGAATGAGCCAATTACAATCAATTTTACATGTGCATCTGAAGGTCTGGAAGCTTTGTACTCGATGTATAACAGAAATGCATGTATGCATGATTTAACAGAAGACCAGAAACGACTGCGTGTAGAGCGGTGCCGTAAAATTATGAAAAAAGTAGATGGAGGACACTCATTAGCTGTCTATAATATCGTGACAGGTGACGAAACCTGGGTGTACTGCTTTGAACCGGAAAGAAAAAGCCAGTCGGCAGTATGGGTCTTTCCTTTTGAAGATTTACCTACGAAAGTTAAGAAAAGTCGGAGCACCGGCACAATGGTTCGAACGAATGCAAAAATGTGTAAATAGTGAGGGTATATACTCTGAAAAACAATAAATGTATTAATAATATAATCTGGTCTCATTTACGAAAATCCAGAAATTTTCAGTATGACCTAAGTACAGTTTGATTTTCTGATGCAATATAGATTCCACCAAGGGGGCGTCCACAAATTATGTAACGCAAATTGGAGGGAGGGGGGGGGGGTCCGGCAAAGCGTTACGGTCCTGTTACGTTGGAGGAGGGGGGAGTCAAGGTTTGCGTTACGTCACGCACGATTTTTTATAATAGTATACTTAAAAATAGTTTAGTTTTTCACATCCCTAGTTTGCGGTATTTGTCTAAGAAAATATTGGCAACACCGAGCGCGCGACGCGACAATGACAGACAGATACAAAAGTCTACCTTCCAAACGAAAACAAAATACAAGTGCAAAGTGCCGTACTGCAAGTGACGCAGGTGTTTGTGATTTGTGCCATGTGTTACGCTAAATTATAAGTAAATTAATATATTTGAAGGTGATGACATCGAAAATAGGTGAAATTTATCAAAAGGCCTTTAAGGCATACAAATAATGTCACTCAAGTATTTCAACAGCCACTGCACACCAAAATTTCAATGTAATTTGTTACACACTTGTTACACTAATGTTTCATTAAAAAAATGCAGATTTATGATTAAACAGTATCTAAAATACCACTTATCTTTCTTTTCTGAATATTACCCTGAAGACTTGTTACGTAACGGAATTGAAGGGGGGGGGGGGGTATCAGCTAAGCGTGACGGTGCTGTTACATGAGTGGAGGGGGGGGTTAAAAATTTAAGAATTTTGCGTTATGTAATTTGTGGACGCCCCCCAACTTTTCGTAATGAAAACTTCAAAAAGAAGTGAGGACTATGTAAAGTGTGTAGCCATTGTAGCCAAATAGATTAAAATGCATCAGTTTTCTCGCATTGCGCTGTACCATGCTACACGTTGTACATGTTAACGTTGTACCGACCCCTTCACACGGACCGAGCGACGGTCGCGCTTGACCGAATTCTTATCAGTACGAATAGTCCCATACGACGCCCAAGCGGGTAGGACATTTCACAAATAACTTCACCCCTTTGAGACTCGAAACCCTCATTCTGTTCTTACGCGGCCACTTAACTGACCTCGTTGGGATGTAGGTACTTAATTAACTTGTTAGGGTTTATTTTGCTCGTGTTTTTAGATAAGATTACGTAGAAATATTAACCACTAGACCACCACTACAGAGCAGAGAGTTATTACAGTAAACAATCTCAGAGTCAATTCGACCACATGTAAGTATTAGGGTTTATTACAACACAAGTATAGTTTTGACATTTAACCTCTGATTATGTCGTTATTTCTGTTTCGTCGAATCCAGCCTCAGTTGAACGCCACTTGAACGGAACGGACGTTGGCGTAATAATGTTGATCAAGTATAGAGTAGACTGAGAAATCTTTTGTTGGATAACCCTCTGTACATGAGTTCATGGAAATGGTTTTTTAAGAAAGTAGCTGATTTGATATTATTTCTTGTGTAACATTTATATTATTTATTCAACTTTTAAATCGTACTTAATGCATAAATTGACATTGTTTATTTCTGTTTAAAAGTAAGTGTCTATTAGTTGTTAAATGACAATCCGTAATTGGAGCTACAATTTTCACTTTGTGTATTAACATTTTGAATATTTTTTATTTTTATTTCTGATTATTGACGATCGTGATAAGGATTCTTATAATTTTGACATAGTATGCAAACCTATATTGTAATTTTTATCTCGAAATAAATAAATTTAATCTAATATAATCTAATCTAAAATGTCATCAACTCATCATCAACCTCCTAGCGTTTTCCAGTTACCCTAAAAGAGCTTAGGGTCCGCAAGATTTGGTTTAGGTACTAGTTTTACGAAAGCAACTGCCACCTGACCAACCCATAGGAAAAACTATACCTTATTGGGACTACCGGTTTCCTCACGATGTTTTCCTTCACATGCCACAAGTATGTCTAGAACCAATTTTGGAAAAAATAGGACTAAGGTCAAGTTAAACGTCACGGTCCACCTTTTCATTTAGACATTCTTTATTACATAACAATTTCATGTTATTTTTCACCTCATTTGCTCGGAAAGCCCATTTTTATTCCTTAAAAACAGATAGCAAAACTGCATTTTATCCATAAGAGTGCAAAGAATATTTGAAATCCGAACGAACGTGTTATTAGTTACTTTTTAGGGTTCCGTACTCAAAGAGTAAAACGGGACCCTATTACTAAGACTCCGCTGTCCGTCCGTCCGTCCGTCCGTCTGTCTGTCACCAGGCTGTATCTCACTGATGCCGCCATAGTTCCAGCTGAAATTTTCACAGATGATGTATTTCTGTTGCCGCTATAACAACAAATACTAAAAACACAGAATAAAATAGTTTTTTTATAGATAATGGTACGGAACCCTTCGTGCGCGAGTTTGACTCGCACTTGGCCGGTTTTTTTATACATAATAACATGTTAAGGCCAGTCCAGACAGGACATTTTTCGCCCATCTGATATTTTTATTTAGGTAGGTACCGTACCTTATTTCGTTTTTTTTCTTTTGCATTTTTTTTCATCATGTTAAATGTTTATTTTCTATTTTTTCATATTTTTGTCCATTTTGGATTTTTTTCTTTTTGAATTTTTTTTTCTATTTTTAATGTTTTATTCTTTCTTTTTATTTTAATATTTTTTTTGGTTTTTTAATGATTTTTTCTTTTTACACCTTTTTTTTATAAATGTTGTTTCTCTTCTTTTAATGTTTTGTTTCTTTAATAATCTTTTTTTTTTTTTTTGGTATTTTTTTCTTTTTTTGTTATTTTTTCTTTTTAATGTTGTTTTTGGTATTTTTTTCTTTTGTAAATGTTTTTTTGAAGTTCCATTTTCATTTTTTAAATATTTTTGTCTATATTATGTTTTATTTTTTATCTTTTATTGATTTTAATGTTTTTTCAATGTGTTTATTCCTTTTTTCCTCTTTTTTAAATGTTTTTTTGTAGTTTTTTCTCTTTTTAAATATTTTGGTTTCTAATTTTTTTTTTGATAATATTTGTCTCTATTTTATTGCTTTATTTTCTTTTTTAAATGTTTTTTTTTTCCTTTTTTCCACGTTATTTAAATTTTTTCTCTTTTCCATGTTTTTTTCTGCTTTTTATATATTTTTGAATGTTTTTTGAAATTATTTTATCTGTTTTGAAATTATTTTCCCCTTTTCGAATGTTTTTCTATATTTAAATGTATTTTTTTTGTTTTTACAATGTCTTTCTCTTCCTCTGTTACATCTTTTTTTCAATTATGTAATCTTTATTGCTATTTTTTCTTTTTAATCTTTTTTTTCTCTTTTCTACGTTTTCTCTCTTTTTAATGTTTTTTAAAATTAGTTCTTACATTTTTCTTTTTGTTTTTTTTCTATTTTCCTCGCTTTAGTGAGGTGAAAAGATTTGTGTTACACACGGGTGCAAGTTATTTTGACGTCTCGTGTGTTGCAACACTCGCTACGCTCAGGATTATATTTTTGAATCACTCGCTTCGCTCAGGATTCTCTCGCTTCTCGCTTCGCTCGTGGTTCAACCATAGAATCCATTCGCTAGCTCGTGGTTCAACCCTAGAATCCATTCGCTAGCTCGTGTTTCAATTCCACACTCGCGGTTAAAATACAACTTTGCACCCTTGTATAACAAATAACTATTTCCATAAGAATACGATTGACTGATAATCTGCACGAAATGCTTTCAAATTGTACAAGTGCTAATCGAACCAGATCACTGTCCTAACTTTTTAATACATTATGTTACAATATAGATAATAAGCTACGCTTACGCTTGTGGAATCCAATTACATTCTCAATAAACGCAAATATCAAAGAACTAAAAATCGACCCTCCACAACGCGACGCGGGCTACAATTTCTTACAACATTAAATAATAACGTATTTTCTATAAATAGCTGCTCCCCTGAATGTCAATTTCCTTCAAATGGAGCGTTAGGCATTTAAAAAACAAAAACATAAAATGTAATTCTTTATGCGAAGCCTTCGCGTCGACCATAAAAGAATACTATTTTCAACACACCTGCTCGTAAAGTAGGTCTTATTACAGCGTATTTACACTGATAATGCAGAATATTACCCATGCCGTGCCTTTTACATTACATTATCGCACTAGTGCCTTTTCATTACATATCTTTTTAAATATTAGCAAAATAATGCAGAATATTACCCATGCCGTGACTTTTACATTACATTATCGCACTAGTGCCTTTTCATTACATATCTTTTAACATTTTCATTTTTTATTTTTATTTTTTTTTTCCTCGCAAATGTGTTGAAAAACGTCGTATGAAACACGTGAGCATTGGTCATTACACTTCTCGTCTCCATTAAGCCTTCGCCTTCGGCTCAGGCTTAAAAACCGACTCGAGTGTAATGACCAACTTAGCACACTTGTATCATAATGTACTATTGTATATCTAATCCGGAAAATATGTTGTATGATTATGAAACTCCATTTCTGTAAATGTAATATGTCAATTCTCGTGCATTTGGATGGCTTTTCTTCATACAAAAGGTAGCCTTTGTCACCCGGAGCATAATTACGAATCGATTGAGACCTCATTTATCAAAATCGGCTCACTAACTTAAACGTTACGGCGGAACATACGTAAATATGTAGGTACAAACATAAACTGCTAAAATCAAACCCCTCCGTTAATAATAAAATTCACAAAATACTAAAATTTTCTCCTAATCTGTTTTTGCCGGTTACCGTAAGAACTAAATAATAAAGTTTTTTTGCTATAGGCCCATTTTCTAATCTAACTTGCACAGTGCATAAGAATGTGTTACGATAACGATCTCATGAGCATTAAAAAGCGGTCAAGTGCGATTCGGACTCGCACATGAAGGGTTCCGTAAAATAAATTGCGGTTTACGATTTATGACGTATTAAAAAAAACCTACTTACTAGATCTCGTTCAAACCAATTTTCGGTGGAAGTTTGCATGGTAATGTACATCATATATTTTTTTTAGTTTTATCATTCTCTTATTTTCGAAATTACAGAGGGGGTTTGGAAGTGTCTCTCGCACAAACTATTCAGTTTAGAAAAAAATTATATTAGAAACCTCAATATCATTTTTGAAGACCTATCCATAGATTCCCCACACGTATGGATTTGATGAAAAAAAAATGTATGAGTTTTAGTTCTGAGTATGGGGACCCCCAAAACTTAATGTTTTCATTTTTGTGTGAAAATCTTAATGCGGTTCACAGAATACATCTACAAACAAAGTTTCAACAGTCATTTTGACAGTCTTATAGTTTCGGAAAAAAGTGGCTGTGACATACGGACGGACAGACAGACAGACAGACAGACATGACGAATCTATAAGGGTTCCGTTTTTTGCCATTTGGCTACGGAACCCTAAAAAAGTTCGTACAACTAGCATTAACTCAAAACATTATATTAGAAATTTAAAAAAAAAATGTTTCTAACTAAAAGCTAATTTGAAAAACTTTTTTAGAAATGCTCACATTTCGTTTGTTTGTATATTAAAATTATATACTTCCATACAAACATATAGCAGGGAGTGCCGGGTGTCTTTTCAAATATACTCGCCGATCTCAGTGTGTAGGTACAGTGGAGTATTATCCGGGCTGTGCACAAAAGACGGTACCATGTTTGTCCACCCGCGCGCACGCCCCTAACATGAAATATATGGACGTCAATACTTTGTACACTCGTATATTACGCACGCTGTTTGACTTTAGTTGTAGATTTTTTATTCGGGGATAGAAATTCGAATATCTGTTTTAGTATTAAGTGCAAAGGCAACAAAACAAATGATTGTAGACCTCTCGAAAACACAGATTGTTACAGGCTATTACTTTATTCTGTACATTAATTTCCCGCAATACATCAGAAATTGATCATGAAACCGAAATGGAAACTTGCTTGATGCAATGTATAATAGAAAAATGCAATCTCCTCCGATCGCCTTACAAACGCAGAAATAATTCTAAGACCCGACCGAACGGAGTAAAATATCTACCGGGCTCCGATACACCGCCATGAAAACTCGTTGTAAACCGATAGACCACGATTTCAATCCGAAGATACGTGAACCGACTTCAATTGGAAACAGATATAGCGAAATATCTATGTAGCATGCGCCACTGTTACATGAGCCACCCACCCTCCACGCATCTCAGGCATTTTGAGGAGCTACGGGGGGAAATAATATAATTTAAGATATCAGGTAACACTTGTCGTAAGTAAGATCACATCTAACGCTTGTAAAGCATCATCGCAATGTTCGACTAGAGCGAAGTTGTAATGTAACTCGTAACTGGTAGAGTGTGAAGTTAGTGGAACCCGCGTACGCTGGGGCTATTATGCCAGTTTCCAATACGCCTCGAACGACTGCGGGAACGCCTTTGGGTAATTAGGTAATAAATAGTAAACTTCACTCCGAAGGCGACCGGAGTTTGGATTCGAGAAATATAATAATGTGAGTGTTATTTAAATCCAAATTAACTTTGGTCGATAATATTCAAGGAGGTTTCATAACACGTCAACTGACTAGGAACTAGCACATGCTGTTTAGCTTAACATACAAAACCCAAACGTTATGTTCATGTTTATAGAGACGTCGTAAATGTCTGTAACCTTTTTGTCAAGCGAACACTACAAAGATGTTTGTATTCATTCATTATATCAGTTCAAGCTATCATCCGTCTCTGGAATGTCATCCGTCTCTGGAATATCAGTTCAAGCTATCATCCGTCTCTGGAATATCAATTCAAGCTATCATCCGTCTCTGGAATATCAGTTCAAGCTATCATCCGTCTCTGGAATATCAGTTCAAGCTATCATCCGTCTCTGGAATGTCATCCGTCTCTGGAATATCAGTTCAAGCTATCATCCGTCTCTGGAATGAGCTCCCTCTGACGATAATACAAGCCGCAAGCAAGTTGGCTTTCAAACATAATAATATGCTCTACCAGCACCTGCTAGAACAAGTTTAGCGGAAAGCAATCAGTAGGTACCCCAGCACTTATGCAATAGTATACGCATTATATATTTATATAGTTTTATTAGAATATATGTGCAAAGCAAACTGCTGGGCAAATGCCTCCCCTTTTTTCCGCCATATTTATATACACATACAAATTTGTATTTATTCATTAATAGAGGTGTAGACACTTAATAAAATAATCAATAATGCAGAATTTTCTCGAAAGAGGATTAAAAATATATAAGTGTCCAAAGTTTTAAGAGAAGTTTTCCGAAAAACGCACCTTCATATGAAACGATTGTCATTTACTATGACGCTAGATGATCGTGACGTCACGATCCCCTAGCGTTTTCTCTCTCTAACAAGCAACATTAAAACGGTTGTAGCATCGTATTTTTGTGAGATGTTAGAATGCGATTTTCGTCATTAGGCATATTATTTTGCCTTCATTATTTTGAAGTTATAATAAATGTTTAGTCTAAATACACCCCTATTATGTGTTAATTTGTATTATTGTTAGTGTATTTTATTTGTGCAATATAGTTTAAATAATGAAATAAATAAATATTACCCGTAATACAAAACAAAAATATTTAGAAGTTTGCTGAATCTATTCAAGCCAACTAAGTAAAAATCGCCTTGTCTCTATCTATACGTAGTACTAAACTTACAATAGGTACTAAATTAGTCTCATGGAGTACCTACAGTACCGGTCAAAAGTTTAAGTTCACTCTTTGTTTTAGGTACAAATGAGTACTTTTGGGCAATAACTTTTTGCAGTTCGGAAGCCGAAATTTGTTTGCAAATGATCCGTTATTGTTTACAGAGATGTGTTTGATTAGTCAGACACAATTTACGTAGATTTCTAAACAACTCATTCCCTAAAAACCAACATTGTATCTGAGCATTGTCCGTTTTAAGTGGTAAGGCCATATGGCCCAGCCTTTGTCGTCATTCCTATAAGATTTTAGGGAATGCGTTGTTTAGAAATGTAAGTAAATTGCGTCTGACTAATTAAACACATCTCTGTAAACAATAACGGATCATTTGGAAACAAATTTCGGCTTCCGAACTGCAAGAAATTATTGGCCAAAAGTACTCATTTGTACCTAAAACAAAGAGTGAACTTAAACTTTTGACCGGTAGTGTATATTGAAAAAAACATTTCCCCTATAAGTACGTTCATTATCTCGCAACATATAAATAGCAGGCAGCTTGACCGGGCAAATAGGCTGCATGCGTTTGCAAGGTCGCATCTTACTCAATAATACAGTTTTAATAGAAGCCGTATATAGTACTGTATAAAGTTCAGGTTTCCCTACAACTTATAGGGTAGGAGGCGAGTCCGAGAAAGCAGACGTAGAAATAAAGCGGACAGTTTGTACCGGCCAGCGGTCCGGTCGTTCCTTCCGGTACATTGTCTTATCCGGACCACTTGGTCGGTCATCAATCATACCCGGGTGGACGTTGTCGGCACGGCCGAATATCGCAAATGGCGTAAAAAGGTTGCTCAGAATGAAAACCCGGTAAGTTTCCATTACCTACACCTACGAATATTATTGTGAAACCTGTCCATAAATACTCTTGAGCATCCCAACACTTGACATTTTTTAATAATTATACCCACTTGCCATCAAAAAGAGGGATAAACTTATTTAGAAGCCATCGGTCATCATGTCATCAAAATTGTCTGATAAAATATATAGGTAATTTTTGAAATATTACTTTGGAATGGTATCTGTCGCATTATTTTCTACTTCATTTATGTCATTTGGAATACACTTTGCAGAGCTTTTCTGATTAAAAAAAAATCTTTACACAATTGGTTTATAAGTTTTATGACAGTCCTGATAAATCAATATTTTAGCTACAAAAAGTGTAAATGATAATATTATCTTTGTAACATTTTACTAGGATTTGGTACAACGATATTGTAGGAGTAGTGAGGGTCAAAAAAGATTCTCGTAGGATTTATTTATTGCGCGCATAAATTATGCGTAGGCTTGAGTAACTATTTCTATGACGCAACAGTATCTTTGGGATACAGGCGTCGTTAGCATTTAAGATAAAGTTATAATTTATACAGTTAAGGGCCGAATAAAGATCGACAAGCTCAACGATGCTCAAGAAAATAAGTGTATACCTACTTCACAAACTTAACAGCGTAAGTTTTAAATAATAAATATTCTTATGTAACCACGAATGCACAATCAACGTTTTTGATTATTTATTAGATTGAATGTTTGCTATACAATATTCGAAATAAAAAATAATTATGGTACTTGTTTTGATCTCGAAAATCAACGGTTTGGTTTCACAATCTATGTGGCTTTTATGGTTTTATTTCCTACTGTCGCTTATTACTCAACTAGCTTCTGCCCGCGATTTCGTCCGCGTGGAACTCGTTTATATCGTAGTTCCATACAAACTTTCACCCCCATTTCACCCCCTTAGGCGATGATTTCAGGGATACAAATTCCTTCTCCGGGACTCAAACTAGTTATCACTATCTCTATACCACATCACAATCGGTCCAGCGGTTTCAAAGGTTAGATACAGACAGACGGACAGACGGAGAGACAGCCAGACAGACAGAAAGACGGACAGACAGCCACTGTCGCATTTATAATATTAGTATGAATATGGGTTGTAGCTTGTTTTACCGACAAATGTGCCATCGAATGTATGTTTTGCACAATTTTCATTTCATCGACAACCATTTTTGTACAGAATCAGTAAACTTTTCAGAATTGTTATAAAACAAACCTTACCTTACCTAATGGGTTCTACAGAATGACCTTTTAGCGGTTAGTACCTACCTAAAAAGTTAACGGTTTCTGAGTAACAAAAATTCGATGAAATGAAAACGTTTGTCGGTGAAATATGTATATGTAAATATACCATGGATATGATTTGACTTAGACTGCTCAGTTGACTATTATCTCCACTTATAATAAATCTCTAAATTAAAAAAAGAATCAGCCAGTTTGAAACTAAGCTTTGCGCGGTTCGAATGTTCTCAGCATCCCATGAACGGAAAAATATGAAACATTTTATATAGGTACATTATTATTCTAGCTGCAACTTAGGATAGTTTTTATCCGACTGCGACAGTTAATTAATTTTCCGAAATATACGACTTCATTTAATTTTTCATTTATTTTTATTGAAATCAAACGCTGCTCCAACTGTCAGCTATAAGAACCGTCAAATTTTCGTCAAAATGGCGGAATTGCTTTGCCTTTCACTTATTAATAATTTAAATCCCGTCTACGATAGACCTTTACGAGACAAATGCTAAAATATAAACCATAAAAAAATATTCGATTCTGATATGAGAACTTATATGCGCAAATGTCGTTTTATGTCGTAATTTCAATAAATGAAATCAACAAATTTGAACAATATAATTAACACGAATTTGTTTTTTTTGAATGACAATGGCACGCGCTCGGCGCATTCAGCCAAAGTACCTGCGGCGCTACCACGAAAACCGTTACTCAATGTTTATATATTTGCATCCCTGTCACTCGAGTATGGTTAGTGCGATAGAGATAGAGATACCCGAATATTTTCGAATTCCGAAGTTCGTGGTTATAGCTCAGGAATCGAAAATATGGTAAATAATCATAATGTATTTTCTCGAAAAATAATTTAAAATAAATATAGTCAAATGGAGAAAAAAACAAAGCAAGAGGTTATATAGGTAATGATTAAGTTATAAGAGTCCAAAGCTTTAAGAGGGGGTATGTTCTGTCCCTTTTCCGCAAAACGCACCTTCATATGAAACGATTGTTTTTTACTATGACGCTCGAGTATATTGACATCACAGTCCCTCATCGTTTTCTCACTCTAACAAGCGACATTAAAACGGATGTAGCTTCATAATTTTTTGAGATATTTGCATGGGAGTTTCATTATCTTCTATCTATTTATCTCCACTTATAATAAATCTCTAAATTAAAAAAAGAATCAGCCAGTTTGAAACTAAGCTTTCTGTGGTACGAATGTTCTCAGCATCCCATGGACGGAAAAATATGAAACATTTTATATAGGTACATTATTATTCCAGCTGCAACTTAGGATAGTTTTTATCCGACTGCGACAGTTAATTTATTATCCGTAATATACAGCTTCATTTAATTTTTCATTTATTATTCTTAAAATATATCGCCGCCACATCTGTCACCTAAAAGAAACATCAAAATCACAGTAATAAGAAATACTACGGACAAAATGGCGGAATTGCTTTGCCTTTCTTTCGCCTATTAATAATTTTAATCCCGTCTATGATATACATTGACGAGACACATAGGTACCAAAAGCAAATATAAAATTAATCGATTTTGATATGCGAACTTATATGCGCAAATGTTTAATTAAGGCGTAATTTGTACAAAATGTAACAACAAATTCGAACAATATAAACTTGGTTTTTTTGAATGGCACACGCGCGCGCTCTTTGCGTATTCAGCCAAACCACGAAAACTGAAACTCGAAGTTCGTATATATGAGGGCCTACCGCGAACGGCATTCGAAGTTTTCCCTCTCTGTCGCACTTATGTACGAACTTGTAAGTATGACACAGAGGGGAAACTTCGAATGCCTTTCGCGGTAGGCCCTCTGCATTCCTGTCATTTGTTAGTGCGATAGAGATAGAGATACCCGAACATTTTCGAATTCCGAAGTTCGTGGTTTAAAAGAAAATACGGATGTCGGATAGATCTAAATTAATATTTTATGTTTGAATATGGTTAAAATTATTTGGAAATACTATTGTTGTTATTGTTTTAGTATATTTGACTAGCTTTAAGTTTAATATTGTACGTCCGAAATGGGCAAGCTGTTGGACTTTATTTTACCCAAAACAACTAAATATATGTTCTGACAATAAAGAAATCTTATTTTATCTTATCTTATCGAAAATAGGGATGTAGACACTAAACAAAATAATCATAATGTTGTATTATCTCAAAAAAAAACAACGCAAGAGGCTATATAGGTAATCACTAAGTTATAAGCGTATAAAGTTTTAAGAGGGGGTTTGTTGCGTCTCTTTTCCGCAAAACGCACCTTTATAATGAAACGATTGTTTTTTACTATGACGCTCGAGGATCGTGACGTCACGGTCCCTGATCGTTTTCTCACTCTAACAAGCGACATTAAAACGGTTGTAGCTTCGTAATTTTTTGAGATATTTGAATGAGTTTTTCGTTTCTTCTTTCTTTTGAAGTGAGTCTACAGCTACACCTCTATTTGGAAGACAAGCGGAAATAATCCATACTATCCATACTAATAATCCATACTTCCATACTAATATTATAAATGCGAAAGTGTGTCTGTCTGTTACCTCTTCACGCCTAAACCGCTGAACCGATTTAGATGAAATGAGCCCCGGGGAAGGACAAAGGGTAGTTTTTATATCTGAGGGGCTGAAATTGGGGGTAGAAATTTGTATGGAGCTACTTAAACCGCTGCACCGATTTAGATGAAATTTGGTATATAAATAGTTTGAGTCCCGGGGAAGGACATATAATAGGTTTTATCCCGGAAATCATCCCCTAAGGGGGTGAAAAAAGGGGGGGGGGGGGGGGGGTGAACATTTGGATGTAATCAATTTTGATGAAATTTGGTGTAGATATAGGTTAAGTCGTGGGAAAGGACATGGGATAGTTTTTACCCCAGAAATCATCCCCTACGGGGATGAAATTAGGGGTGAAAATTCGGATGGAACCCATTTTAATACAATTTGGTATAGAGATAGCTTGAGTCCTGGGAAAGGACATAGGATAGTTGTAATTCCGGAAATCACTCCCTAAGGGGGTGAAATGGGGGGTGAAAATTTGGATGAATCCCGTTTAGATGAAATTTGGTATAAAGGTCGTTTGAGTCCCGAAGAATGACATTAGATAGTTTTTATCCCGAAAATCATTCCCTAAGGGTATGAAATAGGGGGTGAAAGTTTGGATAAAATCCATGTACCTAGATGAAATTTGGTATAGAGATAATTTGAGACCCTTCAAAGGATATAGAATAGTTTTTGCCTCGGAAATCATCCCTTAAGATGGTAGAAGTTTGTTTGCATTATATTTTCTAAGTATTAAGTTCTACGCGGACGAAGTCGCGGGCAACAGCTAGTAACATAATATGTAGTGTGCGATTATATCTTGGAACTTCAATACTAACGATCTTGGATGCAATCATTTTAAAGTATGGTGTTTAGAAGTTTCTAGTACTCTTTAAAAGCTTTGGCCTCGAATTATCCATAGGGAAAGAAGGAGGTCTAGCAATAGTCTGCCAAATTAATAAACCACGAATTTGTGCCTAAGACAAGAAAAAGTTTGCAAAAACACTCAAGCCGAATAACATACACTAGTAACAATAAGTTTTTCCACAAGCGCACCTCAGCATTAAGGACCGCCAACTCATCACGGTCCTGTAGACAAAGAAATAAAGACCGCAGTATTGACTCCGGGCCGGACACTCAAGGAAATTGAAAGGTCGACCCGGGTGGTGCCTTTTCGCTACATTGTCTTATCCGGCCATACATCATTTCGCCCGGTTCGCCCGGGTGATCGGGCCCGGATAACCAATAACTCGTGCTACACCGTTCGATTCGGTTGTTTTAATAAGATTTTGGTTTAGGTATATTACGTTATAGATACATAGGGCGTCCAAGGAATGTAACGAACCTTCAGCGCCTAAATATTACTGAATTATGTTTCTCAATCATTTTTTTTTTTTTACCTTTTTTAGTGCATTTTCTTTATATGTCCGTTGATTTTATGCTATCGCCCACATACACCTGTATATATATGTCTCTCGCGTGTGTAATTATATAATTTATCTCAAATAACCCATTTGCTCATTCGTCAGTCCAGGAATAAATCCTTAGAATACTTACCCAAAATTTTTCATAGTCCTCCGATTTAATCGCCAACATCGTCAAAATAAAAAAAAGACGAAGCAATTCCGAGCTTATATTCAATTATCTTCTTAAACCTAAGCGGGGGTCGATTCTGGATTAAACTTTTATAATTTCGCACCGATGAGCAGGTGCGATCGAATTTGTAACTCTATTGTGAGGAGATGAGCAATTTTGGCGGAGTCAGCTAGAGATTAGCGCCGGCCCCCGTAATCCCAGTATCCCGAGATGTGACCCTCATATTTCATAATGGGGGCGCCCCCGCTGTCTTACCGGGGGCGACTGCCATGTATCAGGACCTGACAAGGGACATTTCGATGGGTAATTTTTCAACCAACTTCTAAAGAAACAGGGATACCTAACGGCTAGGTGAGCCTAGTGACTATATACCAGTGGCGGCGCGTGAGAATTGTCACTGGACAACCCGGAGCATAAAAAGGGCTGTTTTTTGATAATTTACGAGTTTGTTAATATATAGCAAGAAATTTTAGGCAAGCCGGTGCTTATCGGCTTGTATGGGCGCTCCGCCACTACTATACAGGGTGGCTCATTCAAATCGGTCAGTATGGGAATGTCTGAAACTATAAGACATACGAAGATTTGTTCTTAGGAACCATGTCACCGATTTTAATAAAAATAAAAACTGCATTCATACATTTGAAAAAAAAACTGTACCCAGCTCGGGAATCGAACCCGGTTGTTTTCATAATTCATAATTTCATAATTCATTTATTGTTTGCAAACCATGGTATTACAAGATATTACAAGGGCATAAAGTACAGCATGGACCCTGTTAGGGCAAAGCAAAACTTATAAAAAGTAGTTTTGAAAAAATAAACTTTCACTTTTTCTATTTAAATATCGATTGTGTAGGTCTTAAGCTGTAAATGTCTCTTAGAAACGTAATGTCTAAAATGAATAAAATGCATTGTTTTGACATACTTTAATTTATCATAGTAGGTGTTCGAAGTGACCACCGTTTTTAACACGTCTCTCTATCTACAATATTGTTTATGTTTGATTACTGTAGATAACAAAACTTCCTTAAAGATTTAATGCAATGCTAATGCCACATGATAAGGTGTATGTAACAAGTAGGTAGAGAGGTACAAACAGCCATAGAGACAATTTAACATGCCTGAACTTGTTGAATATTGTAACGGTGGTCACTTCGAACACTGTGAATATCAAAACAATGCATTTTATTCATTTTAGACATCATGTTTCTTAGAGACATTTACAGCTAAGACCTACACAATCGATATTTAAATAGAAAAAGTGTAAGTTTATTTTTTCAAAACAACCGGGTTCGATTCCCGAGCTGGGTACAGTTTTTTTTCAAATGTATGAATGCAGTTTTTCTTTTTATCAAAATCGGTGACATGGTTCCTAAGAACAAATCTTCGTATATCTTATAGTTTCAGACATTCCCACACTGACCGATTTGAATGAGCCACCCTGTATACTGACGCTGCCTGCGAAGCTGACGCTTGGGTTCAAAATGCGGGAAGGAATAGTTATTTGTGTCACAGGGGAGCAAAATAGTATATTTACGGTGAGGGCGGTGTATTGAATCCTGAGCGTTATTTCAAGTGTTAAGCGGCCTGTGGGCTAACTACACGCAGAGGGCGTACAGCGCCCTCCGGGTCCAGTACAACAACGCGTTCAGGGCGGTGATGGGGCTGCCTCGTTACTGTAGCGCCTCGGGCATGTTTGCGGCGACGCACACGGCATGTTACCACAGCACCATGCGATTGCAGGCCGCGTCCCTGCTCCGGCGCGTGCGAGCCAGCGCCAAAACCGTCCTAGCAATGATAGCGGGCAGACTAGACTGTCACTATATTATGCATTGTTGCAACAGGCATGTAAGGACTGGTGTAGGATAAGAGAATGTTAATTATGGTTGTGTGTTGTTTGACTTATATAATGAATGTTTTAATTATGTGTTATGTTATGAGCCTATATGTAGCTTGAAATAAATGGATTTTAATTTTTATATTTTTTTTAACGTCCAAGACGAAGATAATTTTGCTCCTGAGTGACACATGCAACTTTTCACACCGACCATGAGGAAAAAAAATGCAAAAAACAACATTAAATAAAAAAATAAAAATTTAAATTTGAATTACGATGAAATTACAATCGCATTTTATTAAGATCTGTGTTCAATTTGGCACATTGCGTAAATGCTACATGCCAATTAATAAATTAAAAAAGTAGCTCTAACAAAAAAGTTGCATTTTGCTCCCTTTCGTCGTGGACCTAAACTTACTTTTCTGAATGAAAGGTGTGAAAAAATATTTGAGCAACACTTTATTTACTGCTCAAATTACTGTCAATGAGGTAGGTATATATAACATTGTTAATCTTGTTATTTAGACAATATTTTAGATGTTTACACTAAATTACGACATAAAAATAAATCACAACAAGAGTTTTATTTCTAAATACCGAGAAACACTTCATTGATATTTCGTAGTTTGACATTTTACGCCTTTATTTTTCTTTTAAGTCTGTATACCAAAATATCTCTTTCGCAGTGCTGGCATAGATCCCACTCGGTCCGTACGTAACAGAATAACCTTCCCCACCCCCCCAAAATTCTACGATTGGTTGATATGTTTATTAAGGCCTGATCACAACTTGGCATAGTTAAGCGTGATTTGCACTTCGGCTCGTTCCAGACGCAACTTTGACCAACTTCGAGCAACTTTGATTGTTTAATAAAGTTTAATATTAAGGTGGTTCGATTGCCATACAAAACGTTATTTGACATTCGTAGGCTAACGGCGTGATATTTTAAGAAACTTATGCAACAAACTTTCACCAATTGGCTTCCCATTTGCGCCAAAGTCCCCCTTTCCTAGAATAAACTTGTATAAACTAGATTAATTTGAGAAATTGGTTTCGGACGTAATATTTTGGGAAAACGATTTTTCTCAAATTAATCTAGTTTATACAAGTTTATTCTACGAAAGGAGGAATTTGGCGCAAATGGGAAGCCAATTTATGAAAGTTTGTTACATAATAGTCTTAAAATATCACGCCGTTAGCCTGCGAATGTTAAATAACGCTTTGTATGGCAATCGAACCACCTTAAAATAAGTTTCTTGGGAATACATGTGGAGAATAAGCAGCGCTTATTGTTATAGTTAAGTTATTTGGTAAAAGGTGTTCGTCAGTTACGTTTAATCGCATATAGGTAATAGTTTTAAAGCTTTTGCAAATTGCCACGCTGAGCACAATGCATTGCAGCTACTGTATATAATCCTCAAGATTACGATTTTATAGTATAAAATAGTTAGGAATTGTGCAAAAAAAGTATAACCTGCAATAAAAGGTCGTCTGAATGTTTTACCGAATTCATTGGTGAGTAAAATTAAAATAACTTGTCCTTTATTTATAATTACAAGGTATTAAATAATTACGTTACGAAGTGTCGTTAGGGCGCGCACACCGCCGCAGCGTGCAGCGTCCTTAGCACCTGCGCTGCGCCGAGACTCGTAATCTTGCGCAGTTAACCTTTAACGGCGCCATTACGGCACAAGGTCATGGTGACTTACCGGATTCTTTTGTTTCAATTGTTAAATACATAATAGGGCGTAAAGTTTTACAGCTCGCATTTTTTTAAACAGAAGGACAATGTTAGCATTATGTAATCAGGGACCTATTGTAATAACGCGATGTAGCTGTAGATATCTTTAATGAGGTTCAATTTCAGAATGTACCACTAAATTCTGAGAGATTGGGAGTCACATGGGTTAGTGCGCTTTCGCTTGAGAATATCTGGTCAGAAAAGACGCACAAACTAGTGCTATTTCAATCAAATATTAGTATGTAGCAGCGTCCACTGGAACTGAGCCGTCGTTAGTTGCATTATACCTATTGCACAAAGTCAAGGTATTAAATGTTACCTTATTATAGGTAAACATGTACATAGCATAATAGTACATTATGATACAAGTGTGCTAAGTTGGTCATTACACTCGAGTCGGTTTTTAAGCCTGAGCCGAAGGCGAAGGCTTAATGGAGACGAGAAGTGTAATGACCAATGCTCACGTGTTTCATACAACGTTTTTCAACACATTTGCGAGGAAAAAATAAAAAAATAAAAAATGAAAATGTTAAAAGATATGTAATGAAAAGGCACTAGTGCGATAATGTAATGTAAAAGTCACGGCATGGGTAATATTCTGCATTATTTTGCTAATATTTAAAAAGATATGTAATGAAAAGGCACTAGTGCGATAATGTAATGTAAAAGGCACGGCATGGGTAATATTCTGCATTATCAGTGTAAATACGCTGTAATAAGACCTACTTTACGAGCAGGTGTGTTGAAAAGATATGTAATAGTTTTGTTTCCACATTACAATAATATCAATAAAACATTCAACAACATAATTTTATTGGCGTTACATGTGTAAGTGTACGTTAATTTGCACACCTTTCTCATCCAATTGAACTCGTAAAATGTTATTACCTTTACAAGAGGCCCCTAAAAATGGCATGACGTGTAATAAATCCTAAATGAATATTCAGATTTATCACCGAATCGATACCGGCGCGTAACGTTTGAGATAAGTAGCTATAAAGTGTGATGTATGGGATTTATGTGTTACAGGTGACATGGCGAACTTGGTCACAATATTTGAGGCAAGCGACATAAAGTCCTAGAGTGAATATTCAGCTTTTAATAGCGTTTTTTTTTGTTCTTCTCATCTCAGCCAATATTGTTAAGAGATGATGATCATAGTTAACTTTTGTTAAAAACGTAATACAATTTTAGTGATCAGTTATGTCTCCACTAACTTCTTGGTGATCAGTGACTTTCGAACCGCGCGTTTTAAACGCTCGGAGTTTCGCCCCCTATTGAATGGGTGTAAAAGTGGATTTTAACGTAACGGCAAAGTCGTTGCATCGCACTGCGCATTGCAAGTCGGTCCGAATTGCTTCGTCCACGTGATACCAATTCCGCTGCGCAGCGCGTCTGTCGCTGTCGTGTGAAAAACTAACATTGACGCGTTACGCAATGCGCTGCAACGACTAATGTTGTTGCGTGTGGGTCCACTTTAAATACATAATTATCAATATATACATTTGATGCATCATGTTAATAGAATTCGTAATTGGATTTGATTTGCAAACAGTAAGTGTATAAATTAAAAAAATACATCATTTGTCAAATATTCTTGCTCTCATTTGCAATTTGCATGAACACATTACTGCAATGTTCTGCCGCCAGAGTGCAGCACTAGCACAAACCGTAAACCAGTAGGGGAAGATAGGGACTCACGCACACATGCACAATTGATTGTCAAATGAGTGACAAGGATGCATGCATAGACAATACCACAAGTGGGAACGAAATACAATGCCAACTCTTCTAGTGTCCCCCCTAAGCGGGGTTTTGCGTAATGTTCCCTATTCTTGCAAACTCTACATATCTACTCCTATAAAATTTGTACTCAGAGAAGCAGAACTCGCATAATCTAACAGAAATTTTGGATTCAGCCGACTAAACATAATTATAGTACTTACTACTATCTGTCCGCGCGGTTTCACCCGCGTATTGCAAAGATCTCAGGCAAGCCCGCTGGATAAAATATAGCCTATAACCATCCAGTAAGTACATTCTACACACAAGTGAAAGATTGTTTTAAATCGGATAAGCGGTTCCGTAGATTAAACCATACAAACTTACAAAGCCACAATCTCACAAACCCTTCCTCTTTATAATATTAGTGTAGAAGTATTATCGTAAAAGCATAGTATAATAACGCAAGTAGTAATATATGACTTATATGAGATTCCGTCTGCCCTCCTGAGGTACGAATTTTATGACGTCACAGCTCAGGTCCTAATGCGATTTGGGCAATTAATTTTATTGTGAAGGGAGATAATTTTGAGTTACGATTTCGTATGAAAATTCTGAATTTTATTAAGGTCTACAAGGGTGTAAAGCAATTTCGTCACAAATTTCCTACCTTTTTGTAGGTAAGAGTCGTAAAAAGGACTCTGTATAGATGCTGTGTACCTATTATAAACGTCAAAATTTTACAATAATACAGTTTTAGATATTTTAGTACGAGATTTGAATTGATTATTTATCAAAGATTACACTAGCAATAACCGTAAAAGAACATTGGACTCTATTTGTACAAAGTTCATGAATGCGAGATAATCTTTTAAATAAAACGAGTGGACTGTTACGAGTTTTACAAGTATAGGCACACTACATTTGTGAACCTATACTCTACAAGTCTACATTATTAGCTTGAACCTCGGCATATTATTTTGATAAAGCACAACTTATCAACTAACAAATATCATTTATTATCCAATAGCTCAATGCACTTGGAATGTTATAGTACATTACTTACCTAGGGCGGTTAAACAAAGAATGTCTCAGATCGCAGGTATTTGACGCCCGAGCCGAACGCAAGGGCGATAAATATGCGCTCTGAGGCTTTCTTTATTACCGCCCGTGGAAAGTACAACATTTTACGTCTCTATCTGGCCAGGAAGTGGGGTTTTCCGCACGCATAGCGTGCGGTAATTCCTACTTTATGGCCAGGTATGACGTAAAATATATTACCTACCGCTTTTTTTTCAAAATCATCTGTATAGTGACGCCATGCCACGAACGTTTATTAAAGTAAATAAACTTCGCAGATGTTCGATTGTATTTGAACAAAGCCTTTTAAATGTGTTATAAGACTTATAAGTAGCTGCTTACATCCAATATTTTAATACTTTTATGAGTAAAAATAAGAAAATAAACATTTCATTTTATTCAGACCTCCTCTTATTAGCAATGTTTTAGCGAGACGCTGGAATAATTATGTTAAACAAGTATATTTTAACAATTAACATAAGCAAAGTTTCCTTGATTTATGTTAAAAGGAGCGTCATATTGGGCAGGATCAATTCTGAGGCCTCGCTAACTTCGGCCGACTTCAGAATTAGTTAACCGAGATTTGATATTCAGATTTTCGATTCTAAGATATTGTTGTATCGGTGCTCAACAAAATTTCATGCGAGATATTTACTCGTTACGAAAAGTACAGAATAAGTAATCGAAAAGTAACTACCTAGTAGGTATAGGTACACATTACATGTTCACTTCCAAGTATCGCTACGGGTTACGCTCGTAGCCAATCACGTGGTTTTTCTGCTAAGTAGCTGAAAGCAAGGCGGGTTCCTGGCAGTGAAAGTGTTAAGTTATTCACCATGTGTGGGTTAAGAAAAATTCCAATTTCGCCTCGTCCACGAATGTCGACCAACAGTAGGGACATTTTCTTGAAATAGCTGATGCCCCGTTTAATAGTGACGTCATTAAACTATAGTTATGGTAGGTACATACTAACTTTCCTAAAACCTGCTGCCGTACACCTGTTAATTAGATGCCATTTCAAGTTTATTACTTAAAAGGCAAAAATAACCAGTAAAGTAAATTCAACTTACTATTTATTACCTACTATTTCGTTTTGTTTTGATTTAGCAGACTAATGAATGATACAGATATGTGCGCCATTTTTTTAACCTGTTACCTAAAGGTCATTGACTCTAACCACACGCGTTTGACTAATTAGCGCACATTCACATCGCGAACCTACATCATTGTGCATATAATTACAAGGCGGCGCTTTCATGCAAGTGACGAGTGGACTAGGTATACATACCTATTCAGTTTTGAAATAAATCCATGTCATCGTTAGATCATCATCACTGCCCTTGTACATCTATGAAAAGATGATTCAAACGGAGTCTAGTTCTTACGTACATGACGTACCTACATGGCAGCTACGACCGTCTATTGGACAACATTTGCTTAAAAAAAATTATTTCATAGATGTACAAGGGCAGTGACAATGATCTTCAGAAGACCGAGACCATTTGAGGAAGAACTTGGGTAAAAGCATGTAGAGCATGATAAAAAGTCGGTGTTCGATCTTCTGCACTCCGGCGAGAACTCCAAAGAGACATCGTTACATAATACCGATATGCAATTAACTTATTACATTGGTTCAATTGTGTATTGAATGTTTTTCCGTGTTGCCTGAAAAATTCCGCATGCCATTCCATACGTTCACGTGGATAGCTTTGCTATATTTAACTACATAGTACCGAGCTTCACCCGGTGTTTTTCATGTTTTCTCGGAAAATGCTCGATTTTTCGCCCCCGTAACTCATCGAAATCGTTAGAGATATATTGTATTCACTTTGAAGGGGAGACCTGCGCAGAGCTACCGCCATGTGCTGTGAAGTTTTTGAGAGTCTGGTGGTGACAACCTACCCTTTTTTAATCAACATGATCACAATAATAGATAAACGCATTGACTACAAAATATGTTATCATTATCAGTTTAACATGGTTTAGGTAGGTACAGTTGTAAATCTACACAAGAAAGAAAGGAGTTTTTTTAATCAGACCGATACGAAAAATAAAGCCGAACTATAGGCAGATATTGTATACATATATTGCAAGTAATTATAATATTTCTCAATAACCATATATATATATATAGTAGGTAATTATTTTATTTAACTAGTATTTGTCGATAACCTAAACATGCTTCCTTGAAAATATTTAAAAATTTAAATACCCTATTCACGTAAGGACATTTAATAAAGATTCAATTTGATGTGTACTAATAAATATACCGTACCTGTGCCATATTCTAGCTAAGTATACAGGGCGTGGCCTGTAATAGGAGAAAAATAATTTCCAAGTGGTTTTACGCGAAAAAAAAATATTCTGACTCATTACATGACTCTAAATCTGCATTGACTGATGTGTTATTGTCGTGTTGCCAAGATAAGACTTTAAACCAAAATTTCTCCGAATCGTTTTTTTTTTAATGAATGCACAATGCTCTAAGGAAGCGTCCTTTTGAATATTTGCTCCTATTACAGGCCACACCCTGTATGGATCCCTGTAAATATGTACGTGCGTGTCACAATACATCTATTCTACAGGATTCAACGATATAAAAAAAAATATTGATCATTTCATCACAGGTATCTGTGAAACTGACCAGTTATATTATTTATTCAGCAATGTATGCGTACGCACGGTATGTAATCCCCAGTTTAAGCGTTGTTCCGACCTCAAACCTACGCAGGTGTACGCAGAGCGGTCCTCACGGCTACACGTACGTTTGGTGTAATCCGGGGTTAAAACTAAAAAAGGCAAATCCTCGAGGGGTGGTACGAATCGCCTTTACAGGATTTGTTTGAAAGCCGGCAAAATGTGTTACTGGATTTATTTGGAATAGGCAATACGAGGAAAATTTGCTCAACAAATAAAGTATGACGACTGCTTTACACTAGTGTATTAGTAGTGTGACCTTGTCTGCGAAGCTGATGATCCAGGGTTCAAATCTCAGTTATATTATTAACTCCTACGTTTAAAAATATTACTCTTATTAAGAAGTATGCTCTAATTGTAGTTTCTACGTTCCTACGGTCAACATAATATGTTAACCTCGAAGCAATAGCTTTAATCAAAGTAGATACCTACCCGACGTATTTGTCCCCTCAGAAGATTATCATTCACAGGGTGTAGGGGTGAAGTTGCGAGTGGTGTTGGATGGATTTCATTCACAAACCGAAGAAGCAAGCGTGAATCAGCTCTTAGAGCGCCGTAAACAATGTAGACGCTTTGTCACCCGCGTCACAGTCCACATTGGTGACGCAGTGGCTTGGAATCGGATCAGTATTCAGTTCGGACATTTAAGTAATTTTTTTATATGATTTCACGGTTCTCGTGGCACAAACACAAAAGAACACCAAAGTTTTTCATAATATTTGCCACGTCCATGTGTTTAATCCATTCAAAGCCAATGACCTCATATACTAGTAAGTACGAGTCATGCCTCTTGCGATTTCCGCTTCAGAACGGAAAACGCTGCTACGCTCTACGGCGTAGCACACGTAGCGTTGCGTGGCCTCGAATGCGTCAAAGAAAGCAATTTGTCATGCATGTAACGTTTACATAAGTCCTATAATTTCTCTAAACTCAAATATATAATGCATTGATTTCCCATTCTTTTAATTAAATAGGCGAATTACACAATACAAAAACAATCAGTAAGTTCTAATATTTATCTAATATTCACTGACCAGCGGTTACTTATATTAAACTATGTGCTGTGCATCGTCAGACTCGGTGTTGTCGTGTACTACAAATTGAGCGCACGGACCGACGGGTCTACAATGGACGCAGAATAGAAACTGCCGCTTTGTCCGCCCTCTAGATGAGATGCAGTGTTTAGAGTTACGAGTATAACATTGTAGAACGCCCGGCTGAGAGGGTGTTCTTGGCCGTATAGTTAGAAACTTCGAGGCTACCGTGCTTGAGGGCTCAATTTAATAAACTGCCACCAAGTTATTCGTCGTTGTTCATTACATTGAATACGTGTTGCACTTAATAGTACTTAAACTTAGTTTTTAAGGTAGGTAGGTATATTACTCATAGTAGATAATATTTAAGTCATATAAAAGTTAAACTTGACCGTATAAAACTTGAGCATTTATACTCGTATCTTTCATTACAGAAAAATCTAAATCTTTCAAAACAATGGCTTTTCGAGTGCAAATGCTAGGAGTAGTTAAACCCAAATAGGAGCAAACAATCAGCTCACAAACATCGGAACACACGTCTATTTTCAAGGCATTAAGGGTGCATGTGCCGATATTTTTGAACACCTATAGTGTACCTACATTACTGCAGAGGCCGTGAAGTAAGGGATTGCTGGACGAGTCTGGGGTAGACCGGATACAACGAGTCCAGCAATCCCTGTTCCGGCCGAGGATTGTATAGTACTTTTCTCAAACGATGTGAGGAAATATTAAAATTAAAATAAATCAATTAAATAATAGTTTTATATTTGTTGAAATTAATATCAGAACGAAAGATCAGAAAACACTTGTGTAGTTTGCCACCTTCTTTATTATTTTATCTATCCACATATTATAAACCCTCCATGATGCGTTCAAGAACCGCACATTATTAGTATTATGATCACCATAAAAACAGACTGTTTTGTTAGAACAAATTTCTTATCTGTGAAAATGTTATTATTGCTACATAATAACATCGATTTCAATAATATTATTTCATTTAAATTTCGAACATCTCTGAAAAACAAAGAAATTTGATTTGACCTCTATTCTAATATCAGTCGAGATGACGTTTAGTTCGAAATGAATTGTCAAGTTGCATACACATTTGACAAATGTCGTACGTAAGTAAGATATCGAACGTTATGATAGTTAGAGCCGACTCTAATTTGTCTCTGAATTAAAAAAAAACTATGACAGCTGCCAGAAAACAACGCCGCCATGCCGGTCTTAATATGCGGCTCCTGAATGCATCATGGAGGCTTATGATATGTGGATAGATAAAGCAGTGTATGTAACTGTACATAATTAGGCATTAAAACACTCGTGTGATGTTATTATGAAACTCGCATTCGGTTCGTTTCATAAACCTACACTCGTGTTTAATGCCCTTCATTATGTTCAGTCACATAAACTACTATAAACATGCCATTTGAACAAGCCGTTCGAGGACCATGTTTAACCGCACATAAGTATACTCGTAGTACCACAGATCTAAATATACCCTAAATAACTTAAACACCTAAATCTGTATGAAAACCAACCGTGTCACTTTTTTCTATCTACTGTGACGTCACAAGGGCGAATTAGTGATGCGGATTCCCCGTTGTCCGCACAAAATAGATTCAAAGGCGACACCTCTAATCGATCCACATGAATGACATCGATTTTCTGACAGACGAATGATATAGACAGACGAATGATTTGTAAACGTATTAAGTATACGTTCAAAGGATAAACATGTCACATACATGAACTCTCTACCCGAAGATATTACCCTCCATTTTAATGCTGTCGTGTAAAATTAGGACATATTTCGAGCTTGTTTTTATTAATAACTACTAAATTGGCGTTTTTAAAATGGTAAATATCATTCGTCTGTCCGATATCGATTAAAATCGATCATCGAAATAATGTTGTAGAACGAACAACACTAGTTGCTAGATTTGACTGACGAATAATAAGTTCCCTTGTACCACGAACTTAAAGCGATGCGTGACAGTATCGCTTGTTCTGATATTCATCGTCTCTTAAAACAGAATGCCAGATTAAACGCTCAAAGCAAACGCAGCAATGTAATGTGAACATAGCTTACTTACCGATAATCTATAGTTACTTAGGTACAGTCTTGGAATCACACCTCCGAATACTTAAAAAATTGATTTAAAATTAATTCACGCATAATATAATTTGAAAATACCTTACGTGTGATAGGAAAAATGTCCTTGCGTTTGGGTGCTTTCTATTTTTGGACTATTGCACTTTAATACCATGCAAATAGTATTTTTCACAATCGTGTTATAATAGAGAGCTTTTTAGTCGAGTACCGTGTTTAGGCCACGAAGCTTGCTGAGTGGCCTAAGTAAGGTACGAGATTAAAAAGCTTGATTATAACACTATTGTGAACAATACTTTTTGTACGAGTTCATTAAAATGTATTTTCTACGAGTCAACTGAACTAATTAAACAAACTCGATACTGTTGAAACGAAGTGCAGCTCATCGCTCGTACGCTTGTTGATATCTTAAAAGACATCAACGAGCGTACGACATCAAAGCGATTCTATTGGTCCAATTCATTACAGTTCAGTAAAGCAGCCACGTGATTGGTCGAATTTATTTTAGTTGTCTGGAGCGTATCGAAAAGTAGTTATTTCGATTGTTTCGACAGTAACATGGACTACAACTATGAAAAGAGTGACGTTGCAGTATTCTCTATGAAATCTTAATACACATATTTTAATCGTCGAGTACAAAAAAGGCATTTTCTTCATTTTCACGGACAACCAGCTACCAAAACAGACGCGCGCGGAATGTCAGTAGCGACGGCCAACTCGGAGACCTACTCCGAGTTCGGACACGCGTAGATGCATTGGCGTGATCTAGTGTATATTTAGATCTGTGTACCATCGATTTTGTTTTCTTTTACGTCGCAAGTATGCTTACAGAGTCTAGTGGTGGCATTATGTAATTTTTCCTTTGTCAGTTAATTTTTTTATTTTTAGGAGCCGTTTGTGTCCCACTGCTGGGCAAAGGCCTCCCCCCTCCGTTTCCAGAGCAGTCTCTGGCCAATTCTTTAAAACGGAGCTTTTCAGCTGGTCTTGCCATCGCCTACGAGGTCTGCCACGTCTCCGTTTTGAGCTGTCAGGCTGCCAGTCAGTTGTAATCTTAGCCCAAAGCTCGCTCGGCATGCGGGTGACATGACCAGCCCAGTCCCACTTCAACTTAGCCGCTTTCCGAGTCATGTCTACGTCAGTTTAATATTAGTAAACAAATTTAAAATAGTACATTACTGCAAAGGCCGTGAAGTAAGGGATTGATGGACGAGTTTGGGCTAGACGGCCGAGTCGTAGACGAGGCCGGATACAACGAGTCCAGCAATCCCTGTTCCGGCCGAGGCTTGTATAGTGCTTTTCTCAAACGATGTGAGGAAATAATAAAGAGTTATTTGTTATACAAGGGTGCAGTTATAATTTAACCGCGAGTGTGGAATTGAAACACGAGCTAGCGAATGTGAGTGGTTTAAAAATAGAATCCTTTTCACCTCACTAAAGTGAGAAAGATTCTAGATAAAAAAATCTTAAAAAGAAAAAAAAACATTAGAAAAGAATAATATTAAAAAAACATTACAAAAGAGTAAAACAAAAAGGAAAAAAATATTAAAAAAAAAACAAAAAATATTAAAACAAGAAAAAACAACTAAAAAAACAAAAAAAACGCCCAAAAAAATGACAAAAAACAAAAAAAAAGGAAAAAAACGAAAAATGGACAAAAAAAAGAAAAACAAACAAAAAACATTAAAAAAAAACAAAAAAAAAGGAAAAAAAACAAAAAAAAGAAAAAAAAAGAAAAACATTTAAAAAAAACAAAAAGAAAAAAAAGTAAAACTAAAAAAAAAAACAAAAAAAAGGAAAAAAACAAAAAAAAAACAAACAAAAACGAAAAAAAAGGAAAAAAAAACAAAAAAAACAAACAAACAAAAAAAAAGGAAAAAAAAAAACAAAAACATTAAAAAAACAAAAAAAACAAAAACAAACAAAAAACATTAAAAAAAGCAAAACAAAAAGGAAAACTTGAAAAAATTAAAAAAAAACGATAAAAAAAAACAAAAAACATTAAAAAAAGTAAAACAAAAAGGAAAAATAGATAAAAAAAACTTAAAAATAACATAAAAGACCCTACAAAAATTTTAACATTAAAAAATAGACAAACATCAAGAAAAGAAAAGATTTTTTTTTAAATCATTAAATACGATAAACAACACTAAAAAATAAACGAAATAAAATTAAAAAAACTAATAATTTTTTTTTTACAAAAAACTAAAACAATTAAAAAAAAGTATTGGTGGTTGGCAGTATGTATTTTTTCCTTTGTCTGTTTAATATCAGTAAGCAAATTTAAAAAGTTAGAGTAGCGGCCAATAATGTTTTTAGTTAGGGTTTTCATACATTACTTCTTGGCCTAGGTCAAGAAGTAATGTAGGCAGCCATAAACAAGGAACTTCATGTCTTCATTTCGTGACATTAACGCATACATTTCCGAGCATGTTTGAGAAAAGTTAGATTAGCGGGCAATATTGGTTTTATTTAGGGTTTTCATAGATTACTTCTTGGCGTAAGGCCAAGAAGAATGGTAGGGAGGCTTAAACAAGAAACTTCATGTCTTCATTTCGTGATATTAACGCATACATTTCCGAGCATGTTTGAGAAAACGTAATTTATCAATTCCTCACCCACGTACGAAGATGAAAACATCAGCCTAGAGATAGTTTTCACTTTGACTGCAAAAACATTAACAAAGTAAACCTCAAACTTTAGTAATTTACAAAATACCTACGTTGTGATAAAACTTGGAATTTCAATAGCTATTTAATTGAGCATTTGGTTGCATTTGAAAGTTAGTTAACGCTACAAGTTCTACGAAGCAGGCGCTAGTTGCGCAAGCTCGTATTATATTTTATCGTACAGTCGCCATCACATACATCGGAGCAAACAAGCACGTCACAAACATCGGAACACACCTCTATTTTCAAGGCATTAGGGTGCATGTGCCGATATTTTTGAACACCTATAGTGTACCTATGTATGTGATGGCGACTGTACCTGAACTTTAGATTCAACAAGCTGCAAGGTTTCTTTCGTAGTATCTTAGCTATGCGAGATGGGGAGGTGTCGAATGTTGTTGTGCAACATGCTACGTTGTAGCTGTGCTACGAGAATGCGTAGAACTTATTTGTAATTATCCGTACAGTTAACAATGTACTGAAGTAATTAACTATCAAACGGCAACCCCCACTTTATTGTACAGTTTATAACATTTTAGACATAATTGTATGCAAATTATGAATCATTTTAAGCATAATTGTATACTGGGTTCTAACCAGCGTTCTAACCAGCGTATTCACTAGTGTTTTGTTCAATTTTGTCTTGCTTCTTCGTGTTGTAACTTGTGTGTATGTAGCAAATAAATAAATTATATATTTTATCTACCTTATCTTAGCTAATTATACGTACATATATATTGCATTCACACGTTTCACTAGTGGAGGAGGTCTGAAGCCAGGCAATGAACAACCAACTTCAGGCTTACCGAAATCAGGTGAAATCGCTTGACACCAGATTTCGTAGTTTCACATGTCGCATAACATGTCAAGTTAAGCCGTGCGATTCCGTCCAACGTCGCTGACAACAGCTGGCTTTAAATATTACCTACTCATTTATATCGTGTATTAAATGTAATAAATAAATAAATCTTATTTATTGGAAGCGCGCGGCCAGAGTAGTAGTGGCACAGTAATAAATCAATCTGTTGCCAATACGCATGCTGTGTTGCTATAGGGCTGCCCGCCCTGAGTAATGCAATTTAAGCGAGCACTCAGGAAAACAAAGAGAAAATAATGCCCTCGCTGCTCTTTACTTTTACGGATTTATATTTAACTACACTCGCGTAAAAGTGTTTCCGGACTTGCAAGAAAATTTACAAGGTTTAATATTGTTTTTTTTTAAATATTAGCGTTTGTATAAATTGATGTACCTAATCAAAACTTACTATCTCACTTCCATTAGCGGTAACGATTTGAAACTTTGCAAGGCAATCCCCATTTTCTTTCGGCCAAGTCAATTCCTTTTCACGCTGAGGTACTTTTCTCAAACATGCGATGAAATTAAAAAAGAACTCTAATCTTTTTTTAATATTTGAACGCCGTGACGTAGTCTCACGAAACAAAAGAAGGTCGCTTTGCAGGCCTAGGCCTCACATTTTGTATGAAAATCTAATACGGATCTCTAGTCTCACCGCACCCGAAACGTGATACATCGAAGCCTATCGTAAAGAACCCAATGTCAATATTTAATTGCATGTTTGAGTTGTAGTGGCTCAACTATGCTCCTAGTAAACAAGGGACTCCTCTTATGTCAAAGGCCGCTTGTTTCATGTCAGCTACAAGCGTTCTCAGAAGCTCGCTATTGCTTTAGTCTTACAGATGTTAGAGCGGTGTACCTCGACTCGAGAGATATTGTGTTCCTTGAGTAAACTAGAAAAATACACAAATGTTATTTTACAAAACCTCTAAACAAACGATGATTTAAACAGTGTCCATAGCAACATCGTCGTCCGCATATACCTATTATGACAATCAAATGACATCTATATACGGCGTTGTAGGAAGCGCAACAACGCGCTGGAATAAATCGAATCAGGCATTGTCGCGCGGTATCAAGCCTATCCTCCAAAGGTCGGCATATAATAAGGTATGCCCACGATAAAATTAATTAGCCCCCGATCAGCTAACGGTTACGTGGCAACCCTGCGAAACCACGTGACCTGTGATCGATAGCGGATTTATGACTGGGCTCCGCGTTCTTAAGTAATTGACTGGCTTTATTAGAGGGGCATATCGTTTTCGGATTCACTGCTTAATTTTTTTTTGTAATTATGGTAATTCTAGAATGCGAACTAACCTAGCTGAGTAAGTAGGTAGTCGCAATTTAGTTTAAGTATGTTAATACATTTTTATGACGCTCGTGGGCATGCTACGGAAATATTAAGTCATTATTATACGAATAGTCAGTTGGCTTTAGCATTTGGTCTTCAAAATATATGAACAAATTAAAATAACGCAAATAATAAAGCAAAAGCAAGCAGATCTCCAAATGAAGTTTCGTGATGCATCGAAATGTATAAAACAAAGTCGCTTCCCGCTGTCTGTCCCTATGTATGCTTAGATCATTAAAACTAGGAAACGGATTTTGATGCGGTATTTTTTAGATTTAAGAGGAAGGTTTATATGTATCAAATATACCCGTGCGAAGCCTGGGCGGGTCGCTAGTACAATAATAATTTAAATATCAGATCTTATTGCCCACTCTTTTTTTTGGCACAGTCACTGCTCATCAAGAGTAGGTATTCCAAACTACGGCGACTGGAATTTGCGTGAACTAATAGACAGAAACCAGGAGCGCAAGACGGAGGAGGTGCCACTCAGCACCATGGTGGCTGCTGGAAAGAAGCCCGTGCGAACTAATAATGGGTTCACACTGTTAATAAAATGGTGTGTTGCCTTTTTGGTATTTATAACGTAACAACGTCACAAATAAATCATACGCAATATCCGTAAAGTTAAGGAATGAAAATTCCGTTTTTCAGGTTCATATATGTCGCAATAACTTTACACCGGCATGTCGCAAGTATTCCATTAACAAAATTATGTGCCGCCAGCCAACTGCATTCAACCAACGCGGCAATTCAAGTTTCAATCGTTAAACTTTCGTTCCTGAGCTGGTCTCAGTCAGTCGGGCACTGGGGAATGATAATCGTTTATGTTAAGTTACGTCGTCGTATGCATCGTTCAGGAGTTCAAAACTTCTCAAGACAGAATAACTGGGATAGTTGGATCAACATTTACGAGAATGTACAGTCAGTCGGAATAGATGAAAAACTCATTATTCAAAAACCCATAGACAAGCGTTACCTGTTGAGAAAGATCGAAAATCGAATGAGTTGAGACGGTGCCCCAGTAAACCAGGAGGGTTGGCAGTAATTGCTGTCGAGTAGCGTCTCGAGCGACTCAGCAACCCCAGTCTCACTCGCACTGGCTCAGTTAGAAAAAACACTAAAGAATTTCTCGTCTCGTTGCGGCGTCATTTGGAGATAGACAAATTAGATTTTGGTGTGTTTTGTGAGCTCATTCTGACACGTTAACTAGCTCGACGCTATACTTTGACCCTTATAACAGTTCAATAACATTGTCGAACTTCTACATTGAAATTGGAATATAATAATGTTAGTCGTCGTCTTGTTATCATTAGAAAAATCGGTATAGAACTGTCTGGTTAACATACGTGCATTAAGACCAGTAATCGTAAGACTGATTTTCTACCAGAACTAAGCTATATTTCCATACAATTTTAACAAGTTAAGCTAAGAAACGATGTTTTCATTGTAAGGAAATGAGGTGTAGCTGTGGTAGAAAAATCGTATCGGGACTAATAAGTATTAACGTCTAGAGCGACTTCTAAACAAAGACACTGGCAAGTCTTTAATTTAAAAAGCCTTCCCGTTTACCGTGCTACGCTAATTGGCCGCTTCCCGATCGGACGCGATAAAGTTCGCCAGCTATTAACAGGCGTGAACGACTGACGTTTAGACGGCACTATAAAGAACCTATAGTGTAAAGGAAATTTGCTAGCACACGGCTTTACACAAGACAGCGCTTGCCGCTGATTTTTAGCGTACAATATTTGCAAAATTAAGTTAATGACAGCTACATAATTATATTCTGTGCTTTAGATAGTGCTAATTTTTCAGTTAGACATCATATTGAAACAAAGTATTTAAGAATTAAGTAACTACATAATACTGGCTTTAAATGCCAATATCGATTATGCTCCTGCAAGGGAACTGCGTTTGTTCTACAACTTTTCAAAAATATAATTAAAATTAAATTAGTAGAGACCCTCGGACCGTGGGGCCCAGGCGCGCACATAATCTTCAATGGATTGTGCAAGCGCTTGGTCGAGGTTTCACGTGACCAGAAGGCTGGCTTTTACCTCGCCGAGAGGATCAGCATTGCCATACAACGTGGCAATGCTGCCAGCCTTCTGGGCACACTGCTGCCTGACAGCGATCTGGGGCAAATTGTTTACCTTTAGTTTTAGTTATTATTATTTTTATTTTCTTAGCTTTGTATGTTATTATATTGTGGTATAGAAAGAGTTTCCTTCATAAATATAATAAATAAAAGTCCAAATATTTAATTATCATACTTGTTATTGTCATGGATGTCAAATAACGAGGCCGTACTTGCAATAGTGGTACAGTTAAAACACTAATAAAGAATAGAAACAATAGCTATTTTACGAAGTTATACCTAGAACAAAAGTAGTTCAGTTTGAGGAGCAGAATCTAATCTTGAATTTAAAGCCCCCAGGTCATAGGCACTTTATATAAGATTTTACCTCCACCTAGCAAATTATTTTGGGAACCTACAGTAAATTTGTTGATGGTATTTTATTCGTATAAGTTAATCAGACCATTTCGACGATTTGAAGTACGTAAGATTTTTTACACTCAAACAAATTTTTTTTAATCACGCAAACGGATCACTGAATAGAAACATGGTTTGGTTTATGGTGGTTGGTTTGGTGTAACGATACACCCCATGGATGGGTTTAATAAGAAAATAAAACCAAGATTTTATTCTTACCCATGCCGAATTACAGCTTTCTAGTAATAAGGGTCACTGAGCTAAGCCGCATACACAGTGTCCGCGTGGACAGACGGACGGACGGACGGATGGATGGACATGGCGAAACTAAGGGTTCCTTGTTGATTACGGAACCCTAAAAAGGATTTGGCCACCGAATAAATAATAGTACTACGTCCAGAAGGTTCTTTGTTAACAACTCTCCTGTATAAAAGATTTATCTCGGAAACTATTGGGTCTACAGTCTACACTGTAGACTCTATGACTCTACACAGACAATTCTAGTCTCATATTGTAGCAAATTTAGTCCACTTTAAAAACGTCTTTAAAAGGTTCTATCAAAAACGAGCCCTTTAAGGATTTCGCGGTATTTTCGATTTTTGACAAAATTGCGTTCGGCTCTTGAGGCCACAAACTTGGATTATTCATTGGGCCAACATCATAAACAAGTCTGCAAAAAATCAGAACTACCGGATTTGACGCAAACTACTCCGTACTTTCAGGTGACAAAGTTACTGGATTATTTATATATTTAAGTTTTCGCCGCCACCATAGTCGGTAGTAAACAATGTATCAATCAAGTGTATTCCAGCGTGTATTCAAGATGGCGCCTACCTGCCACTCCCGAGAAGATCGGAATCAATCGAGAGAGAAAACCCCGATAATATAATGGAATTGAATTATCACGAGATGAAGACGAAATGCCGTAGCGAATTTAAGCGCAGTAGGTTAACTTTTATTTCAAACATGAAGATTAAGTGGTAAAATAATAAATGGACTTTTACAATACACTTGGAGTCAGATGATATATCAGATGCGTAAGGCTAAGTAGATGGCAACCGCTCCTACAAAAGCTAGGGCCTACGCGGATAATTAAATAAATAAATATTTGCGGACAATCTTACACAAATCGACCTAGTCCCAAACTAAGCAAAGCTTGTACTATGGGTACTACATAGACGAAGATAAACATACTTATCTAAGATAAGATAATTTATTGATAAAAAAAAATGTACATCAGTATTTACTATAGACTAGGAGCTTAATATTCGAGGCAAATAACACGAGCCTGAGCTAGGATACCCTGTGTTTCAGGCAAAAAAGAACTAACAATTGAATATGTTATTCACATGCAAAAAATTATACAATATCATTCTTATTATATTCTTATTATATAGATAAATAAATACTTAAATACATAGAAAACATCCTTGACTCAACTACAAATATTCGTGCTCGTCACACAAATAAATGCCCTTACCGGGATTCGAACTCAGGACCTCTTGCTTCGTAGGCAGGGTCACTACCAACTAGGCTAAAGCGGTCGTCAGACAGCAATCAGATCACTGGCTTTTTTGAGATATTGTAACCACTGAATAGATTTGATATCTATGATTGATGATATTATTGTTGAGTTTCTGTACACGAGCTATATCGGATAGCGACAAGATTACTTAGTTTTGACCTATTAAAATAATACTCAAAATGAACATCTTAAAGCACACTCAAGAAGTCGTTTACAGTCCAGTAGGCACCAGTGGAAGTCTGCGAAACTTTATACCACTTGCCCTTTCACTACTGCTTGTTTATTGACTCTGCGTCGGGCAGGGTAAGGCACGCGCTGCAGAAAGAATCGGTAATTCGATTGTATTCGATAACAATTCGGCGTGGCATTGATACGTTCCCGCGAATATCGCGATATGTGGGGGGCTATTACGGTGTCGTGAGAAAAGGGAATAATCCACGTTCATAGGCATGTATGGTCCATTTCAACAAAAAAATCCTTAGCAACAGAACTATATTTTTCTGAATACTACATTTCTACGACGCGACGTGGGACTCTTTATTCTCTGAAATATTGTTCCAAAGTGATAAAATGTCTTAACTATGAACTGCATTTAAGACATTAGTAAAAACTCAGAGTAGGAATCCATGTGATTTCCGACATATGTGCAGAATCCAGATTAATTGGCATTGCCAATGATCAAAGGGCGGGAACTAAGAAAACTTCAAATGAGACTGAAGCTACTTTTCTCAGAAGAGGCTATTTCAATTTAAGATCTAAAAGATTCCTCATAAGGGACAAAAATGTATTGATAAGATAAAAGAAAAGATTCCCAAAGAATGATCGTCGCAAAGTACCTAATTGTTTACCTAAAGTATTTTCACAATACGCGTGTTAATCACAAAAAAAATAGGTACCCTATGTGAAAAGCGTTTTGATGTTGCAGATATTGGAATTTAGGTGTCCGGTTTAAGTACAAGTGTCGCAATAATCTCTAAAATTTATTGTTGTAAGGTACTTAGTTACACTGGAGGCTTCAGCGAATCTCCTCTACATTGATTGCTAATTATTGCTATAGATTTAGGCAGTGCAGTAACCGATACTCACATATTTACTATTTATAAACTGTTGTTACTCCTTGAACAGAAAAACATCGGGTGGCATATACCATGTTGACATCTCCTCACATACCGAAATTTTGTTTTGAATTGCAAACAATATTTATTTATAGTTTGGAACGTAAGCTATGTTGAAAATTATGTTATAAGTACCTATGTATAATGTTGTTTACCAGCGTACAAATGTCACTCTCCTAGAATCGTTGAACGCGGAATTTATGCAAAATTTTAATTAAAATTTATTTTCTAATTTCCTGCCTTAAGTTCATCTTACACTTAAGTAATCTTTGGATATAATTCAGTGGTTTTGAATTAATCTTGGGTTAAGCAACGGCTACACGATACAATCTCGTTGAACGCGGTCGAGTCTGTCATGAGCAGGATTCTCTTTGTTAAGGGCTGTGTCGGAATAAAGTAGCTTTACCTATAGCCATAATATGATTTTTCACCGGTGAAGTGAAGTGGGGACAGACTTGAATAACATATAACAACTCACGTTTGTATTCCCAAAAGGAGTAGGCAGATAGGTATATAAAATTAAATTGTTGCCACTTCTAGCAATTATAGGTTTACAGATGTAGAAATTTGACATAGCAGTGATAAGATGCTAGTCCATCGCCCTTAAAACACTGTTATACGTGTCTTGATTCGGTTGCTTTTTTATTATAAGTAGGCTTTTCTCTTGTTTAGTAAAATATTGGTATATGTAGTTATAGCATAATTATGCAACCCAATTTCTAGAATTTTTTGCCCTATACAGATTCTGATGTGAAGAAGAAGAAGGACAGTATTCAGTTACAAGAATACAATTTATTATTTGTAGCAAGATCGACTTCTCTTTAAAGAAAACTTACCCATACTACAATACTACAGAGTATTGACTAGGTCGAATTCCTTATAACGCATACAGACTTTGCACAAACTAGACAGATATTTATACAAAAAACACGTAACGTCATTCAAAAAGATTATTCAAAATGAAATGAAATAGTCTTTTCGAATAAACTAGAATACGTAGAAGAACGAATATTTCTGTATACAGAATTGTCACTTATTTGCACACAGAGTTAATGCTTATAAAATAAAATAAAATTTAAATGCTAAAAAAACGGAATATATTTTCAGGATGAAGCCCAAAGTACATAGTGGTGGTGGTGGTGGTAGGTACATGGACAGCATAATATTCGGATATGTTACGTATAGTAAATATAGTTTAGTTACTGTATGCAGAAATAGGTTTCAACTTCTTACTCATAAGGCCTATTATACATCATTGACAAAATATTGTTTGGGCCGCACGAGGTTACATATCTGTGGAGCGAAGCGGAGATAATATAATCAATCATACTATAGGTATACAGCTATACCTGGACCTCATTACATTTCATCAGCTTGTAACATGCATGTAACTACTACTCATTCTTGTAAACGGAGTTAAAAACAGCTTCCACAAGTAATACAAATTACAGGTTCTTATGAAATGGGCCCTGCACGCGATTTGGAATATTTTAGAGTAAACAGATATAGTTTTACAATTACATTTACATAATTCCCGCCCGTTCCACAGACAGTTCATAGAAAACAACATAAAACGCACTTACCCCGCTCAACGTTTTGATATTGTGCAAAGCGTCTTGCGCTTTCAGCGCCGCTTTGCGAGTGAAAAACGTCACAAAACAGCACCCTGGAACAGAAGCGCACGCGTACATAACATGACACACACCGAACGGACACATCGCCTACATTACATCACTGCTAGATCGCAATCCTTCATTGTCTGTTGACAGCCCATGACATCACCAATATAGTCAAATGGTCAAAGTTTACTTCAATTTTCTACGACTTAAGCCTTTCAAAGACTCGTGCGGTCTGCGGTGGCGGTCAATAGTAAACTTGCTATCAACGGTGCACTTGCTGTCAATAGTAAAATTTACTATTGACCGCCACGACAGGCCGCATCAGTGTGATTCAGGCCTTAAAAGAGCAGAATTTTATTAGACATAGACAGTGGTCAGTAACATCGTCACTTAGTACAAAAATATCATAATATGGTTGCCAGGTCACGAGCCGTCATCAAAACAAGTCAAATCGCCCATGTTTAAAGAAACACAAAGACACAGTATAAGCTACATGAACTGGTGATTATTATGAATATTACGGACGATTCATCCATCCTTAAGCTGGGCGCAAACGTTCGGAATCCGCGTATATACGGTTTCTGAATTTGATTTTAAACTTACAGCCCTCTACAGCGATAATGATTGTTCTGTAAACGCCTGCGAGCGCTATAAGTCAAAAATCGAATTCGGAAACCGTACACGGATTCCGAACGTTTGCGCCCAGCCTTACTCTTTTTCATTCGGACAGCGGAACAAGAAAAGGATACCAAAACATTTAAAAAGCATGGGTTAAAAGACCCCTTACGCAAAATATTTCTTTTTAAAGAACTTACTTTTGTTTAATGAGTTTATTTTAAAACCTTGCATGAGTGATTTTGTAATGTCAGGGAATACGCATAAAATCAAAGGGGTAAGCGCAGCCCTGTAAAGTCGCAGACGTCTACGAGTATGTTCTCTGATTACCGGACTTTGATGTAACTTTTCGTAAGCTGATACTTCTTTAAAGATAACAATGTTCATTTACTTATTTTTTTAAAAACGAAGAGACTTCAATTTTTCAATTTTTGAGATGTGCATACCTAAGTCATATTGTAACATAATCCACAGACGATTTAGTCTTACAATGAAATAACGCAAATCTCGCTTTCAATAAATAGTTTTTTTACTCTTATACATATTTACTTGTTAAAGTACAGCTAATAAACGTAAAAGAAACAAGATACAATTTTTTTGCATACAAAGAGAATAATTATTAAGATTAAAGATGAATAAATACATTTTAATAATCTTTATGGCAGTTACAATTTAGTGATATACGTTTCTACCTAAGGAAAGCTTTATTAAAGAGCTAATTACCTGAAGTTATTATATACACTCGTAGATCGAAAAATATGTTATTCATTACATTGTAGACAACATTTACTCTAATTCATTATGTAAGTATTTTCGAAATGTAGAAACGTTAGTTTCATAATTTCAAAAACAGAGTTACATCTATGTATATGTTGTATGTTAGTGTACTTATAGATGACTATGACACTGACAGTGCTGTAGGATTAACATTTTTCGTCTTTGTCTCATATTAAATTCTTCTCGATGCAAAGAAACCGACTTTATAAATATATTTCCCAGTTTCAGTGGGATTAGTCGCTCGAATAACCCAGCTCGCCTTTTGTGCCTGGGGGCAGGTCAATCGGTGCGGCCAACAAAAGGTTAACAATTTTATGAGCTTACTTGGCGACACATTTTACCTTGATTCTTATAAGGGCGGGGTTTCTATTATCTGTGGTACGGCTTCGTAGGTTGTAAAACGAGTTGCGCCCATGAAGCGAGGCCTCTTTAATTCAATAAGAGTTCACAGCTTTCATTTCATTTGTACTGTGATTATCAGGTTAGGCCTAGTATTTATAGATATACTCGTAGGCTTACAGTATTTGAATGTAACAAACATCTAATTGAACGCTGGAAATCTGCGTGAATCTATATTTTTTTCCACGAAATACCGATCCCCGTTTCCGATATTCTGCAGGCTAATAGACCAATAACTGTGAGCTAGGAATGTTTTACATGATAACGCACTGTTTTTGGTTGACATTTATTATTACGGATAGGATTTTATTCGCGAATCTATAAGAGTTTCGTGTTAAAAATGAAGTTAAAAAAGTTTCCTCCATTCAAAGCCATAAAATATGGCATTGACATATGCTTGCATTTCACACGGCCTGTATAACTGTGGCTTCTCTGAAATTTGGTTGTTCATTAACGAATTCCAGTGATGCGAAGCTCGTGCTATCGAAAAAATCTCATGGTTATTTTTGAGGCATTACAATTGGAACAACTGTTTTAGGCAACTGGTCTATTGGCATGGTTCAGATGCAATCTGGAGTTCATTGCAAGTTAAAGTGAATGGAGACCGTTGCATGTCTCCGGTCGCTTCTATGGTACAATCTACTTAAGTTAACTAGGAATCTAAAACGAGTTTCTGATGCGCACAGTTATCTAATACATACCTTATAAAATATGGTAAATTGTCAAGTAAATTCCTTTTATGGTGTTACTTGTATGGAAACATTGCTTAGCTCTAGAGGAAAACAGCGGTTAGGGTTTGGTCAGTTTTTAAACAGGGATCCCTGAAAGCGGAGTAGTATGCCTACTACATACAAGGCGGTTAATTTCCGAAATGGTTACGCCGCCGCTAGTAGCGCACGGCATGGCGTGCCCCGGTAATGGGGATTTATACTTAATTCCGGCCGATACACGCCTTTCTAATGTAATTGGCGTCAAACTTGCACAGCCTTACACACTTATACAGTGAGACTTAAAAATGTATTGTTCCATTATTTGTTTGGATATAGTTCACCTTTAATGAAGGATAATATTGAAAATGTACGTTGCAGTGATTTTTATGAACATTAAATTATACTATCAAATGGAGGCACGCATTAATTAATTCGGCGTAGGTACTGTAAGTATAGGTTCAGTACTTAAAATCTGTTGAAAATGTCAACCGGTTGTATTTATATATAACTTATTAGCCAAGCAAAGCAAGCTCGTTTGCATCGCAATGCGATACCAAATACAATGTAGTTGTTTGGTATTCACAGCTCTGTAAACCACATTAATAGCACAAGCAACACAAAACGACTACAATATTAAAATAAACACCTAAACGGTTCCCTATAGCGTTTCTCTCGACAAAAGGGTCCATATTTGCATGAGGACTAACAAAAGGAACTCTCTCACCGAAGACATTCAACGGAGCAAAACAAAAATGTCAACACGAAACGTACGGACCTTTGTCAACGGAAACAAAAGACGACGTGAATACCCCTACCCCGACATTAATAAAGCATTTTTTCTAGACAATTAATACAGGTACCTACAAAACCTTTCAAAACTTGTGACAATTAATGTCGTTCGAAACAATTAAGGTAATTTCAAAAGTTTTCTAAGCATTAGGAAACAGTTAAAAGAAAAAGTATCGTAGGCAATTTTCAAATTGTTACAGAGAGCAATTAATGTCTTCCTTACGAAGAAAAAGTTCATTATCTTCTAATTCAGAAAGAAGGAAATTATTATTAATTATGAAATACTCAGGAAATTTTACTTTTTAGGCAACTTTTTGCCTAAAACCCATATGTCACCCGTAAACGCATTGACTGAATTAGCAAGGAAATTCAAACGGGTCAGCATGGCCAGTCACTGAATATCTATGCACAAAAATGCTTTCGCCCGTGAGCACAGAGAGAGCAGGCTACACGCAACACAGGCCACAAGAATCATAAAAAAAACGTAGTCTGAAGTCGGGGTTACACCGGTCCGCTTACAGCGATGTGCTTGGTCGTTATTTTAACCCCGAAGGGTAGTCTCGCCGCTGAACGATCAGCGAAGCAACTACATAGTATCGCCTAAGTCATGTCACTATGGCGCTTGATCGTTATGCATAATGACCAATTAATCCAAGTACCTACATAAAAACTGCCTAAGTGTCCGGGGTGACGGATTGTAGACCTTATTTAAATTACATGAGAATTTACCTTTGCTCGCGCCGGTGATCTTGTCCCGCAACACGTTGATCTGGTGCACGCGGCCAAACTCCTCGAACATCATCCGCAGGTCGTTCTCGTCCATGCTGCGCGGTACCTGCCCGACGAACATCTGGAACGTTCGATTATAGCTGGTCAAGCTCTTAAACTCATAACTATTACAGGCTAGCCATATAGAGGCAGAATGCAGTTTGCCTGTCTGTAAAAGGGCCATACTTTTTATATGGAGCAGCTGCGGGTGGAATTCGCTAGCTGAATTCGGCGAAGGAATTAAGTATATTTATACATATAGGTTTGAAGTGCTCGGGCTAATACAAGTAGCTAACTGAGTTTAAAACACATCTCCGTTTATGCAAATCACTCTAAATTCATCATAAAGTGAAAGTAGTGGCAGCACTCACTAGACCGATCAGATTTTGTTTTTTTTATGCTACCTCGAAAATATTCGTTTAATTTAAAATGGCGAATTTTGAATAATTTGTACAAACGGAGTTGTTTAGATAAGATACTTCATTCTTCAATCTTAAATATCCAGTTACCTTTTATTTGTCCTTTAATAATTTATTGAATCAGGCGTTACTTTGCGGAAGTCCATGATATATTACGAGAACAATATTCCTTTACTATTCCGCTAAAAAACGTGCTGGTCGATCATCGGAGATCAAATGCAACTATTTGCGTATAACTATGCAAATAATTACAGCAAACCACCACCAATAATGAAAAAACCTCGACACGTGTTTCGCCTCTCTACGAGGCATCATCTGGAGATGCTGGCAGGATATGTTGCTTGCGCCACGTCAACGTAAAAGCCACGTTCACTGAGCAAATCTTTTGCTTAGTGGACGTGGTCTTACGCAAATCGCCATCGTATCTTTTAATGAATTTTACGTTGTTCCTTTCTTTTAAAATACAATGTTACTTAAGCAGAGTTATTATTTTTTAGCTATTCTTTCGATTGGCTTCATAAAAGTAGGTTGATTTTTTTTGACATTTAAGTCGGTTCGATTCCCAGACGAAGCAAGTAATTTTTAGAAAACCTATGAATGCAGAATTACTAACTTTTAAAAATAACATAAAGTCTTCTTTCAGCAAAATACACTATCTACGATATTTAAGGTACTTCCCCTTCATGTCCCATAAGTTTGGGACGTCCTGTATATATGTATTTTTTTTTTTCTTACCCTTTTTCTTATTTTCCTCGCTGTAGTGAGGTGAAAAGTTTTGTGTTATACACGGGTGAAAAGTTATTTTACGTCTCGTGTGTTGAAACACTCGCTACGCTCAGGATTCTATTTTTGAACTATTTGCTTCGCTCGTGGTCAATCATAGATTCCTTTCGCTAACTCGTGTTTCAAATTAACACTCTCAGGTAAAATACAACTTTCCCCTCCTTGTATAAAAAATAACTATTGTTTACATTGTTGGCACATTTTGACTTCGTATACGGGTACCTTAATGTAGTCGGGGTCCGGCATGTCCACCTTCTCGTCCTCATTGTTGTTGTTGTTGTTGATGCTTGTGCTGTTGTTGTTGAGCATGCTCATCCCACTGGAACAATGCACAAATACAAAATAAAGACTTGGTACACTTTTGTGACTGCCGCATAGGTATGACTGGACCCCTTTATCAGTAGAGAAAATTCATTGAAAACAGTAGGGCTCTGAATTACATTTGTGACATGTGAATTGTACAAATACTCGTTATAGTATGTACGATGCCATTGATTTCATAGCTAAACATTTTATTTTCTTATCAATTGCAATGTATTGTATTTATGTACATAAGTGCTAATGGGTCAATCAACTTTTTCTTGTTGTTATTCTGTCCCGGTAAGCCAAGAGACAACAGTGACAGACTTTCTTATAAAAAATACAATAAACTTGACTCCTATCATGCTAAGGAGATGCGCCACCATGGAATAGGTTTACCAATATAACAAAAACACGTTTTTAGTGGATTTAAACCCCATAAAATATTAGTTTTAAAGGGTGACACAGGAGACGTAACCATGGCAACGAGCAACGAGAAATAGTTGATTGACCCTAATGCAATGGTTTCAAGATTACAAAATGATAAGAGAAGCTGAAACCACAACAGGAACTTTACAACCCCCTGGTGGGACATCACACAGTTCGTTTTATTTTGTACAATATATGCATGCCACCTAAGTACATAATTATGTCGCTATTTCAATTAATTTACTGCTTTGATAAGGGACGTCTGGTATGACCTTTATTATAAGACGTATTTTTGTGCCAGATAGACGGGAACACAGAAAAACTCCGAAGAGTAATTTGTCCGAAACCATCATTATTCCGAAATTTCAAAAATCTGAACCCCATTTTCCTCGAAATGAATATTTTTATGATTAAATGGAATAGGTTTATAAATACTCCTGAAAAATCAAATATTCCTTCAGCGGAACATAGTTTTTAGAATTATGAAATTCGGAAAAAATATGTCTTCGAAGAAATGACTCTTCGGAATTATGTAGGGTGGACACAATTATCTTTTGATTAAAATGATGCCTAAAATGTACCTACTTGAAAAAAAAATACAGTTATTTTAAATCGTGGCTTTATGCCGAAGGGTCTTTGCCTCACGCGCCTCACGTCAAATTCAACAAAATGGACGATTGTCATTGCGATTACAATAACTTTGCTTAGAATTTTATTTATAAATTTCCTCGCATATATGGGGTTAAACAAGTGTCTGAGACGGACGGTAGGAATTTTCATCCAAGCCTGTCTTAACTTTATAGACTCTTTTTTTAAATTATTTAAGGTCGTTCAAACAGCTAAGGTCATTAGCGACCACTATAGGGATACACTATTAAATCAAGTTGTAGTAGTTGATAAGTTTGAGAAATTAGACTCTGTTTTCTAAAAAATCTATTACAGACCTCGTCGAACAATGTACAAATAAAACTTAAGTGCTAGGTTGGCGGCAGGTGGAAAATTAAAGTTCAAAAATGTGTTGGGTATAGGTAACACCTGAATACAGTTCGTTAATTTGAAAAAAAAAACAATCTTACGAAATTACCCCTATAGTTGGCAACCGGTTTACCAAACTGGACAAAATCATTGAGTACCTAACACGTTCTATTTTTAAAAGATATCTACAGATAAGTAGTAATAGTGAAAACATGCTGAAATCGTCCTTTTGCATATGTTGATAAGATAATCCTATCAACGAAGCACCCAGGGGACCGTAAAGGTTGAAAGTGCGTCGATTGACGCAGAGCCGCGTCAATCGACGCACTTTCATAGAAATGTATGAAGGCGAATTATTTCGATTCGATTCGGCTCGCCTCGGCGAGCCTAGTGGACGCCAGCCTAAAAACGCGGAGAAAACGAATTCCCCAAAAATTACATTTAGCTAAACCGCTTCCTCGTCCTCCCTGTAATTTTCACAATATGTGGACTTCGGACATTTTCTTGCAATAGTTAAGAGTCCTTATATAAAAGTGATAGAAACAAATAAATATATAATAAATAATAAAGGTGTCCTTTCATGGGATAATATTTGATAAGTAATAAATATCCAAGTATGTTGGCAAGTCAGAATTTCCCCACAGATTCCTGTAATAGAAGAAATAAGTTCGTTTTCCCAAGGCGACGTATCGGGTTTCATTTATTTGTGCCAGAAATTGTAGCTAATAACTTCAGGAAAATCCTGAGTATATATGAAGCAAAAGGCTATATGCCTGGTTAGATATTTTGAGGCTCATTTGAGAAGCATTCTTTGTTCTAATATATTATCACGAAATAAAAATACTGGATATGCACAGCCATCAAATTTGCTTTTGAAAACCCAAATTATACTTAATAATATACATGAAGTTAATGTAGGTACAGTCGACGCCAAAAATATGTTTACAGTTTTCGCCTTATTACAATGGAATAAGGTGCAAAAGTGTTAAAATATTTTTGGCGTCGACTGTACAATGCTTGTTAATTTTATTTTATTTATTGTTACAAAATATATCATTTCAATAGATGGTTTATATTAATTTTAAAAATATATTATATGTCATTAGATTAAATTAAAGGACAACAAGCGGGCAAATCCGCGGAATGAAATATAGCTTATGCCCATTATGACCGTCCATTCTATACACATAGGTGAAGTTATTTTTGAAATCGGATATTCCCGGCGATTACCCACTACATACAAACATACAAAGCTAAAATATCACAGAATTTTCCTCTTTATAATATAAGTATAGATGAGCTATCTCACAAGACAGGAGATAGATTAATAGATTTCGTCTATTTATTAGGCCTTATTTACTGATACGCGGGGCGTTACGCGGCGCGGATGCTCTAAATGCGCTATTTATTATACAATACGAGTACCTAACTAACGAGGAGTGATTCGTTAATAAGCGATCTCAAACAATATATCCTCGTGTTATCACGACTACTTTTAGCCATTAGACAACGAAATTAAATGAGTCCGCGAGAATAATTGTGTTTTGTAATATTATAATCCGTATGTCAAAAATTTGGACATATTCAGGGTGCTTAAATAAACTTCTTATGGGATCGCATAACCGAACAAGATAACCTAGATATAAAGATGATAAGAAGAATCTATGTAAACATAACTATACTTGATAATACTTGAATCCGATGTGATAGGAGTATGGCTGGGAATGTAAACTGACAATGATTAGCAAGTTTTCTATGTACCTAATTAGGTATATAAAGCCAGAAGTCACCGAGGTTTCTTTCTGTGTTATTATGACACCGACATTAAATATGTTAGACAGGGTGCTCCCGGGAATTTCCGTTAACTTTGGCATAGTGCAGAGTACATTCACAGACACAAATTAGCATAACTATTTTTTTTTTTCGATTTTTTTACAAAATAATTTAATGTAGCATTCACGGATATTGTCTTATTATACAAGGGCCTGGAAACACATGAAATAAAAAATATAAATGTAAAAAAATATGTAATATCGACCGAACTCACTTTGTAAACGTTCTTGTAGTGTATTAAACTTAACATTGAATATCTTGATATCAGTAGGAGTATCTTTAGATCAATACGAATACATATAAATGTACCAGTGTGTAACCGCCGCCATACGATAAATAAATAATTAGGAGTTAAGATACTACTGTCTTGGAGAAATTAATTTTATTTGATCTAAACTATGCCCCGTTGCAATTAACGGAAATTGCCGGGAACACGTTGTATATTAGAAATTATAAAGAAAGCGAGGAACTTATCTTTGTCAAAGATAATAAACATTAAGTCAGTTTTATTTGAATTAGGTATGTTCACATTTAATTAATCAAAGTAGGCACATGTTTGCTTATTAGGTACCTATGTCATTATACATTCACTCTAAATCGCGTCAAAAAGACAGATTAATACTGGAAACGACAGTAAATATTTGAAGACAAAACATCAACGTTAAGTTTAATTGTCACTGCTACATTCGAATAGAATTTAACTATTACAAGTCGTGATTCATCGTTGTTCCACAATAAAAAAGGTTAATAAGAAGCAAAAACTAACCTCAAAATTTCGAAACAAATAGCGTCAAACGGGTACCTCATTGTTCTAGAAAAACTATTACGGTGCCACATGCCATGCTCGCACTTGTTTGCCATCACGCTATCACTGATAAACGCATACATATCGCCTGATAACAGCTCTTATCAGTAACACTATCAAACTCGATCAACAGCCGCGAACAACCACAAGTGGAATACTGGCGTTACATTTACACTGGCATGTCCAAACACTTTCAAATGAACTTTAGACGCATTGAAATAAGGATGACGTGTATATTTATTTTCTTAAAGCGTGGGTAGTTCTACCGCATAGCCAACCAAGGGAGGCAGACGGGCGAGGTACTCACCCTACGTAATATCCAGTTCCGTAATTGTTAAAGTAACGAAACAATAATTATTTTATCTGTGTTAAGCCAAAGAATAATTAAATTAATTGTGCTGCAGTTGCATTCAAATAAGGTAATACCTAACAGAAATCCTATTCGGGAACACATTTTTGATATATTGAAATCGTACGTGAATCGTTTTGATTCCTGCGTTGCCTCGTATGCAGCGTGGAACGGAACGACGGACCTTCCCGCAAGAGGGGGATTGTTAAGCGTTAGTGCATACGTAAAACAATTTTTTTTTTTTGACGCGATTTTTTTTTACATTTGTATGGAGCAGGTCGGCCCAGTCGGCCAACGCTCCATAGAAGTGTAAAAAAAAAATGTGTATACAGTGTGTGTGGTATAAGCCAACTGTGTGTGAGCGGGAAACACTGATACTGAAATGGGTTTGGTATCGAGTTGAAAAAGGTTTTTTTTTATTTTCAAGATTGAGGCCTACATAACATCATACTGAGTCACTACGTTACGTGAAAAATAACAAACTTCCTTCATTTTTAGGAAAAGGCTATAGATAACTAAAAAGCGCTGTCAATTCATAAATAATTGAACAAGCGAGCGAAGCGAACGAAGTTCTCCGTTTCAGCTTGGGCCAAAAAAAATCGTACCTTTGGACATACGGATGTCCAGATGTCCCGCTGTCCGGCTGTTCTCCTCTAGAGGTCGCATTTCTAAACCGATTCTCGTGAAATTTTGTGAGCAGGTTCAATAGCTATAAAGCATTTTTTTCTATTCTGTTTTGTGACATTAGAAAAACAGTACATTACTACAGAGGCCGGGAAGTAAGGGGTTGCCGGGCGAGTACATATAGACGGCCGAGCGTAGCGAGGTCGGATAGTTATGAGGCTGGCAACCCCTTTTCACGCCGAGGTATGTATAGTGCTTTTCTCAAACATGCAATGAAATAAATTACAAAAACTCCATGATATCAAAATCAACAACGCACAATAAATCCAATAAAATAGAATTACAGAATTAAAAATTATCAATTTTGCCTCCAATATGATTAAAAAAATGCCTATGCGGTTTGAGTAGACATTTTTGCCGCTAATATTTAGATGAAATAATTTAAATGTGTATTTTTCTAGTTAAATTGGCAATTTAAAATAATTGCAATTATTTTAATAATGTGGTATTTGTTATGTTCAAGTCGATTCTACATAAATAAAACTGCAAAATATAGCAAACATCGTTTGTTGTTTTTTTTAATAATCGTAGTGGCAGAATGTCACAAAGAAACAAAAAACGCCGTGATGCTGTGCCTTTAATAAATGTGGAATGGAAATTAAAAAAAACCATCTTGCAAGCCTAGGCCTACAATTTTGCATGAAATGTCATTATGTGTCTCTCGTCTCTCCGCACCTGAAACGTGATACTTCGCTGCCTATTATAAGGAACGTAACGTCAATATTTCATTGCATGTTTGAGAAAAAATATGTCGCGAGTTCTATAGCTCACAGAGCAACTCGTTATTAAAATAGTGCAATTCATAGGTTTATAATGAAATAAATGATTTTTCACACCTCTCATTCAGAAAAGTACGTTTTGGTCCCCGACGAGAGGGAGCAAAATGCTACTTTTCTGTTCAAGCTACTTTTTAGGGTTCCGTAGCCAAATGGCAAAAAACGGAACCCTTATAGATTCGTCATGTCTGTCTGTCTGTCTGTCCGTCCGTATGTCACAGCCACTTTTTTCTGAAACTATAAGAGATATACTATTGAAACTTGGTAAGTAGATGTATTCTGTAAACCGCATTAAGATTTTCACACAAAAATAAAAAAAAACAACAAATTTTTGGGGTTCCCCATACTTAGAACTGAAACTCAACATTTTTTTTTTCATCAAACCCATACGTGTGGGGTATCTATGGACAGGTCTTTAAAAATGACATTGAGGTTTTTAACACCATTTTTTTCTAAACTGAATAGTTTGCGCGAGAGACACTTTCAAAGTGGTAAAATGTGTGCCCCCCCCCCTGTAACTTCTAAAATAAGAGAATGATAAAACTAAAAAAAATATATGATGTACATTACCATACAAACTTCCACCGAAAATTGGTTTGAACGAGATCTAGTAAGTAGTTTTTTTTAATACGTTATAATCGTAAACCGCAATTTATTTAACGAAACCCTTCATGTGCGAGTCCGACTCGCACTTGGCCGCTTTTTTAAATTATTCATTGGCATGTAGCATTTACGCAATGTGCCAATAGAATCTTAATAAAATAATCGATTGCAATTTCATCGTAATCGACAAACGTATATATATATATATATATATATATGTATATATTTTTTTGTTTTTTTTTGTGTTTGTTTTGTTTGTTCTTTTTTTTATTAGTAATTTTGTTTTTTTTTGTTCTTTTTTTGTTTATTTGTTATTTGTTTGTTTCAGTTTTTTTTGGATTTTGTTATTTTTGTAAGTTTTTTTGTTATTTTTTTGTCTTGTTTGTTTTTGTTTTATTTGTTTTTGTCTCAAGTTTGTTTTGTTTTTTTTTAGTTTGTTTTTTTTATTTTTATTTTGGTTCGTGTTTTTTTTTAGTTTGATTTGTTTTTTATTTTTTTTTGTTGTTTTTATTGTTTGTTTTTCTTGTTTGTTCTTTTTTGTTTTTATTTGTTGATTTTTTGTTTCGTTTGTTTTTTTTTGTTTCGTTTTTTTTTTGTTTTTTTTTTGTTTTTTTGTTTGTTTCTGTTATTAATTTTTTTTGCAAGTTTTTTCCTCATAGTCGGTGTGAAAAGTTACATGTGTCACTCAGGAGCAAAATTATTTTCGTTTTGGGCGTTACAACTTGAATCCCTCACTACGCTCAGGATCCTACGTTAAAATCCCTCGCTACGCTCAGGATTCTATTGTAGCATCCCTCGCTACGTTCAGGATTCAATACACCGCCCTCGCCGTAAATATACTATTTTGCTCCCTTGTGACACAAATAACTATTTATTCTTCAAGTAGGCCGCAATAGCACTTTTACAAGTCAAAAATCTACTTGCGTTTCTGAAAAAGCCGAAAAAAAACTCAACAGTAAGTCATTTTTTGCCAAAAAGAAGCTTATTACAATGATAGTACTTAAACTAGTTAAAATAAATACCTACCCCTGAATATAATCACAAGAAAAAAAAAACATCGTTTTACATTTTATATTCTTATTGATCAAAACAATTAAGTAAATAAAAGTTTAAGGGAAAATATATGCTATAACCATACCAATAACTATGACCACGTTATGATCGCCTAACAGCGCGCGCGTCGTCACGCGCCACACGTCGCCTGTGCCCAAACGCGGCTCTACCTACACTAAGCAGGTAAGGTTCTGTACTCGTGTGTAGAATGTTATAACCTCGCTGAAAGTTTACAACACAGGTACGAGGTGCTTTATCCCAGTCTGAGGCCGGTACTAGTACTAATCCACCACACAAACTTTAGTGTTAGTCGCAAGTTCAGCGGGTGGGGTTCATCTAGTGTCAGCACACAACAGCTTACTTATTGAGTGGAAAAAAGAAATAACCTAGGAATGTAGGTGTATTTAGGAACTTGAAGTAAAAGGTAACCTAGTGGCTGTGAGCTGTAGAAATCACGCCTGTATTTTATCCAAAAAATAAAAAAATAAATTAAAGATTCAAAGATATTTATTTTGCTCGGAATGCAGTTACATAGGTGTTAAAAATAAAATATAATAGTCCAGTACATTCAGCCTGCGAGCAGGCGTGCAAAACATTTTCGAGGAGCGTTAAAGACAATAACAATATTGTCTGTGAATGATTATTATAAAAATTTGCATTTACAAGTCAAGTTATAATAATATTCAATTCAAACAAAAATAACAAGATCAATAATAATAAAATAAATAAAAAACAATTTATAAGGCAGGCGTCCGATGTTTCACCCAATAGCCCATCTATCATTTTCACCCAATAACCCGTTTTCTTTAGATTCCATCAACCAGCAATAGTTCCAATACACCCCAGCGGGTGTTGTCTCTGTGTGCGTCCCATGCCACGGGCAGTAGCCTATCTATAATTTTCACCCAATAACCCGTTTTCTTTAGATTCCATCAACCAGCAATAGTTCCAATACACCCCAGCGGGTGTTGTCTCTGTGTGCGTCCCATGCCACGGGCAGGGACAGCATCCGCTCGGTGTACTCCTTGCATTTCATTAAATTGTCAAAAGGGCCTCTACGTGTTGTCTCAGTTGGTACTTTGTAGGTACCTAGCCCCACGCACGCCTCCCAAAGGTCCGGGACATCATTGTCCCGTGAGCGGGAAAGACATACAAAATAAATAAAAAATGTCAATAACACTACAAAAAAAACCTATAAAATTATTGAACCTGCTCACAAAACTTCACAAGAATCGGTTGAGAAATGCAAGCTGAAGAGGAAAACAGCCGGACAGACACCGGACATACAAAATAATTTTTGCCCAAGCTGAAACGGAGTACTTCGTTCGGTTCGCTCGCTCGTTCAATAAATGAAAACGATATTACTTCAACTAATGCAAGTAAGCTTGCCAATTCATTGCACAAAGGATCCCACTGGGTCGAAGTGCATCCGAAAGGGCCCTCACTCCTTAAGGCGAGGCCTGTTGACGATCTGACGAAAATATTGATTTTTGAGCTTCCAGTATGAAGAAATAATGAAGAATTCTACTACTTAGAAAAATTACTGTAGACTGAAAAAGAAACTAAGAAAAGAAAATATTAAAAAATGGCTTGGTAACTCTTGTCAAAAAATCTTAAATATCGTCACAAAAACAAGTGAAATCAAAAGATTTTTCGAAAAATCCAACTGCTTTTTTGTAAATATTATAGCCTATGTTACTTTCACGATTATGAGGAATCCAACGACACCTCATATGTCGAAATCCGTCAAACGGTTTAGGCTGCAGGGCGTGTCAAAGAATAAGACATACACACATACATACATTCATACTTACATACATACATACGCTCGAAAAACATAACCCTCGTCTCCTGCGGCAATTGGGTAATAAACTTTAATGATCGAGATTTCGTAATTTTCAACGACAATCTATGTTTTTTTAATAAAATGGATAGCTTTTTTATTGTTAGCTAACACAATAACCGGATAGATTTTTAATAAATTATTCAGTATTCCAAAAATCTATTAATATGTACAGTCGCGGAATGAAAAGGTTGATCACCTTAAGATCTGTTTTTGCTTGCTCCGTATAAGTTATTAGGATCTGCTTTTTCGACCGAGTGTCAGACACATTCCGTCATAATGAATGTCATTTCACTACATGGCCCACAGATACGTCCACTATGAGAATTGACCTCTTAGAAGGTTGGAAAACGAGTTAAAAAAAAATGTATATAAGAAATAGCAATGATGACATTGACAGGACCTGTTACTCACATTTATAGTTTTAATAATTTTTAGCGCAGAGGATTTAATCATTAGATTTATCAAACTTGACACAACGTAATGGCGAGATCAAACTAATAAAAGGGTTTTAGTTCAACTATTAATAGTCAAGGAAAATTCGTCTAAGTAAATTTGAACTTTGTTGTCAAAAGGTTGAACATAATTTTCAATACAACACTCTGCAACGCGTAAATGATTTGATTTGAAAACTGGTCAACCTTTTCATTCCGCCACTGTACCTACTAAAAAATGATGTTATCTACACACTTACGAACACGCACTTCCATCTCGCTTAAGCTTATGCTCAGTGAGAGGGAGAGAAGACCATGAACCAGCATCGCCTTAAGGTATCTAGTCCAACAATAGAATACTTTCTGCCCTAACCCACGTTGCAAAGGAAAGTTAATTTTAGTTATTAGAAATAAAACAAAGCTCTTTTCTGTTTTTCAGGTCCCATATATTATTAGATTTGTATAATCAACGTTTGACTCGATCACTTATCGGTCAAAGGGTTAAACGTGGTAGGTGGTAACTAGTGACCCTTCGGCTTCTTTTGATAACGGTTAACGTTATTATCTCCCCCGCAACACGCGCCTGACTGTACATTTGACAGGCTGACTCACCCCGTGTTTGCAGTGGACGATTCATGAGCAAACATTGGGTCAGGAGCTAGGTACGGGGCAGGACACCCTTTTACACCGTTAGATAATGTGACTAAACTTACATTTTTCAATAAATCACCAACACAACCACAACACAAAATTTGCCATGTTACCGACATTAATGATATTGACCAAATTTCTGCGGACTGCGAATGTTGCGTCATAATGAAACAAAAATGAAATTTACTTATATTGCAGCGTGCTTCGCTCAAAAATATTTAAAAATGGTGACAGTTTGAAAAGCACAAAGGGGTTGCGTTAAAGTAAATAAAAAATACCATCGCCTCCAACCATCCGCCCTCTGCTCAAATAAGGGTGTCAAAAACATTACCAAACTGTGCATTGGTTACTCGTAATTAAATAATCATTTTATTTTCCTTTTGTCACAAGCAGTTAAAAGTGCCATGAATTACTATGGTATTACTAATTATGATGGTAGTTTTTTTTTGTAGTTTGCACAAATACCTAATTATTATTTTGAGGAACAGTTTTTGTACTTTGTTAATATTATTAGTTCGTTTAGATTAGATGGGCGAAATAGCTTTCTTGTACTTACGACACATATTTCGCTAAGAAAACAGATCATGTCGTTTCCGTTAGTTTGATCTAAATCCGTTACTTTAGTCTTTGAATTTAAATTAAGAGTTGTTAAATAAATTTCTTTATGAAGTCTTATATTTGCAGTGTGTTTTTGTTTGTGGGAGAGAAGTTGAGGGTAGTGGTTGGGTGCTCCCTGTCTTTATTATTTTATACTAATATTATACAGAGGTAAGATTTATTGAGTTTGTAGCTGTGATGGTTTGTATTTAGGGGTAATTTCCAAATTATACATACATTTCGAAAATTATTTCACCTTTATATAGTTAAAATACAAATCGTCAATCGTTAAAATACGCAGGCTAGATGACTTCCAGCCTCCCGAACAAGCCGGTTTCCGAAGAGGCTTTAGTACCGTAGACCACATCCACACGCTTCGCCAGGTTATACAGAAGACTGAGGAGTATAACCTGCCTCTATGTTTAGCGTTCGTGGACTACGAGAAAGCCTTCGATTCGGTCGAAACCTGGGCTGTATTACAGTCTCTCCAGCGGTGCCAAGTTAACTACCGCTATGTCGAAGTACTGAAGTGTTTGTACGAGAACGCCACTATGTCAGTCCGACTCCAGGACCAGAACTCGAAACCTATTCCGCTGCAGGGGGGAGTCAGGCAAGGAGATGTTATTTCTCCAAAACTGTTCACCGCTGCACTGGAGGATGTTTTCAAGACTCTGGGCTGGAGAAGGCTAGGCATCAACATCAACGGCGAGTACATCACTCACCTTCGGTTTGCGGACGACATAATTAAATAGTCATGGCAGAGACCATGGAGGACTTAAGTACGATGCTCGATGACCTCAGTAAAGCTTCCAAGTGAGTTGGTCTAAGAATGAACATGGATAAGACGAAGATCATGTCAAATGCCCTTGTAATACCAACTCCCATTACAATCGGACACTTTACGCTCGAAGTTGTAGACGATTATGTATACCTAGGACAGACTGTCCAGTTAGGTAGGTCCAATTTCGACAAAGCGGTCAATCGTCGAATCCGACTCGGCTGGGCAGCGTTCGGGAAGCTACGGCACATCTTTTCGTCCAATATTCCGCAGTGTCTCAAGACGAGAGTCTTTGACCAGTGTGTGTTGCCGGTGATGACATATGGCACTGAAACGTGGTCGCTTACAATGGGCCTCATAAGAAGGCTCAAAGTAACCCAAAGGGCAATGGAGAGGGCTATGTTGGGAGTTTCTCTGCGTGATCGCATCAGAAATGAGGATACCCGCAGCAGAACCAAGGTAACCGATATAGCCCTCCGAATCGCTAAACTTAAGTGGCAGTGGGCGGGGCACATTGCACGTAGAACCGATGGTCGTTGGGGCGGAAAGGTTCTCAAGTGGCGACCACGTACCGGAAGGCCAGTCGTGGGTAGGCCCCCCACAAGGTGGACTGATGACCTGGTAAAGGTCGCGGGAGTCCGCTGGATGCGAGTGGCGCAGGACCGGTCACTCTTTGGGGGAGGCCTATGTCCAGCAGTAGACGTCTTTGATGATGATGATTATAGTTAGAATAGACCTTTGGGGTTGATAAAGGCTTACATTACATCACGCGGCTTGGCCTACTGGCTGCTAGTCTACAATAAACGTGATTTTGTACTATTTTATGTCACGACGGTATCAGTCTATGGACGCCTGCAACTCCAGAAGAACGTTACCGACCCTATTTGTGCATTTGCTGTGTCGACAGCTATAGAAAAATCCCTGACCAATGCACCTGTCTACTTACTATGTACCTACCTGCTATGTAAATATTCGTATCATCAGTTTAAATGATTCTAGTTTCAACTCAGTCACAGATGTGACTTCTTAACCTATTCGATGCTTCGTGTGCTACGCCACAGCCCGTAGCAACTTAACGGCCCTGCCACGACTTCGAGCGGTGACGGCAGCGGCCGCCGTTTCTAATTCATTGCGTGTGATCCCAACTAACCACCGTGCGTTGCGCGTCTCAACCGCGCAGTGAACAGATAGAACGCTTGCCGTGCCGCACTCCGCGCAATGTCGTGGCCGGGCCGTAAATCCTGTATTTACCTATAGTGCAACGCTCGTAGAGACATGACCCATGGTCATCCGCCTTAAATGGGGTAGTACCTGGTGTTGCTGATTAGATAATTCAAAATCGGATACATAATGTTAAACTGAATTTGCTTATCGATGGTTAGGTATTGAACGAGAAAAAAAAATAACAAGATTTATTATTATTTGATAATTCCCTACTTTTTAAATGATTGCAAAGCTATTTTTATCCCCCGACGCAAAAAGAGGGGTGGTATAAGTTTGACGTGTCTGTGTATCTGTGCGTCTGTCTGTGGCATCGTAGCTCCTAAACGAATGGAACGATTTTAATGCGGTTTTTATTTGTTCTTAGCTACGTTTCAACAAAAACGGTTCAGCCGGTTTTGAGATATTGAACTTTGAAATGCACTTGATCTAACATCAAAAAGCATAATGCTCGTATAGTATAAACGCATACAATTATTTTAATAGCAATCGCTTGAAAAGCTGAATATACTGATTGTGAATTTCTTAGAGTGATAGCCTCAAATTTGTGTTTGAAGAAAAGTAAACATATACATGTTATGTTGGTTAAATTTTTTTTTTGTGTTATGTGGTCTTCCTAATTTAAAATCAACCTTACCTTACTTATTAATCCTGAGCATTTAGTTAAAGTAAATTGTCTCCTTGTAACCTTTAACCTAACCTAACAGAACTTTTTTTTTTTAAGAAATGCATGGCAATTATTTTAAACTAACCTAAACCTAACCTAACCGCCAGCGTGTCGACGTCACCCCGCTTCGCGGGGTGCCTATTTCCGCTCTAAGGAACACAAGATAACCATAACCTAAACCTACCAAAAATACAATCGTTGATTTGTTTTTTACTACGCCCCCCGAGCCCCCTTTTTTCTAGCTGCCTTAACCTAATTCCGCGGGCTCTGATTTATATCTCATGTCTCTTATATCTTATAATGCTTATACTAAAAGATATTATGTATTATGAAATTATGATCGTTATACGTTTTGCATGTTGTACCAACTGAAATTAGTAAATTTGAGTGTTATGTAAAAAAACGTTATATAAAATGAATATTATAACAACTGACCGTTATTCCTTATAATTTTATCGATTTTGTTATTATAGCTAACGTTCATTATATCTTGTCAACGTTATTAATATGAAATTATATATTATGTTGTTATATTTCGTGAGACGCACCCGATTCGTAGGCAGTAGCAGTTTTGTTGATGTCTCCTGTCAAAAAAATGGGTTTGTCTACAAATTAAACTAGCGCGTAGCGTCGGAACAGACGTCACAGCATGACATCACACGAGCATCGCCCGCATTTCGGCCACACGCTTGACTAGCCGACCTGACACATTATCTTATCTGATAGTGTACGTAAATATAAGTTCCGCGGCACCGCACCATTTTTATTAAAATAGTTAAATCTAATCTATATCATTCTAGGTGATATTACCACGTTTAGTCACATAGAAAACTAGACACAAAAATAGACTTAGTACTCTTCAACAAAACACGATGTGATCATGTTGTGAAGAAAAGCATATATGCATGAGGTTTCGAGTTAATAATGCTGTGCACGACGCACCTTTTTGGAAGCTTTTTACCTTTTTATATATTTTTGTATTATTTTGTAATTTAGTTTTAGAATATGTCAAGTAGTTAGTTTGGTATTGTCTTAGGCGGTGTGGTCCGTTATGTTGTTTGCTCGATTAAAGTCTGTTTTGGAATCAGTGCCTATCATTTAAAGAAACTCAGCAGCTATAAATGCCACCAGCCTCTTTTTCCCGAGGGTGACGTATGAGGCGACAATGGGAATGGGGTTGAAGTGAATTGTGGGGCATAATACTACCAGGCTAACTATCACTAAAATTCCACATTTTCTCCATTATTAAATATTGAATGCCTACCCCCCTTTTGGCAACGTTTTTTTGCGCAGTCATCAACAGAACTAATCCCTCGGGCCTTTCTTCATCTACATCATTATCATTAGACTCGCTCTATAACATCATTATATCGCATTATCATTCGATTTTCATACTTTTATTTGATAACAAACCCGTAGATAGACAAAAGGATACCGAGAAAGTAAATAAAAGTTAGTAAGTTAGGAAAATACTACGATGGGCAACAATTGGAAAATCATCTTTATGTTATTATTTAATATCGTAAACCACTGTTTCGAGGGCAACTAATTAAGACGTCGGCAATGAATACCTACATCAATCTTTTGAGAAAAGCACTGCAACCTAAATTTGTATTGGGTTGGTTGACTCTTAACTTGTCTGTCTATCTAAACCGCAGGCGAAGCTTTTGGTACTTTCGTATTGAGGCATTTTTTTTTCAAAGTGTACCATTTTATTTGAATAGGCGTCATTCCATTATTTAAGAGGGCTAATTTATCATACAAATAGTAACGGAATGGACGTAACGGAACGAATACATCGCAGATTAAAACACGTGTTTAATATACTGTTATTTATTATTTTACTGAAATCATGGTTAATGATAATGACAGATTAAGATATTTGAGTCGCATTAGCAGAAAAAATAAAGGAACCTTCGTAATCTCGTAACGGAACCAGGACACTAGTTTTTGGGTCCACCACTCGACTATTTCCAGGCACAATATACAAGTCCTAATACTTCGAAACGATACTTGAAGTTGGCTTTCCGCAGGTAGACAGGCAAAAATCGAGGGTCGGCAGCCAGAAAAACCAAGAAAATGTGGTAAATTTAATGCTAAATGATAGGTTTTTTTGGGTTTTTATACGATTTAGATATATTATTGACGTTTGAAAATCACTACAAGTACAATTTTTCAACGTGTTTCGAATTTTTAGGGTGTCAAAGGCCAAAAACATCAAGGTACAAGAAAAAAAAATGCCCATTAACGTATGAAACGTTATTTTCACGTTAGGATACAAGATGAGGCGTTCTGATATTTTTGCGATCATTTTTGTTTAATAGTTTGCAATATTTTTATTACTTCAAATATCATATTACTATTTCAATGATAGATACTAGTTATGATTATTCATAGATAGTAATCAAGCTTATCGTGCACGTCCGACACTACTTCAGTTATGTTCCAAAGGATCATTTATCAACCCGATACATTTATAAGTGGTTTGAGAGCGTTCGCCAGCCTAGCTAACATGGAATAGATCCGTGACTCAAAATATTTGAAATATTTGTGTTAATACAATAATCTTAATCTGGTATTATGAAACCTGCGGCACTGTGCTCGCGTCAAGAAAATCGAATCGAAAAGGAATAAGAATATTTTTATTTGTTGGTATCATAAGCACTTAAAATTAATTCTGACGCATAGCCTAAAAAAGAAGAGTGAAGAATAAATAAATAAATATTTTTGGACAATCTTACACATATCAACCTAGTCCCAATCCCAAACCAAACTAGAATAATTTTATTATTTCTCGTTGAATGTATAGCTGGGATCCTCAACACTCATAATTATGTAAGTAACAGTATTTACTCACAATCTTTAGTATTTGTTTACGTAATCGGTTGGTAAATAACTACAAAAAAATTATTTAGTGTCAATTTGACCAAAGATCTCCAGATTAATCCATACAATTTAGGTATTTAATCTCAAGTTATGTCCTTATTCCTGTCTTGTTGAAGTTGCCCTGAACGATTTCTTAAAGAATAGACCGATGGAACCTTTTAGAACATTTTCAACGTTCACAGATACGTTTTGATTTCATTCACTAGAAGCACCAATTTACCTTATGTACTAACAATATCTTACATGTGAGGTGAAAAATGTTTTGAAACCTACATACAATACATTTCTCATAAAAAACAGGTAAGTATTATAGGCACGGTTATGGATAAAATAAATAAAATAAAATAAAATAAATAGCACTAGACAGTTGCTAGGCCAAAACTGCGTCAAATCCGTTAGGCATCAAAGCCTACAAGTAGGCTCCGCTGTCTTATATCCTTCAGTAAAATTATGGATGTTATTGTGATTCAGTCAGTAAATAACACGTAAGACAGACGATTAAAATGACACAAGAAAGTACAGAATTTTTAAGAGAGAGAACCATTTCCACTTACTTGGGCTTTGTGTAGGGTGTAGAAGGCGATGACGCCTTGTGGTTCCTGTTGGGGTGCGAATGTCGGTTCGCGTTTGTATCGAGGCCGCCGCCCGGCGAGATCTTGCCCGCCAGCGCGTTAAGTGAATGCAGCATTGCGGGCGGCGGCCGCTTAGGTCCAAGCAGCCTGGTCACCCTGAAGACTTCACCACGTTTGCCGATACCTCGCTTGCCTCGGGCCGCCACGACGCCTTATCAACTGATAAGAGGCGCGGGGGCACTCCCGCCCCCCGCCTCATCGCAACCTGACACTCACAACACTCACACTGATTCACTTTTTTTGAAATGTTCACAACGTGAGCACGATGGGGTTATCGTCCTGTCCGAGTTAAGCATGTTTGGGACATCTTTTCACTGCTTTATAAAAAATTGTACTGGTTCTCACTGTTATCCTGCGAAAGTTTTTCTATTAGGAATACAATCCTTAGATTGCTTCCCTTTATCAGAGCTTTGCGATATTCCAGAAATGTGGCACGTTTTAATAAGTCAGTTGGATAAGAGCAATGGACGGATTCCAGAGGTCGCGGGTTCAAATCCCGCTAGTGGCGAATAAATTTTCAATTTTCCTCTTTGATCGAAACGTTTTAATAAGTTTGATGAGATAAAGAAACAATGTGTTTGTAGTTATTGCAGTATACTCATATAAATAATTGATTTCAAACTTAACATGAGACGCATTTTAGCCATTATCGTCTGCCATGCCATGTAACCGACTGATTGGCATTTGTCAATCAGCGAAGTCGTAGTCTGTATCTCTGTAACGATTAGAATATATGAATGACACTGTGCTTTGAATCGAGTAAGGTATAGCCTGCCAAAACTTCATATTCGGACGCCTATAATTATATGACGAAAAAACTCCTTTACGAAAGTATTAGCAATATGTTATAGGTCAACACGGTTAGCATCATTTCCTCTGCAGGCGTATGATTTAGGCCCTACAATCTCTTTTGATAAGTTGTGTACGCTGATACAAGCAGGGTAAAAATACCCTCTCTTTATATCAATGTACATTCTTAAATAAAATAAGATTATCATGAAATGTTCCATGACAGCCATAAGTATAACAGATATGTTTATATTCAAGTACATACATACTATAATTTGAACCAAAAAAACAAAAAAGTATACGAACTCCTCATTAATGCTTGGCGCTAGTCCAAAAGTTAAGTAGTATACGTACTACTTACATATATTATATACTTCCAAAAGATCGGTGACTTCTGAACTGTGATGTTAAGTGCACTTTGCATTTTCTTATTAGGAGTTCATACATAGGTACCCCTTTTGCCATTTGCTTTTCAAATGGCGGCATTTGCTTGATAATTGCTTGGAATGGGAATAAGAGTGTAGTTTAATGAATATAAAGAAATCATTTAATTAAAAATGCTTTCTTATGTAGGTATAGTTATTTGGGTTGAGTTGAATTTGCACCTTGCTTATGCCATAAATTTCACGAGAAACAATTGAGAATGTTTAGAGGAGAACAGCCGGACATACGACAGATTTTTGTATCGAAGCTTAAACAAAGAGCTTTGTTCGCTTCGCTCGCTCGTTTAATTAAAAGAGTCTCGTTAATTATGTACATGGCGTAGCACACGTAGTGTTCCGTGGCCTCAAATGGATGAATGAATTATCCATTTGTGTTCGTTGCGTGTGAGGCATTTGGATGCTTCTATTCACTTAAAATGTTGAACTGAACGTATTGTTGAGGACGTTTTAAGTCGCAATACGAGTATAAGATATTAATAAATTCGTTAAAATTATTTGGATACAACGTATACACTAAGATTTGTAATTGTTTACGGCCAGTTCTTTACTATGGGACCATCATAAGAGCTGCGCATCCTGCCTATGTAAAAAAGCTGTTTCATGAAAAAAATCTTCGTTTAAATCCAACCCTACGATCCAAGTTATCATAAAACGGTGCTTATTACCGCGGAGGCACGCCAACAGCGCGATCCTGTTGCCGAGCCAAATATTTATGCATGTATTTTTATTCATTATACTTTCTTGGAATCCGTACTGTTACCGGTTAAACAGACTGTAACATTTTCTTCTGATGGCGCCCGTGAAAGAAGATACATTTGATATGGTTGTTTCTACAATATCGTTACACAGTCATAAATGTCATAATTAGTCATTTTATGCACCTATACATGAGTATGGTATGGCTATGGGACAGTAAAAGTAATTTTGACATGTATAGTAAAATAAAATAATGTTACCAACAAGCCTATATCTTTATATTAATACTTTCCGATTTACATTATTATGTACTAATGTTTTGCTGTGCCATTTGTTAGAAATAATATTCGAATTTTAGTTTCATATATTTATGTTCAAATATTATAAAAACTGTACCTACTGAATTTACGTGGGATACTATTAAATATTCGTCAATTTGTAAACGGTAATTTATACACGAAACCAAATGTGCCTATAGATTGACTCACAAAATATTGTCTTGCGGGATTCTAATAATTTTTTCTCTGCCACAAATAAATAACCACGATCTTTCAGCTCTGATTCGTCGGAAATTCATTTCATGTCGCATTAACGTCGGACGAAATAAAATTCCATACATTTTGCTCCAAGCATGCCTGCAGGGGGTGCAAGCCCCTTTCGTGACTTTGACGATTTGGCGTGTTCAATAAAAAAACCTGCCAATTTATGTTCACGAATAGGCACTACGGACGATTTGTGATCGTGCTTCGACTCTTTCGTTCTCCTTAGTTCAGTAATAAAATGCGAAGGGGTCGATTACCATAATGCTGTTAGGAGAATTTTTGTCGTCTCTAGTCTGCTGAGCTTGATGGGTTGACGGTTGATTGACCTTGAGTACATTATTTAAAAATACTTAAAATATCATTAAAGAAGCGAACCTATTTAATGCACATTGAAACGGTTTTGAATACATTAAAATGAGGTCGAAGGACGTTTAATTTTGATGTTACATAACTGCTTTATCGAATTAGGTACTAAAGCAATGCCATTGCTCATTTTTTGTTTCGCTGCTGAAACAGGGTAAAAGCAATGTGGAAGTGCCCTTAGAATTTCATGATACAGTTTTTCCTAAATTATTCATTTCGCAATTTAATAATTTCCTAAATAACAATTTTACAATAACGGTTCATTTGTTTCAAGTTATTAAGTTAGGTTTGGACTTTTTATAAGTTTAACTTTAGATTGGGTTAGTTTTATGACGATCATCAATATGCTGGAAGATTTAACTGTCCGATTATGTGGCACTGGGTTTAGTTGGTCATACTTTGACGTACGTCAAGTAAGATTGACTGTCAGTGGACACCAACTTTGTAATTACTAACATAGCTTGTAAGTTATTTTTAATGTAACTAACAATATATGGAAGCTGGTCTAAAATAAATCATTTGAATTTGAATTTAATTTGAATATATAGGTACTTATCAGAACGATTTTGTAATGTTTCATGGGCTTTTCACTATCTAATGATTTTAGTGGATTGTATGTAGGTACATTCAAGAATCACGATCAACTCGATTTTTTATTGTGCTAGCCTAGTCTTGGTTTTAAAAAAAATATAAAAACCTTCATTGTTTTTGAAGAATTATATCACCTGTGTAAAAACATTATATTCTCATTGGCTATCATTTTTAGGGTTCCGTACTCAAAGAGTAAAACGGGACCCTATTACTAAGACTTCGCTGTCCGTCCGTCCGTCTGTCACCAGGCTGTATCTCACTGATACCGTGATAGTTCCAGCTGAAATTTACACTTTTTCACATATTTCTGTTGCCGCTATAACAACAAATACTAAAAACACAGAATAAAATAGTTTTTTTATAGATAATGGTACGGAACCCTTCGTGCGTGAGTCCGACTCGCACTTGGCCGGTTTTTTCTCACCGCACCGGTTTAAATAAAAACCACAAACCGAACAACAATCCAAATAGCAATCAGCATCAAAACAAAAAAATCATGTAATCGAAATAAACACAGCCGTGCAAGTAAAATACCCAATTCAATGGGTTTAGCTCTGTTAACTTTCAATTAGGGAGTGCTATATGATCTCTGACCAGTCAGTGCAGCTGCGTTAAATAAAAAGCGGCCAAGTGCGAAATGGTTACGTACCATTATATTAAAAAAAAACTATTTTATTCTGTGTATTTGATGTTATAGCGGCAACAAAACTACATCATCTGTGAAAATTTCAGCTGTCAAACTATCACGGTTGTTGAGATACAGCCTGGTGACAGACGGACAGACAGACGGACAATGGAGTCTTATTAATAGGGTCCCGTTTTACTCTTTGAGTACGGAACCCCAAAAACACAAACGCAACTTCTTTTTTGCTTGCTAGTGCTTCGGAGAACTCGAGTTGAAAGCACATGACGCTATGCTGGCTTAAATTTTACTAGTAGCTTTTCTGAAAATAGATTTTCATATAGATTGACTGGTGACTATTAGAAATTTGTAAGTTGTGTTTTAAAGAAATATTTAAAAGCATGTTGACAACTGGCTGTAAGCGGCGTACTTACGACATCTATTGAAGAAGGTGTAAAAAACTACGAATAAGTCTCTTCGGTTTAGCTTGGGTAATCTTCTTTTGTCAGGAGTTCCAGTTCAAAGTGATTTGTTTTATTAAGAAATTATTAATTTCTCTTTAAACCAGTTTGAGAGTCACGAATGTACGACGAACGACCTCGAAATTTCGGGGAGTTTCATGAAATTTGGTACAAATGTTCGTTGGACGCCCTGTTTTCGTCTCCCAAAAGTCCCCGGGTCAGGACCTTGTAGAACGCCGCTATCTTGGGAAATGTACTCCATTCGTAAGAAATTCAGGTTTTGTTCGAAAACTTCGTACTCTATGAAAACTTGGTCTACGGCCACATTAAAGGTGTAAATTCTGCACAAGCCTGTAGTACACAACTTTGACGAGAAAACGCGTCTTCGTGGAGAAAAATGCATCCACATGTGAGATTTTCCCTCAACGTCCTTCCAGGGAAGATTGTCCGAAATTGGAGCTCGGGAGAATTTCAAATCCACTTTGATTTACACATAAGGATATGAACTACATTAATAATAATAAATAGGGGAAGTCTTAAACATAATTTTCAAGATTTTTTACTTCTCATGCTTGAAAAGTGCGTCATATTAGGCATAGTTATTAAGCGGTAAAAGCGCGGGGCTAAAATAGTACATTTAGTCCTTGGGGAAAGTATGAATTTGTGATCCCTCGGATAATCTTTGTTAATAATTTTTTTGTCGTAATCAAAGTGAAAAGTACCTATAGTCTCTGGTCTAAAAGTCATATTTATCTCGCCTCGAGCAGAATCAGTTGATTGTTATAGGTAATTTAATTACTTAGTCACGCGTATCCACATTAGTACCTCTAAAGCTGCCGAAATCGCGAAACCCATCATGCTAGGCTAGAGAGCATCGATTCGCGAACTATTTAAGCAGGTACCTAAATGAGACAATTAGGCTCTTATGTTCTATATGTCGGATTTGGAAGTATTTTGCCCTGTCATGTACAAAACCGGTTAAAGACGCAATACAACTTGAAACCATGACGAGTTATTAAAGCAAGCCCAGCTGCTGCTTTTGATGCTTGTTTGAAGCAATTATTTACACTATACTCTTTCCTAGTTGGGTCAGTAAAAAGTTGTTGAGAGGCAAAGTTGGCGGTGCCAAGTGGAGCATACCGCGAAGCTAGGCACTTGGATAGAATTAAACATGATAGAAGAGACTTCATTACAGGGTTTTAAGAGTCTTCCAGAAATGCAAAGATTATTAAGGGTATGCAATGCAAGATTATGAGTTTTTGTTAAAGGTATATACTGCCTGACCTAGGAAACAAAAATATTATTTTTTCAGATATATATATATATATATATATATATATATATATATTGACTACAGTTATATTTTGTTGTACAAAAAAACATAGTTTATTTTTTTACATCTGGCAACTGAAACAACACATTAATAAACGACTAACTCGTAATTGCATAAAATTGTATTGAATAGTATACAAGTATTTCTTACCTAGGGCGGTAAAACAAAGAATGTCTTTTTATTTATTTACCCCCCTTGCCTTCGGCTCGGGTGTCGAATACCTGCGATCTGAGGCTTTCTTTACTACCGCCCGTGGTGAATACAAAATTTTACGTCTCTCCCTGGCCAGGAAGTGGGATTTTCCGCACGCATTATAGCCAGGTATGACGTAAACGGTATTTCATCAGTTTAGCGTGGTTGCTGTTTGTGCGTTAACAATACTAGGTTTTAAATCTAAAATATAGACCCCCAAGGTATAAAAAAGCTAGGTTTTAATATTGTGTTAAGTTAATATACATCAAAGATTATTATGCAACAATGGCTCGTCCGATTTGGCAGATTATTAGTAATTAAGGTTTGTATCTACAATTTTTAGAGTTCCGTACTTAAAGAGTAAAACGGGACCCTATTACTAAGACTACGCTGTCCGTCCGTCCGTCCGTCCGTCTGTCTGTCACTGACACCGTGATAGTTCCAGCTGAAATTTTCACAGATGATGTATTTCTGTTGCCGCTATAACAACAAATAATAAAAACACAGAATAAAAACGTTTTTTATAGATAATGGTACGGAACCCTTCGTGCGCGAGTCCGACTCGCACTTGGCCGGTTTTTTGACAATTCGCTAGTGTTAAGTAGGTAGGTTTGTAAAAAATGATTATCATCATCATCATATCAGCCGAAAGACGTCCACTGCTGGACATATGCCTCCCCCAAAGAGTGCCACAATGGCCGGCCCTGCGCCACCCGCATCCAGCGGGCTCCCGCGACCTTTACCAGGTCATCAGCCTTTATCAGGCCTACCCACGCCGCAAAAAAATGATAAACACCCTCAATATCAGACGGACGAGGCATTGATTGTGCTCCCAGCTTGATTATCGTGGGCTCTTCATTGTTCCGCTCCATCCCGGCGAGGCGGTGATACACCGCCAAAAAACGCCTCATGAGCGTAATTACGCCTCATCCGGCGAATTTAACTCGACGTTGTAAAACTGAGCTCGGACACTGCCTTTGTAAACCGACCGTCCTCCTAGTGGGGAATTTCATTAATTTTCATTCGTCCAACTTCAGCCTGTTTCTCTTCAGCAGTTATTTTGTTTTGGATTTCAAAATTTCAAAGTCGCGTAGTTCTGCTTTCACTGGACAAGTTTTTGAAAGGTTGATGCGATGTGTTAAACAATGAATAGGTATTTACTTAGTTGGAGAAAATTAAACATTTTCATAATAATGTAATGTACAGTCGCCATCACATACATAGGTACACTATAGGTATTCAAAAATATCGCCACATGCACCCTAATGCCTTGAAAATAGAGGTGTGTTCCGATGTTTGTGACGTGCTTGTTTGCTCCGATGTATGTGATGGCGACTGTACCAGCAATACACGTTACATACAGCTAGCGAACCTCTTTGTAGTGATATGATATAAGGAATAAAAATAGTCATGTACCTACATGACTATTTTTATACCGTAGTACCAGTCATGTAGGTACGGTCGACGAAAATGAATTAAGGTTTGGCACATGTCATGTGTTTGACGTGACGTTAAGGTCCAAAAGTGCTGATTAAACATTCAATTTCCTCGACTATACATCAAAATATAAATACTTGGTACAATTTTTTTATATGATCAGTATGATGTATGTATTCGAATGTGCCACTTTATTTTTATTACACATCAAAATAAACTCAAAAATGAATCCTACGGCAAGGGAATATTAAATTTATTCAATTTATCTTTGAGTAACTAAAAATTCGCAATGATGTAATTGAACCAAATATGCAAAAAACATTAATTGTATTTCTGAGTTCCACCTTTAAGAGATATTTATTCAGTTACCTAGTTATTTAAAACATTATTAATCGATTAATTCTGAATAATTTGTGAGAGGCCTGGCCCCGTAGCATGTATCACGCGATAAGTGACATGATAGAGCATCCGTCCCTGGCTGACACCGATCGATAGAACGAGACGACGCGCCTATCCTGTCACTTATCGCGTGATAACGCAATCCATGCTACGGGGCCTGTATTTACTAATCATCATGGCTGACGACGTTTAGTTTGAGCTTGTTTCAACTCGATAGTTTGAAACAATAATAGGCATTCAATGTTCACAGCTCGTGAAGTCTATTCAAAACTAGTCATGCTTATTTTCATAGATACAATTCAGTGAATATCAATAGATCATAACTATTGTCCTAAACTTTTGGCCAGATCATCATCATCGGCCTTATACATCTATAAAAAGATGATTTAAACAGCGTCCATATTAGAGTTGCGGCACTTACGTACGTGGCTCGTAAGGCCGAAACGGGAGCGACAGCCACGACCACATAATGGGGAATGGATGAAAATTTCAGCCATTTTTTTTTAATTAACATCAAAATATTTTTCGAAACATACCAAGTTTGGGCTTCCAGACACGATATGGCTGATTATTTTTTAATACAATATACCACAATGGTACGTGATATCCTCATATCTGACATCAAAAAAACCGGCCAAGTGCGAGTTGGACTCGCGCACGAAGGGTTCCGTACCATTAGCAAAAAAATCACGTTTGTTGTTTGGGAGCCCCCCTTAAAAAAATATTTTATTTTGTTTTTAGTAGGTATTTGTTGTTATAGCGGCAACAGAAATACATAATCTGTGAACATTTCAACTATCTAGCTATCACGATTCTTGAGATACATCCTGGTGACAGATTATCTATAAAAACGGCATAAAAATCACGGTTTTTGTATGGGAGCCCCCCTTAAAAAAATATTTTAATTTGTTTTTAGTATTTGTTGTTATAGCGGCAGCAGAAATACATACTCTGTGAAAATTTCAACTCTCTAGCTATCACGGTCCTTGAGATACAGCCTGGTGACAGACAGACGGACGGACAGCGAAGTCTCAGTAATAGGGTCCCGTTTTACTCTTTGAGTATGGAACCCTAAAAAGCAATTTAAAAAATAACTTCATTAAGTATTTATTTTTTATTTTTCAATATTACAAAGTGGCACAGTTCTACTTCAATACCTATTTGACGTGACTTATGGAACTGTAGTACAGATACAGTACATATCCTGTTGTATTTACGCGGTTTCTTTTTAAATTACGCTGGTGTCAAGGTTCGTCAATAATCACAGACATCATTTGGGTTGGTATGATCTCCCTGCTAACTTATTTGATTCAATAAGCGAAACTAGGCAACGATTCGGCTCTTTGATAAAAATCTCAATATTCACAGACTACCAAGCTATATTGTACAGTCGCCATCACATACATCGGAGCAAGCAAGCACGTCACAAACATCGGAACACACCTCTATTTTCAAGGCATTAGGGTGCATGTGCCGATATTTTTGAACACCTATAATAGTGTACCTATGTATGTTATGGCGACTGTACATACTTATATTTCTTCACATATCATATCATATCACAAAAAAGAGCTTTGCATACCCTCCCTCCTTACGATACACACGTACACACACATACAGCACACAGGCACACACATAACACACTTACGCAAAACTCATGCACAGTACACTCAATCTCACACATTACATAGGTACACACAAATATCAAAATGGCACTATATACCACTTTATTTTTTTTTCACTGTTATTTAACCTGTTGTTTTTTGTTTTTTTTTTTTAATTACTTTTTGTTTTATCCGCTCTGTAGGCATCAGATTTAAATTTTAAGCATATTATTATTGTAAATATTTATGACCACGGTAATTTGTTAGCCTGCGATCGACCGATCTCCCGGGACCAGTCTGAAAACCAGCGCTGGGCCTAGCCTAGCACATGCTGAGACTGGGGGGCCTATTGTCACATGTTGGTTTGTAAGTTTTAATTTATTTTTTATTTTATTTTTCTTGATCATTTTTCGTGTAACAATAAATACTTTTTCTTTCTTTCTTTCTATATCAAAGATAAGATCCCCAGACAAGCCATGGGGACTGACTAATTCATCAAATTTCTAATAAATAATTATACTCTAGTAGTATTAGTAGAGAGCAACAATAAACCATGATAAATTAAGAACCCTAATTTGATTTAAAATCTCTGTACCTAAATAATAACACCGCCATTTTCGAGTGTAAAAATATCTACCAAATTAACGTCGCGAGGGAAATAACCCAGATTCAGTACTGTACTGATAATTACTTGTTTACTTGCGCGAATCATACCAACTTTGTCCTGTAATTGCCTGTCAGACACTCAATGCGTAAAATAATACGACGCCGAGGGCACAACTTTGACGAAATTACGAGAATCTAATTAATGGAAGGATTTTACGATCCACAGTATATGTTTGAAAGGAATCGCTCTTAAGCGATAAAACTGCATGTGGTTTGCCTGTAGTTTTAAGTTTGTATATTTCTGTATTCATTGCATATATGTAGTTGAGGTGTGCAATATTGAGTATTTGTATAGTAGGTATTGTCTGATATATATTTTGGGAATTCGTTTCTATGATATTCTCATTTATAAAAATCCTCTGAAGCCTTGTCACCTTAAACATCGACTTTTTCTCCGAGGAATCGTCGCATATTCACACCCTCGCAAAGAAAATATGAAGGAACCAAAAAAACATGGTTCAACCAATCAGGCGCGAGTCAATTCAATTATACGGCCGCGACCTTTCTGTATCAACATTATATCCGTTGCAAGGCAAGACGGAGGCACCGGCCAAGTGAGGCGCCCGCGGGTAAGCGGGGGGGTAACGCTGGCGGCAGGACAACATTGCGGGTAGGAAATTACGTTTCCGCGGCGAATGTACGCCGGCAGAGGTCGGGTGCTCCTAATTTGTTGAATAATTGCGGAGGCGACGAAGCCAGCACTGGATCCTCGCCGCAGGGTAGCAAGGGAGGGAACAGTAATACCGGACTGTGACAACACTTGAGGTGACCAGCTTCTGGGACGTCACTGTTTGTCAACTAGGGTTTAATGTCAGAATTGCTTTTGGTTCTTTTAGTGGTACGTGACACTCCTAATATTTATAAAATCCAAAGTGAATAAATCGGTCCACCGCCACTGCCATTGCCAAGATCTTTATATCATTTCCGCTTATGATCTAGGTATAATGGCCCTATGGACTTATGGTCTATGGCCAGTATTGGTTAAGGGTGGGTTGCATCAACAATATTTAACGGATGTGCTTCAAATAAATAGAGCGCCGACTCGCAACAGCTGACATCCCATATACTCGTACCTATAGCCGTCAAACTTCTTATACAAAGAAATTTTCAAGAACGTACGAGTACATAATGAATGTTGAATTTGAGGCAAAACCTCACTAGGAAATAATATTGACTAGGCATCAATCCTGCATGCTTGCCGATAGGCGGCTGTACCTATGTCGTCAATGCCAGATATTCTTTCAGTTGAGGGATTGTTTTGTCTAAGTAATTTAATTTGTCTTCTTTAATTTCATAATGTAATTAGTTCGTGCTGCAACGTCATGTTAGCACAGTTTCTATAAATAAATGATTTTATTAATCGAATACGAACTGGCTGGTTGTAGACTGTGTACTGTGATAGTTTTAATTTTACATGCTCGTATGTATTACCATTTTAGCTAATTATGTCAGGCCTTGTAAGGTACTGCTTCCTGTCACACTGTGCACTCGGTATATTTTATACGGGCAATCTACAGGTTAGGGGGGCGGTTAGGCTCAGACGATTCGAGTCCACCGCGAGTCTCCGACAGATTTATCACGGAAATAACTACTAACTGTAGGTAACCAAATAAGGTCTTTTTTTATCACAAAACACGTTGGTTCGAAAACGCTAAGCGATAGTAGAACTCTAAGAGATATAAAAGAGCCCTTGAGGCATAATTATGTAATAAATATTTACGTTTGATTGAAATTTTGGAATGGTGGGATGTCAGTTTCCGATATAAAAGGGGTAATTAATGCCTTAAATTAACAATAGGCATATTCTTGTTGTTTTCGCACTAATAGGATCGTATGTACACGCGCATCATATGTGAACTAGGCAAGTATTTAATCACAAATGTTTATTTTCGACATAAGCATAATTCAATCGAAATTCATAGACTTCTTTAAGACAAGTCAAATATTTTATTTCATTTTCATTATTGCGGAAAAAAAAACAGACAGACAAATGACAGAAACATACAGAATAAATCTTAAACTAGTTATAGCCTAACACAATTCCCACTGAGACATTAAGCATTTGTTTCGAAGTTGTTTACTTGTATTAATAGAAATGTGCGCGTCGAGTAATGCGAAATAGATCATTATCAAATCCATTTTAAACTCGGAAAAATCTCCCAAAGTTTAGAAAAAAGGTCAGCTGTACCGAAACTTTTTGTGCCTTCCGACCTTTTCAGGACGAGAGCCAGTTCAATATTTGACAGTCCGCTCGCTGTTGATCTGGCCGATTACGGGGGCCTTTTTGTAATTTCCAGCCTATTTCCAATTCATTTGAAATTTTAACTCGTTTTAATGATTTCTGTTGTCTGTTATTTGTACATGGCAGATTACACAAGGATATGTAAACGATATTTAATCGTGATTTATAGGTGAACAAATGTTAGTACTACCATAATCAATATAATCATAAAATCACTGTCGCGGTGGGTTATAAATATTATACATACACACAGGTATGTATTAGGTCTAATGTAATGATATAATATGTATAATGAATAACCACTTTAAGTTGTTCCTCTACGGCGTTTATGGCCAAGCGGTGTGACACACGCGCGAAATCACAAACATATAGCGAAGCGTAAGAGCGTTTGCGATGCTACACGTCGCTACATGTGCCGCTCGTTCATGAACGAAGCTCAATACTTCTATTCAGTATCTGACGTCCTTACATGTAAGTCACAACATGCAATCTGTTGTAAAAGCTCAATAGAATAACGGTTTGTGACGTACGGTATATACGGTGACGTAACAGCGACGTATATACTGAATATGGTAATAAAATATGGCAAGTGGAAAGCTCTCTGTGCACATATAACTTTTCATACTCGGTTTAAGTTAGACTTTATACTAGGATCTAGACTGCTAAGAAAATGTTTGAATGTTACTTTTGTTTGTTCAGGAGTAGTAAAGATAGTTGGAAAATTACTGTCAATAAAATGTTCTTTGTTTACTGCCTGGGGTATTTTTGTATTTTTAAATCGTGATGAATAAATATTGTTCGTTATTATTATGTACAAGTAAAAGTTTTCTATATAAGTAGTTGTTTATTTCATTAACATCTTTAGAGCTGCTTTAAGAACGCTGTTACTCATAAATATAGAATTAATAATGGTTCCCCTTTATCGATTACTTTGTTATTAGTATGAGGATAAATAATTATATTGACGTAATAGACATAACGTTAAGTTTTACGAATACTTACGCCTTATTTAAAACTTTATAAAACGGTTGCATAAAACAAAATGACGGGAACTTCATTTACTTGTTCAAAATTCCAAGGAAATGAAACTGCAAAAATTTAATCTAAAATCTAGGGGGAGGCGAACCGAGACGCTAACTTGACCTGACCCCTCCAGACACTCTTTGTCGCGGGCCATTGCAGAGTCACTTAAACCCTTGTGTTATAAACCTAGTAGGTCCTTAATACACTACAAAGGGGCTATGAGGAAAAAACCGCGTGTAATGGTAACATCTTTTTTCCATGAACGTGATGGACGCATTTAGAGTTGGGCTAGCTAACACAAATGTCACGGTTGTTTAATTTGACGACCGTCTCCGTAACACAGACATAGAGAAACATAATGATATAATTACGATATGGGAATGACATAAAGCAAGATAAATATGTCAGGATCGTAGCAAGTGAAAGTCCGTAATCTCGACATACTCCTCCATCGACCAGGTGACTGGACAACCAGGACACTGATTTTAAATAATTATGAATGAATAAAAATAGAAGTATATTTTGCAGTTATTTACAATGAAACCACGACCAGTGAAATTCTTATTCACGTGGAAATTATTAAATTCTTAAATGACACCCATGATCCTGTTCTATTAAAAAAGAATCGTCAAAATCCGCTATCCTGCTATGTATACGCCACGAATTAAAACAAAGAACAAAGTCAAATGTCACTGGAAAAATTTAATCACTAGTCCAGACAAGCCAAGTTTAAAATGGAAGGCTGTTCTGTTGGCTCTGGTTTTTAAACTCGATCTCAAGTCAAACAGCCGAGGTGCTCGGCTAACTGCTTCTCTCGGTTTACACTTAATTAACTAATATTTACATTGGACCGGCGAAACAATTTCAACTTGCACACCTGCCGGCTATATTGCGGCTTGGGAGCTTGCCGTTTCAACGAATTTACGTGATGAAATTTAGGACGTGCCCGTTCTTATGTTTACATATGAGACTTTCATTACGCTTAGTATATGGTGCAAGTTGCAGTTTCTTTTAAAGTTCGGAATACAGCACGGAATATGGAAGACGATGTCGCTAGCTTAGTGAAAATGATAAGTTAGATGTTTAATTAAATGTGAAGTGCTGCATCATTAGTATGTCATGAGACGAGAAATGGGCGCTTGATTAAAGCTTGTAAATTTTAAGTAACAACTATTATAAATGTCTTGAAATTTTAGTAACACAACTTACCTTATTTAAAACTAAACAAGCAAATGCTTATATAACATCTAATCATAATTTTCTATATAACATCTAAGCAAATGCTTATATAACATATAATTTGAGAGGGATACCTAAGATTAAAAATACTCAATTAAAAAGGCTATATCCTCAGCGAGATTGCTGTTACATCGTTTGTTTTAATTCCTTTTTGTTGTTCTGAACTAAGTTAATTTATTGAGATTCGTCTCAATACGGTGTTACATTTATTTATGTCCAGGGTGCGTTAAGTTATGGACGAATCATAGCCAGTTATTTCATAGTAAGGCTTTCAATTGCAGGATTTTAACCCTGTGTCACAGTTGCACGCAAATTCAGCTTTCACGGCACCGTGCACTAAACCATCCCGTGTGTTTCCACTCCAGGAGGGCCTCGATATACACCGTTGCGATTTAGCGATACAGTGCTGCAGTTAAGTGTCTTTAAATCGTTGTTTAAACTAAAGTTAGATTCGACCCGCGGCGACCGGCAACTATGGCCACGTTTATGTAAATTTTGAGCGTTAGTCTAAGCACAGTTTGAACGGGCTAGCTGGGACTTGTGTCTTGCGACTGCGGGGGAATTTTAAAATGTATGCCATGCAGTGCTGTTGATAAGACGGAAACCAACTTCTTACGTAACTTGGAATTTTCAGCTCATATTACCTTATCTGACAACTTTTGTGTTGTTTAACTAGAACTTAATAACCAATATATAAACGGCCTCCGTAGCCCAGTGGGTCTCTGCCTACGAAGCTGGAGGTCCCGGGTTCGAATCCCGGTCAGGGCATTTATTTGTGTGTTTATCACGAATATTTGTTCCTGAGTTATGGATGTTATATATGTATATAAGTATCTATATGTATTTATCTATTATATATATCATCGCCTAGTACCTACAACACAAGCCTTATTGAGCTTACCGTGGGCCTAGGTTGATTTGTGTAAGATTGTCCCGTAATATTTATTTATTTATTTATTTATTTAATATCCTCCTGAAAGACTACAAATTTCAGGATTTCAATTGAAGTTTTTGGCATTTTGTAATATCAGGCAACATTCTGTGCATACATCATATTTTTATACAGTCAGCATAAATCAGCAACACTCGGGCCAGATGCTCAAAATTACCAACATACGACTCTAATGACAGGAGAATAAGGTCTGTGTAGATTACATTTCGGTTTCCACGATTCTGTATAGATAGTTAACTAATAGAAAATGCCTTAAGGCATTAAGTCCACCCCATGCACTTTATTGTAATTTGCAATGAGACTTAAATAAGTAAAAAATGCATGAATACTGGGATTAAGTCAATATATTTGGCTTTAAGCCAAGAAAAATCAAAAGAGCCAGTCAGGTCAAGTGTTATACGTTTAAACGAATCTTAAGGAAAATTTTATCTAAACTCAATCACGAAACGGGAGGTTGGCCGCGGCAAGAATAACCGAGACGAGTGAGCAAAAACCGCACCTCATTGGACATTGTTCACAGGTTGAGACAAAGTGCCGGGGAAAAGTTGCTTATCCCGCCTCGCTGGAGCTAGGGCTGCCGACTTAACTTATGAACTGCGCTGAATATTCAGTGGTTACAAATAAATACACATCGTTTTGTGTAATGTCACTTCATTGTTTTGCACCGCGCTGTTGTGCACAGTAATACACTGTACACATGTTATCTATTTATTACCAAAGTATTACCAAAAACTACTAATTATCGGTGTAATTGTATTTGAATGAATGCCTATATAAATGGCAGAGAACGGCACAGAAGTAGAAAACGATAGTTAGGGAATAGTTTTTTTTTGAACCGAAGTCTGCAATTGTGCTATGTTATGTACTGTGTTTGGTACTTTTGTGTTATACGCCATAGTTACAACATGTAACACAAAAGCAGATATCGGTTAAAAAAAACCTTCATGTTAACGGCCTTACCCAGTCATGAAAACGCAGGTAATAGTTTTAGTTTCACGCATTTACGGACAAATAGCCGTGCCTTCGTACCCGTGGACATAGATTTATTTTCGGTGGTATGTTAATCAAATTCTATACTAAACATTTATTTGACTGGACCCTTTTCATAAAATAAATATGTATCAACAATGGACGAGAATATAATATCCAAACAAATTAATAGTTTAATAGTTTGTTCAGAGCGGAAGCACTCCCGCCAGGAACCAATACAGTCAGTGTTTGTATATGGATATTAAGCGGGATAATCTTGCAATAAAAATAAATCTAGCACAAATTGAAACATAAAGTTGGCAAAATTTGACTACCCCCTTACTAGTATCATAATGTAAGCGTCAAAAGGTGCCAGGTGCCAGCCCTATATGTGCTCACAAGGATTAAACGACTTCCTCATCCAGGATTTGTAGACGAGCCGACTGGCAAAAAGTCGGCCATCTCCGGCAATGTTTGGCAATGTTCAACGATGATGCACGACGCACGATCGGTAACCGAGAGCCAATAGAAATCAGAGAGCTTACAAGAATAAAACTGTAGCACCCAGTAGTCAATGGAAATTAGATAAGTATAAAAATGATACATTACTCGAAGGAACTGCTATTAAAAGGACGCAATGAATTTTATTAAGATCTATTGCATCGGTACCTCATCACATTCTAGTCAGATAAGCTGACCTAGCAGTGACCGTCTCCGTTTTTACCCGTTGCTTACCTCTGCTGTATTATGATGACATATATGACAAGTCGGGAGATTAACTCCATACAAATATTTTATATATTTAAAAATTATTTTAGCTGTTTCGAAGCTTTTATCAAATTGACGATGCCAGCTCCAGTAGGCCTCAAGAAAGACGACGCTTTGGATAGTTTGGATTACGGTATTTTAGATCAAAGTACTCCAGGTAAAATACCTACGGTTTTGAAAAACATTAATTTATAATAGCGTTTTTTTTTCTTTACATCATTTTAAAACTCTTTAAAATTCTAAGATGCTTTATTCAAGAATCCAACAAACCTTCCATCCGGAAGTATCTATATAGATTTAAATAAAACATGAATTGGTTTTTTTTTATAATTTATCTTGAATATTATAAAGCAAATGAAACTGAACCAAAATAAAGATAAAACCATTTATTAATATTTTTTCCGACTTTTCAGAAGATAGTTAAGTTTTCATTTTTTTTATGTCTGAAATTTTGTTGGATTTTGTCGCTAGGTAACTATTTAATTGATAATGTATCCATTACAAAGAAAAAATCAGCTATTATAAATTATTTCCAAATTTGTCATTTTTTCCATACAAGTTGTCAGTTCATTGCCTGGACTAAAGCGGATGACATGTGCGTCTGGTCTACGAGCAATTTACGACATACAATATGCTACGGGCTATGGCGTAGCACACGTAGCACTGCTTGGCCTCTAATGAGTTCGATTTCAGGATAACGAGCTAATTTTGTTAAATGTTATACGATGTTACTCAAAATAAATATTTTAATTTATACACGTTAGCACGGCGCACATGAAAATCATCGCGCGAAACGAACGAAATAAAATTGGCATGAGAAATATGTTCCATCCTATGTAACATACAATTTATGGCAAATAAATGAAATGAAATGAAATGTAGCTCAGATTGACTAAATATTAGGTAATTTCCGTTGTCATTGAAATTCTAAATAATTAATCTATCTTATCCACATATTTGTTTTTGAGTACTAATCATTTTAATTTTTATTTTATTATTTTATTTTTACTGATTGGACAAGGATAGTGAAATTCAGAATAGTTGTCACAACATACAATTACATCAACTACAAATACTCAAACCATTATTTACTCTCTCTCTTATTTATATTATTACCGCTACACGTACTGCAAATTTTCCGTAATTGGTTTGAATGAAGATAATGGTGGCCACTTTAACGATCAAAAGACTGGAACACGACAAAAGAAAGTATTATTTATCTAGACACGGCTGCAACTTTTCCGTCAGTTGCCCAGTTGTTTGCGACTTTCAGGTAAAACGACCGCTAGCGTAACACTCAACTCTCAGCAGACTTGCTTCAGACTAAATACGCCGTGTAATTGTGAACAAAGCCACTATCATAACTTTTTAAATCGTCGATTACTTTCCTCAGGCCATTAAAAAATATCAACTTGTCGGGCAAGTGCCCAGGCTTCCGCGCCGAAAGAATCCCATTAAAACTTCACTGTGGGTATAAGAATACATGCAATATAGTTCACTTCTTCTTCTTCCGTCCCTGGTCCCAGTTCATTTGGGGTCATTTAACTAGGTAAACATAATATATAATGAGTTTCCTTCATGGATATAATAAGTTTCATTTATACTTGCTGTTAGATTTTACTTCACTTCTGCTTACGAGTCTTAACAAAATATATTAAGTACTAGTTTTTGCCCGTGCGGAACTCGTTTATATCGTAACTTTCTCCCCCCTTTTCGCCCCCTTAGGTGATGAATTTCCAGCTTAAACTATCTTTTGTCCTTCCCCGGAATCCAAAGTATCTCTATACCATTTCATCTCAATCGGTTCAGCGGTTTATGCATGAAAAGGTGACGTACATACATACAGAGTTACTTTCGCATTTGTAATATTAGTATGGATTGTATAAAACGAAAAGGGTCATTATTATTATTATTCATTTATTTCGAACCATTTAGGGTGGTCCATACACAATTACAAACATTATGAAATAGAATAAGAATTAAAATTACAAATATGCATTATTATAAACATTACAATATAAACAAAAACTAAATAAATATTAAAATCTTAAAAAACTATCAGACTATTAGCCATACTCGTATGTATGGCATTCCAATGTCCCACCATCGGACAATCCAATCTGTCAATAATGGTGTTCAGCAGGCTGCTGGGACTGTCCCGCACGCGACGCATCAGGGAGGCAACTCGTTTGCGCATTATTGCCTGAAAGCTATCGACTCGAGCTTCCGCAAACATACCCGATGCGCTGCAAAATCGAGGCAATCCCAACAACATCCAAAAACCATTATTGTATTGGACACGTAAGGCATTGATAGATCTCTGCGTGCACTTGACCCACAGGCTGCAGGTGTAAAAGGTCTGGCCAAACGCTTTAAATAGAGTTATTTTGACATCACTCTTACACCGTGCGAACCTGCGAGCCAGCATATTGCTTCGAACTGCCAATGCCCTACGCTCCCTCTCCACATCAAGATCATCAGAGAGGTCCTCGGTGACCCAATGCCCCAGATACTTAAACTTTGTGACTCTCGTCAACTCACTTTCTCCAAGTTTCAGCGGTGGTACGAGTTTGGGTTTCATGTTCCCCGCATTGAACACAAGTAACTCGCTTTTCTTGGAGTTATATCTGAGACCATGGGCCATCGCGTACCTCTCACAAATGCCGACCAAAATCTTCAGAGCCCCAATTGAAGGGCCCAGCAGAGCCATGTCATCCGCGTAGCTCACATTGTTCATAATTTGGCCACCAACTGAGCACCCGACTCTGGCTCTGCTTAGCTCATCAATCAGGCTATTTATGTACAGGTTGAAAAGCCGCGGAGAGGTCAAGCCTCCTTGCCTCACGCCGCATTCCAACTTGTACTCTTCCAAGTAACAGCCCGCCCATCTGACACTGTTCCGCTGGTTATGATACCAATATTCAAGAATATGGACTAGTTCTTTAGGAGTAGAGGTCTCCCTCAAGAGCTTATCCCACAGTATATTGTACGAAACAAGATCAAACGCCTTCGACAAGTCCAAAAAACACGCGTACACCGGAGTATTCCGCGAAGTGTAGTAATTAACCGTGTGCTTGAGCCGTAAAATTGCTGTCTCAGTGGAAAGACCTGGTCTGAAACCGAATTGGGCCTAATTCAGCTGTAAACATTGAGCAAGTTGACGATCAAGCAAACGGTCCAAAACTTTCGCCACCACGGTTGCCAGTGATATCGAACGATAGTTATTTTTGTCAGCAGCATCTCCAGTCTTGTCTTTTATACTTATTATGACTCTTATGATGTCTATTATGACTGAGTTACATGATTTTATAGATTAGCATACTCCGACTCTGAACGCTTTTTTTTACAAAATAGACTCCGCGGTAAACTTGGTTTATGGTCCCACCTCACCATAACAGATGCATTTCGGCTTTTTTCAGTATTATTTTACATATTTTCTTATCAAACGGCCGTAAGGTACCTTTTCTACTAATAGAACTAAATTAACGGACTTGTAATAGATGTATTAAAAATAATGCTACGTCAACAAAATGTTACATCTTATAGTTTTCATAATAACGATAAAGAAACGTCTTTGTTACCCCATTTTAGAAAACATTCAATATCTTCGAAACTACCGCCATAATGTACTTTTACCCGTGGAACGTCACATATGTTCCTAACATATATTATAATATAAAACTCTATGCTGTCAAGACAAGGGCCTCTCACAGACTGGCGCAGCCTGGCCGCGGCGGTCAATACTTCAATAGTGATTTTGACAGCTAATGACAAGATTACTATTGACAGCCGCGGCCAGGCCACGCCAGTCTGCGAGAGGCCTTACAGCTCCTTTTCCTGCATTTATTCCTTCACTCATGTATATAAAAGACTCATCCTTGTTTATACATGTACAGTCTTGTATAACATTTTATCTTTAAATTATATCGTACTTTAATTTATATTACAGGTCCCCTTTCCTGGTCATTCTCTTGTCTTCTAAAGTTTTCGATCTGTACGTATTTTCTTTTAATCCCGTTCCTCGTACCTACTTTGGTAAAGAAGCAAAGAGCGCGATCTCATTAAAAAAATAGGAACGAATTCGTGTTTCATTGTTTGATTTTGTTGATACATTTATTGAAATTACGCTTTAATACGAAATTTGGGGATATAACTTGTCATATCAGAATCGATTCTTTTTTTATGCCTTATCATTTGGTATGCGTTTCGTGAAGGTCTATCGTAGACCAGATCGAAATTATTAATAGGTAAAAGACAAAGCAATTCCGCTATTTTGACGTCATTGAAAGCTGACAGCCATGATGGCGATATCCCTCCAGAAAAATAAATTAAATATTCAATGAGGTCTAATGTTTCGAAAAATATATAAAAACTATCCTAAGTGACAGCTAGAATATTATAATAATGTACCTATAAAAAATGCTTCATATTGAGCTGAGATCATTCGTGACGGAACAAAGCTTAGTTTCATACTGGCTGATTCTTTTTTTAAATCAGAGATTTATTATAAGCTTTGAGTATTAAGCCCACTGGAGATGTCATAACGTCAACTCTTCAAACAAATTTTTTCGCCACTTTTAGCGGGGGGTGAGGTAAACACGTACAGCACACCACCAAAATATGAATAAATCAATAGACACAAATTAGCTGTAGAGATAAACGCACACTACAAAAAAAAATTAACACATCTAAAATTACACGCACACAGACAGAGTTTTCACGTAACCGTGCAGCATACATACGAACAAGTTAGTGATGGGACACAACGGACAGATCTGAAGAATGGGTCAAATCAGTTTGATGAATGAACTGAATTATCTTATACTATCTATTATAAAATGAAAATTCTCTACATTGAAGATACTACCCAAAAAAATGTTTATTTGTATGTATTTTAAAAACCATTTAGTGGAATGCTCTTTTTTTGTAAAAAGTTTTTCGTTTACAGTAAACACGTAGTAAACACGTGTACCTGCACATTATTGATTTACCATACCACTCACGACTGTGAATTATTTTTAGCGTTTTGTTAATATTTGTCTTTAAAGAAATGTGAACGACCACCACGAATGACGTTGACGTTATTCACCAACCAATCACAAATAACAACAAATAATCATAAAATCATTGCCTGTGTAAGAAATTAGTTCCAGTGAAATTCCGAAATATGGCGCATCCTCATTTATATTTGTGGTGGTCAGGCTTTAGAAATTGGAATGTATTTGAAAATAAGTGTAAAAATGGGGCAATATTTAATTTGTTATCATTAATTTGATTTTATGGAAAAAAAGCCGGGTTTAAGAATTAAATATATACCTACTAGCCGCAGTTTTAGGAAAAACAAAGAAAAAAAGAAATTCACCAATCAAGGACATAGTCGCAAAGAAGGTATTGCACCTTCAATCAATGTCTTTCTGTTACCTAGTATCATTTTTGTAGCTTTCCGGAGTAAAATGCTCCGAACAGATAACACTTGTACGTGTAGGTTTCCAAGAATAATTTTCGTTATTACAAAATTTTCTCCATTTCTCCTTTATATAGGGATCTTTTGGAAATCTAAAAGGACATATAATTATAACATAAAGTAAGTAGTTATAATTATATGTCCTTTAACATAAAGTATATAAATAATAGTATAACATTAAGTATATATAAATAATAGTATATGAATAACACATACATAAATGAAAATGATGACTCGATAATCTCTCTCCAAGGTCATACAGTTCTACACGAATCCCTACAAAGCATCGAACACACAGAGGCAGAGGCGCCCTCTCGCGGGCATAGGCAGAGTGACGACCAAATTTCACTTATAAAATTTAAACTCATAATGGAAGAGAATAACAAATACCTACTTTCGTCACTACAGTCTTCCTTCCAAAATCAAATAGAAAATGCTATATCTGAAATAAAGTCCAATTTTGAACAAAATTTCACAAACATATCTATAGAACAGACAGAACTTAAACATAGTATATCAAACGTAAACTCCAAAATTGAAAAATTGAACCAGCAATGCTGTGCCTTACAAGTTGAAAATGACGCCTTACGAACACAGATCCAGGACCTTAACAAAAATACAAACTATGAGAAAATAAAGGACTCATCTGAAAGAGCATTGGTCTTGCATGGTCTATCTGAAAACTACTGGGAATGCGAAAATGATGTTATTGAAAGAATATCTAATATCTTATACAACCTCCTGAACCTGAATGTGTCTGGATATATAGAAGAAATTTCATTTATTGGGAAAAGAGGAAGACCAAGACCAGTCAAAATTGAATTTATAAATAAAAGGATGAAAAAATATATATTGGAAAACAAAGAATACTTCAAGGAAGCGGGCTTCAGTGTAACAGAATTCCTCAATCCGGAGGACCTGAAAACGAAAAGGAAATTGCAGCGCATCCTACAAACAGCAAGACAGCAAGGAAAATATGCTACAATTCGAAACGATCGCCTATTTATTGATGGAAAACTCTACATTCCAGAACCTGAAAACATTCAAATTAATTGCACCAGAGATCCCTGCCAGGACACCATAATCCGTGCAGGAAAGAGCCAAAAGGATGAAAGATCAAGCATGCCTGTGCCCCAAATAATATCACATACTAACCCATCGACCTCGACCACGACATCAACGACGATACAGCCCCCAAAAGAAAAAACTACAAGAAACACGCTTTTTCGAGACTAACTTAACAATTCTCTATCAAAACATGCAAAGTGTATGGAATAAGATTCATGTATTGCAAGCATTTACAGAGGAGAACCCACACGTACATGTAATATGTGTTTCCGAGTCATGGCTTAGCAGGGAAAAAAAAGACTTATTAAATATAACTAATTTTAATATAGGCGCGTTCTTTTGCCGTGAATATCATGAAGGAGGCGGTGTATTTATAATGTTAAAAAATGGCATTGAACATTACGAGAGACCCGATATTACATCTATATCTTTAGAAATGATTTTCGAAGTTTGTGCAATAGAATTACCAAAATTTAACCTACTAATCATAAATATATACTGGCCCAATAGCAAAAGAGAAATTGATATCTTCTATACATACCTAAATAAATTGTTAAGTATAATTGCTCGCAAAGACAATAACAAACGCGTTATAATTGGAGGTGACCTAAATGTAGATTTTTTAATAGATAATCATGAAAGAACCAGGTTATCTAACTTGCTGTCCTCATATAATTTTCATCAAAGAGTTCAGGAGGCCACGCGGGTTACAGCTTCTAGCTCTACCTGTATTGATTTGATGTTTACCAATTTTAAAGTCGCGGATTCGAAATTAAGTGTCAACGAATTTGGATTCTCTGACCACAGGGGTATTCTGTTTAGTACACCCTCTACCTCAATAAACTTAAAGCCCTGGGTGATCCGGAAACGAATATTTAATCATAAAAATATAAATAAATTCAAATACGAACTCCAAAGCATAAAATGGGATAGTATAATTAAAATGAATAATACTGTAAATGAAAATTATAATTCATTCAATAATACGTTGAAAAAATTACTTGATAAATGTATCCCAAAGAAAAACATACTGATAAAAACAAAGAGATCACATTTAACACCAGGATTAAAAGTGTCGTGCCGTAATAAAAGACTTTTAAAGGTCCTGGTGTCACAATCAAAAAATAAAATCCTTCAGAACCATTACAAATTATACTGTAAAATACTTAAAAAAGCAGTGCATAAATCTAAAAAAATACATAATAAAAATCTATTTTCTAATTCTCAAAATAAAACTCAAGTAATGTGGCAAATAATAAACAAAGAGACAAACAAAAATTCATCAAAACATTACAAAAAAAACTTTAAAATCAAAACATTAGATAAAGGCATAATAAATGATCCCAAAAAAATTGCAAACATCTTTAATGATTTTTTCTCCTCCATTGGGAATATTTCTCCCACCTTAGTAAAGAAATTACCTTTAACAAACTCTGTAAATAACTCATTTTTCCTCCGCCCTACTGAACCTAAAGAAATATTGAATATCCTAAAAAACCTTAAAAATAAATCTTCTTTCGGCATAGATGAAATCCCTCCCACCCTATTAAAACCTTGTGCAGAGTATCTACACAATCCCTATACGTTACTTATAAATCAATCCTTTTCACAAGGCATATTTCCGGATGCACTGAAAATTTCAATAATAAAACCCATCCACAAAAAGGGAGAAACTTCAGATGTAAATAACTTCCGCCCAATCGCTCTATTACCAACATCAGCTAAAATATTCGAAACCGCGATGGTAAAGCGCCTCTATGGTTTTTGCGAAAAATACAATATTTTTCATAAAAACCAAAATGGATTTAGGAAGAATTATTCTACTACCCTAGCAATTTATAAATATGTCCAGGAAATCTTCAACGTTATTAACAAAAAAAAATATGCTGTAGGTCTCTTACTCGACATGAGTAAGGCCTATGATAGAGTCCGTTACGAAACCCTTTTAGACAAATTATATAATACGGGTGTTAGAGGTGTTGCCCTGGAGTGGTTTAAGTCTTATCTAAATGATCGCTTTCAATATGTAGAAATAGAACACACAGACTTTGATACAGCTATAATACAACGCATTAGATCCGATAGAGTCCCCGTGAAGGGCTCTATCCCCCAAGGTAGCGTCTTAGGGTGTGTTCTGTTCCTCATTTATATAAACGATCTTCCTAACATATTAGATGAACATAGTACGCTTTTCGCAGATGACATATCTGCATTGCTTCCTTGCTCTAGCACGCTAGAAATTCAAAATAAGTTAAACTCAACGTTAAATAAAATTACAAACTGGTTGCAATCTCACAATTTGGAGCTCAACTTGAAAAAAACAAAAATAATCCAATTTAAACCATATCAAAAAGTTGCATTACCAATAGATTATATATATAAAAATTCAAAAATAGAGACTGTGAGTTCTGCCACCTTATTAGGTATAGAATTAGACTCAAATATGAGCTGGAAATATCATATACAAAAATTAACAAAAAAATTGTCGTCTTTTATCTATGCCCTCCAACATTTAAAGCGAGTAACTGACCTTAAGACAGCCCTTACGGCATACTATTCATATGCTTACTCGCGAATATCATATGGCCTAGTCCTTTGGGGAAATAGCAGTGACATTGATAAAATATTTATTTTGCAAAAGAAGTGCATCAGAATTTTAGTTAATATAGACCAAATGGTGTCATGCAAACCCTACTTCATCAAACATCAAATACTAACCGTTACTTCCATCTATATATTAGAATCATGTAAATTTGTTAGGAATCAGATAAATTTATTTTCACTGAAAGACACAACTCAAATTAAAAGAAATGATCGTAACCATAACCAACTTAACCTGCCATTCTCGAAATTAAAACTAGTCTGCAGTAGCCCTCATTATATGACTATCAAAATTTATAATCACCTTCCTAATGCTATAAAGAATCTGGAAAGTCCAAAACTGTTTAACAAACAATTGAGAATGTTTTTAACAAACAGATGTTTTTATAACTTGAAGGAATACTTTAATGATGCCTAAAAGTTAAAAATCTTGATGTGTGTTTTTCTTTTTTCTTATCAGGCTTTTTAATGTATAACTTTACTATTAATAATTGTAATTAGTTAGCCCTCTGATATTGCTGTGCCCTTGCAGGGTGTCACATGTATACCTACTTATTAATACCATCTACGTCTGTAATGTGATATGCAATAAACATTTCTATTCTATTTCTATTTCTAAAAAAAAAATGTATTCCTTTTATCTAGATATTTTTTTTGCCAACAATTCTTTTCTGTAAGACAAAATTTCAACAACGTATGTCCAGAGAAAAGTCATTTTCTAATTCACCTTACAAGATTCAAATATAACATACATATATACCTACTCTTTAATTCAATATCTAATAAAAAAACTGACTATTTAATATATAGTTAGTAAAAATACTTACCTATGATAGGAAACGCGAACTTGTTGCGAATTTGAGCTGTCAGATCGCCTTTTACATGATAATACTACACAATTCACCATTTTTCGAGAGAAACGTCACGCGACACGGATCGATACAAAATGGCGATGAAGCGACTTTAAGTAGTTTTATATAACGTGGTTGACTAGTTGACCAATGTACTTTGCCGGAGGGGGTCGCCTGTGTATGACATCTCCAGTGGGCTTAATACTCAAAGATTGTAAGTGGAGATAAATAAATTAAGAAGCGTAATCCGGACCATATTCAGAAAATAAAATGTCATTTAAAGAAAACTGGACTCGGCTCAGTTTTTTTGTATGTATGCATTTATTATGTATGTTAAGTCAGCTAGTTTTAAGGGTAAATATGTATCTTAATCACAGTTTTAGTAAACATTCGATAAGCTAGTAGGTAGGTGGTGCATGTGTGTATGAGAGAAGCTTTCAAGGGTGTAATCTTTGAAATCGTATTACCCATACGAATATCTAAGGTAATTCGTTGTGAGTCCAAATTACTTTACGTGAAGATACCTACCTATAAATATTAAAGCTAGTTGTTGCATAGTTTAGATAACGGATATCACCGTATCATTTGATACAGGCTAAAGTGTTTTCAGACTGCTTGAGTACAGTGACACCTAGGGACTTGTATACTGGTATTCATAAAAATACTATATTATACTGGTATTAATTCATAATCTCCCTCAACTCGCGATATATTTTCGGTATTGCAAAAATTGATTTCAGATAATGACGCTGAAATATTAAATGAGTCGGTTAGAATACTATATGTAATACTCGTAATAAGCGAAATATTATAAATTTAACCGCGTTACACGGGTCGCCGTGCCCAACTAATTTAAAAAGGACTGTAACGAGCTAATTATCTACGAACTCGATCACAACTTCCAACTACCTATAAAACTGGTCGCTCAAATTGACTACGTATAATATATCCGTGCCTGCATCATAGAACCAAGCTTCCACACTGTAATCTAACTCTTATAATATACGCATAAAGTAGAATTTTGTACGAACTTTCGTAAATGACAGCTCCAGGGCTGCTATACCCGAAAATTGATAAAGTTTGAAGGAAAATTCACTCAACATCGGCAAGTTTATGACTGATGTATGGATTTAGTATCGTTATTTATACACGCGATAAAAGTGTAACAGGATGTGTCAGTATGTTGAGTATTCTGTAAAAATAGTGTTTCATTAAGTTACATAAGTCGTCGAATTTCATGGACATGCCATGTTATATTTCAATAAAACGGGCTTTGGTGGAAATGATAGGATAGTAAACAAACATAGCGTGTTAGACAATGCCGAATAGACACATGTCTTATCGATCTTGCGAAGTATGCATGACAGACATTATGTTAGGTACCTATGCAATTTAGGTTGTACCTACAGTCAAAATAATGACACAAATATTGATAAAATGTTGGTACTACTTTATCCCTTAAGAGCCCGTTCACGTGCTCACTAGAGCCACTGTTTAATAACAGTGATCATTTAAATTTAACGATAGATAATTAAAAAAAGTAGGCACTGTATTTTGTATTTAATTAACTAGTCTTTATGTTGCTGGATTCGTCGATACTACTTTTTTTAAATATAGATAGTTCCAATTATTTACCAGTGGCGCTAGTGAGCACGTGAACGGGCTCTAAAATAAAAAGATTTAAATGATTAGTCTGTATTTAGAAATGCGTAAGAAGTATGAGTAGTTTACTCAATGTTATTTTACAGAAACTACGTTTGCTTAACCACGAGTACCCACTGAAAAGGGTTCGAAATTACGACAAGACGTAGATATTAATTTTTTTTTCAATAATCTGTATTTTTCATTTAATTGGTACTTTAATGGTTTAGAAATAATCAACTAACAAATTAAATCCGAGACAAAGAGTGCAAGTGTCACAAAACAATTGTTTAAAAAGAAAGATATGTACAAATTTAAGCTAGTTGCAGTTTGCAGTATATGCTTACAACATTATTTTACTAGGCGATTGTCGTTTAAGAAACCAATTTTACACTGAGATGTCCGACAACTATACATAATGCTGTTAGTAATCAATCAGCACAAGCTCACCCCCTACGATAAGGATAAGTTTGCTGATAAGCGTGTTGTGATAAATGTATGCTCACCACTTACATGCAAACTGGCCTCTGCCAGAAGGCAACAAAGTTTCATGTCAAGATACTTGTACAATAAAATTAATAGAACTATATATGTATATCCCCTTTCCACTCATGAATGTAAGAAAAGGCTTAAAAGTTGGCTGCTGTCACTGGACTATGACCAGACTGAGTTTATTGTAAGTAGTAAATAATATTATGCACCTATACAGACTTAACACACACATACTCACACACAAGCTCACACACACACACATACACACACACACACACACACACACACACTTCCGTAGTTTTATAAATATAGTTAAATAAGAATACATAAAATAAATATCTAGCACCTAAGGAAAGTATATCAAAAATGTATCCACTATACTCACAAACTGGCAGAGGACACTGACTTCTGTAACACAGGCTCAGCCTAGCTCAGAAGTCAGAGGCTTCACAAATACCTGCTGTACCATTTTTGGAAATAAACGATTTATTATTATTATTATTATTTGTATGTCTGTGCCATATCACGGGACCATGGGGTCCCGGACTTTTGGAAGGCATGCGTGGGGCCAAAGCCAACAGCGCAGAGGCCCTTTAAGACAAAAATAATCTAAAGCGAGGGATGCACATGGCGGATACCATCTCCGAGCGCACAACATGATACAACCAGTGATGATCCCTGCCAGGTGCAAAGACTATTGCAGTGCAGCACTGTGACTGCGATGGAAATTAAGGTCATGGGCTATTGAGTAGAGTGTTGGATGGACTGGATAATGGGTTATGGAAGGAGACTAGCGGACACCTGCCGTGACAATCAGTCTTATTATTATTATTATTATAGATATTTAGTCTAACCGAATGAAGTAAACACCAACTTCGACCTTAATTGCAAAATTCAAAACATTCATTCTAAAATATCAAGCCGAGTTGACGAACTCAGATCTAATTGATCGTTCTTTGAGCTCATTTGTCTACTCAGTAACGATCTCAACTGGATTAATCAAGTTATTTGTTCCTGCGCAGGTAGGCTTAGGGCGGAGCTAGATTGCTAAACTTTTACTAAAAGCCGTTCGGTTTGCCTGGGGCTGTCAACTTCAGTAAAACAATTGGGATTCTCAAGCATAACTTTAATTCAAATTATGCTTTGTATTCATTGCGGACTTAGTTTTGAAAAGTGTCAGAATCCATCCGCTGAAATTGCGTTTTTAGTTAAGAGGATATATCTGCGAATAAGGAGCTATCTGCGATTTTCTCATACAAACGCTCTCGATTGTTTCCTCCCTGGTTTTTGAACCTAGAGTAATGATTTTTTTCAAATAAGATCAATATCATCAATATCTATGCCGCTACGTTTTGCTTTTTTGGATATTTTTATTTTAAAGAATCTTACAGCGCCTCGAAAACCGCAAAAACGGCTTTATTGAATTCGCTGCAAAAAAAGGCGCAACAAATATGACAACAAATATCCAAAAAATCAAAACGTAGCGGCATAGATAATTTCTTTCTCTTGCAGTTTCCAAAATTTTATAATGATTTGTTGCGTTTTGGAGGAGGAAACAGTCGAGAACGAAAACCTCGATTTTTGTATTTTTTGCGTGGGAATTTTCGTCCGACCTGCAGTTGTCCTTATCGCACGACTTGGAGGCGGAGGCAGTTTCTAAATATACGTACACAGAAGGATTAGTGATGGGCAACAGTTGTTGACATATTATGTCGATACGTTAGTGGTGAAAACTTATCGATGACCTGAAGGGAATGTGGTCGCACATTCTCTGCTAAGATAGGCACGTCAGTCACCATATTTCCAGTCGCCGTGGCCAAAATCGGCCAGGATGATGATGATGATAACATAATACAGGCAATCTAGATCGCAATGTATGGAAAATATTGAAAAATATTGTAGTTCTGAAACCTATTGGGATGTGTAGGGAGGGACAGAGTATTAAATTGAATTCACTCTCCGCACCCCTCCAGGAATACCTTCACCCCCCTCACCCAAACAAGTGTCCCAAAACGCGGTTATTACTAATTTTAAGAAAAACCATAAAATATACACAAAAAAAGTTCATGACCGAAATGATCCTTGATAAATTAGTCATCAATGTCTCGTACATACCAAAGCGCTATCACTTGTGGTTTTTGCGCAGTTTGCCACGAAACGTCTATATGTTTTATGATTTATGCATATTTTTTGCTAAAAGGTTAGTTTTCTCAAGACTTTCTTACTTAACCGCTTTCCGCTTCCTTAAATGAGGTATAATTTATTTATACACATTCATTTTTAACAGACTTCAAAAATATTTTTTTTAATGTGTGTTTTCTCAGAACTCCGTCATTTATAAACCGATTCGTACCATTCTTTTTTTAATTGAAAATATATGCTTCCAGGTTGGTCTCATTGTTTTCAAAACTCCAGTTGAATGATGCGAACCATGAGGAATTGAGAGAACTTCTCAAATATATACCTATATATAAGGCACGAGTGTAGTGATTTCGGTGTTTTCTATTATAATTCGTGTATTTACATACGGAAATCATAAATTTGGTGAAGTGGAAGTGATGATGAAGACCACAGAACTATAAAAGTACGTCACCGATTCTGATATTATTCCGTTGAAATAGCAAACAAAGAAGTGCCAAAGGGGATTCTGAGAACCTTGAGGAATTGACGGAAGTCCTCAAATATTATCGGCCCACAAACAGCGATTTGGTTTTTTTCTGTAATATTCAACGTATTTGCTCTCGGATTCTCAGTTCATGTAGTAAATTGGAAAAAAATCATGTGGCTTGGCGGGGTACTGAATTGAAGTCGGTTAAAACTTTGTTTTTAAAGTAAATTATACGTTTCTATGCAATTTTGAAAATTGTATGTTTTCAGCCATTTAGCGAAATATCCTCCTTACACACTTGAATAGGTTTCAGACCTACAATATTTTTCCTAATTTTGATACATTGCGATCAAGATTGCCTCCACCAGATGACAATGAATTTTCAAAATGGCGCAGCAACATGATTTGCAGGAGTTTATAAATAAACTATATCTAATTTTAAAGAGAAAATACTATCCTTTACTTTTGTCATTCATACCTTGGCAATAAATATTCATCTTTTTGAGAAAATTATTTTAGAAAAAAACCTAGAAATCATAATAAAATTGACTGTTCGTGGCAGAATGCGCGACAATCATAAGATATATTGCTTTGGTATTTATGAGAAGTTGATAGTAAATTTATCAAGGATTATTTTAGTTTTACACATTTTTAGTGTATTGTTTACGGTTTTCTTTTTAATGATAAAAATCCTCGTTTCAGGACACTTTTGGGGGTGAGAGGAGGTGAAGCTCCCCCCCGGGGGATGCGTGAATATTTTTTTTTATACTCTGTCCTACATGTCCACATCCCAATATGTTTCAGAAGTACAGTATTTTTGGCAGATTGTGAGCTTATAGTTGCTTCTACTATAATAAGAGAGGTTTTACCTACATACACCTAACAATAGGTTAAGGTGTTTACGACACGGATAACAGAGTTTTATTTTGCGTTGCCTGTGGGAAATATTTTTTCTAACCTGTACGTAGGTACCAGAACCAGACTTTCATAAAAAGTCCAGTAAACAAAAGCCGACTCATAAAAAATGAGCGGGATATAAGTAAAATTCGCAATAATACCAAAAACAAATACAGCAGGTCCGCTATTCTGTAAATTGTTTTAACCTCACCTCACCGTTTACCCACAAATAAATCTTGACGCCGCGGTTCGTAGTAACTAAACGTAGGCAGAGGTCTAGTTTAGTTAGGCTTGACGGATGAGGTGAGGCGCACTAGCGTGTTCCGAATAACAACCCAGAGGCTTGAGTCGCGCAGGAATGTACTAAATAAATTCCGTCCGGCTCGCGGGCGATGTTAACGCAACGGCGCGCAGCGAGAGAGTGCTCGCGTCTCGCGCCTGCGTGCGTGCGCTCACACATAGACAGCCCCCGCCGCCCACAACAGCGCGACAGAAACATTGTGTCAAAAATTTGAGATTTGAAAAGTTGCTCAGCTAGGCATTGCTCTTAACGAGTTACTTTTAGATAAAAGTGTTTTAAAACAGAATTTATACTGTTTGTTACATACGTCTTTAATATTTAATCTGTTCTAATTATGGTAAATCAATAAATCATAAGCAAGTGGTGTAATTTTAATTTGATGGTAGAGTTAACGCAAACCAGCCAAGTCCTGAGCATCAAACCGTGACGCAACGCGGTCTTAACTAACAACGCTGCAATAATATTAAATGCAAGTAATAACGCAAACGCGTCCATTTGCGTTGGCGTTGTGCCAGATTGGACGTCATAAAGAGCGGAGTTTGCGGAAAATTAACCTTTCGACTAAACTGTGTCTTGCTTACTTTGTTTATTGTAATGTGGTTTTCAATATTACATGACGTTTCAGGAACGTATTTAGTATTATTTGCAGCATAATAGTTAGTAGGTAAGTATGAGAATTATGTAGGTATATATTCCAATAGAAATGCAGTGGTAAGTTACCAATATGGGGGTTATGTGTCTAATGGACTATAAAATTTACCATCAGCCTGTCTGCACCTTTACAAGCGAAATGTTTACCGTCATCAAACGTTCGAAATTGCGTTACTCGGAGTTAGAAATTAATTTACTATTCGATCAAAATTAATTGGACTTTAACAACCGAAGACAGACACTTCAAAGACGTTCATACTTTTAAACGGAAGCGTTATTGAACGCGAAAATTAACGCATTTATTATTTAAAAACCAAAATTTATATTACAGATTTTCGATAAGTTCTGCAATTTTACTTAATTTGCTTCTAAATTGTCTCTTATCAGTATCTATCCTTTACAAGCTGAGTAAAAGTAATGTTAATAAAACACTTCTTACATTTTAAACATCACTACAATGTAGAAAAAATTAAGAACATGACATATGCTGTGAAAATTACTATGCGTATTATAACGGCTACTATGAGTTTTACACTAGCTAGTGTATAATAATTCTAGTGGTTCGGTTGAGAGCCAGTTCAGCCGTTCAAATGTGCATGTAACTCGTGTCGCATTAGTGCAAATATCGGCCCTGCAGGCGCACGCCAAGCCCACTCGCATGCTAGCTATTTCTACCAACGCTTAGGTAAGCATTATTTAACGTAGTTCTATATTCTACTAACTTAAATGTACGTTTAACACAATCGTAATCGTAGTTCGCATACAAAGTTGCAATTGACTCGTTAATCCCGCATGTTTTAGACCGTCCTGATATATACAGTAGGTAAATAATTTGAAAGTTGTGACTATAAGAATGGCGAATGAAGACCACTCATTCGTTTCGTACTAACTGCTCTCGAGATAACGATTTGGGGCGGAACTTCGATTCAAATCAAATAGGGTATAGGACCTCATTGTTAAGCTTCTTATTTTCGTGTATTTAAATGTTGAATCTATTGAATAAGACGGAAGAGTTAATTATTCAATGAACATTTTATGTGGCGGTAACCATTTTCTTTCAAAAAAAGGCACGCGTTCGACCACACAATCGTATTGTTTGACTTGAATGGTATTGTTCTGAAGATAAGTAGATCAGCACTGTTCAAAAAATCTCAATCATACATATCTTTGACGTTGACTGCACACATTAAAAATTGTATGTACTAATGTTAGCTAACTCTGTTTTAGTTTGGATGAACCAAACCTTTTGGTATTTTGCGATAATATTACACGTACAGACACAGCTATTCTATGATGCTATATAGCAATTTGATCGATTCTTCCATAATTATTTTGTCATGTGGAAACGATCACGTATAAATATAGACCCTTATCAATAAGCAGTCCCTCAATGCATTCCTCATTACTCCGGCCGTAAGGGACCGAGGCTCCATTAATTGCGTGTTTCGTCCGTTACACGAGTCGGTGTGCTTTTCCCAATATCGAGGGATAATGCGTAATCCGCGGGGAATTTCCTCATAGATTGACGATCGGCGGACAAATTAACTTTTACTATGATCGTCGCGTTTCATGCTGGACTAGGTACACTTTGCCCGAATTAATTTAACCATAGGTAGGTAATTATATTTAACATGTATGAACTGACGTGACGTCTAGAATTTGTAAGCAGTTTGTGTAAATCTTACTCTCTTAATATATTTCCTCTATAAATTTTTCTTCTTGACTTAGTTTTTACAATAAATTTGATAACTTGTAGGTATATTTGTTTCCTACTCAATCATGCAAAACCCGTTCAACAGCGATGAGATGAAATTCGGCAAAGGTATAAAAATATAGGTTACTTTTAATCCCGAAACCATACCCCAGCGGGATGAAATTTTGTCACGGGTGTTCATGCGAACAAAGTCGCGGGCAAATGCTAACAAAACTAATAAACAAAATCATCAAATCGAATCATGCAGGCATGCTGGGTGCTGATTTGCCTTCATACTACGCAAGTGACGCTCTCTTTTATAAACTAAGATTCACTGGTTTTAGCTTTAGCTTTCTGGAACAGTAGTTACTGATTAAGATGTTTACCTAATGAATATTTTTTTACTAATCAGAAGGATAACTTTTAGCACGGGCATACCTGGACCAGCCAGTAGGGTGGCAACCCGTCAGAAGGTCTAGGTATCGGAGGAACGACTTTGTTGAATCAGACCTGCGACCTCGATGAGCTTATTGTTTGCTTGATTTTGAATGCTGACTGGCGTAGGCGATTATCTCCAACTATTTTCACTTAATCGAAAAACTTGCAAAGAAACCTTATATTTATTTTAAAAGGCCTATCGATTGATGTGCCACACGTGGACATACGATGTTTTTCTTTATTTTGACTTGCAGTTACATGTATGGAGTGCACCCATAAAAGAATATTTTTGAGTCATCTATACATATAAATGCCTATGTCCTGACTGACTTATTCACTCACTCACTCACTCATCAACGCACAGCCGAAACTACTGGGGCTAGAGAGTTGATTTTTGCGCAGTAGGTTGCTTTTATAACGTAAGCTAGGGATAAGAAGGGATTTTTGAAAATTTTACCCCTAAGGGGGTAAAATAGGGGTGCAAAGTTTGTATAGAGAACCTTTTGTTTTTGAACTAGAGACTTAACACTTTGTTGAAAGATTAGTTATTAAAATACAAATGAAGCACTTTCAGCGTTTTGGAAAATTTCACCCCAAAGGGGGTAAAATAGGGGTGCAAAGTTTGTATGGGGAAATTTTTTTTTTTGAGCTAGAGACTTAAAACTTTGTAAAAAGATTACGTATTAGAATACAAATAAAGCGCTTTCAGCGTTTTGGAAAAGTTCACCCCTAAGGGGGTAAAAAAGGGTTGCAAAGTTTGTAAAAGGGAAACTCTTTTTTGAGATAGAAGCTTTAAAATTTGTGAAAAGATTACTTATTGAAATACAAATAAAGTGCTTTCAGCGTTTTGGAAAACTCTGCCCCTAAGGGGGTTAAAAAGGGGTGCAAATTTTGTATGGGGGAAACTTTATTTTTTTAGCAAGAGACTTAAAACTTTGTAGAAATATTACTTATTTAAAGTACTTTCAGCGTTTTGGAAAAGTTTACCCCTAAGAGGGTTAAAAAGGGTTGCAAACTCTTTTTTAAGAAGGAAGCTTAAAAGTTTGTAGAACGATTACTTATTGAAATACAAAAAAAAGTGTATTCAGCGTTTAAGTAAATTCCACCCCTAAGAGGGTTAAAAGTGGGTGCAACATTTGTATGGAGGAAACATTTTTTTAGCCGACTTACAATTTTGTAGAATGCTTACTAATTAAAATTTAAAACTTTCAGCATTTTAGAAACTTTGACCCTTTAGGGGTTTATAAGGGGGTGCAAAGTTTGCGTGGAGAAAATATTTTTTTTAGCGAGGGACTTAAAACTTTGTTGAAAGATTACTTATTATAATACAAATAAAGTAATTTCAGCGTTTCGGAAAATTCGTCCCCTAAGGGGGATAAAAATATACACCCCGTATATGTAGGAAACTTTTTTTTTGAGCTAGAGACTTGAAATAGTGTAGAAATATTATTTATTAGAATACAACAAATATTATTTATTAGAAAACAATACGTGAATTACTTTCAGTGGTTTGGAAAATTCCACTCCTAAGAGGGGGAAAAAGATGCACTGTTTGTGTGGGGAACTTTTTTTAGGTAAAAACTTATATTTTTGTAGAAAGATTACTTATTAAAATACAAAAAAGTACTGCCAGCGTTTTTGAAAATTCTACCCCTTAAGGGGTTAAAAAAGGATGCAAGGTTCGTATGGGAAACACTTTTTTTGAGCTAGAGACTTGATAGTTTGTAAAAAAAAACTTATTACAATAAAAAAACTTAGTGTTTTATTTTCAATTTTTATGTATGAAGAGCAAGACATTTTTAAAGTAAAGGATGTGTAACTTCGGTTTTAGATTTTTTGCTTAAAGACTTCAAAACTTATATCAGCGTTTTTTTTAATGCATCGCCTATGAAGGTTAAAAGGTGCTTCGAAGTTTGAATAGAGAGCAAGACATTTAAAAATAAGAAATGTGTAACTACGGTTTCAGACTGTTTACTATGAGGGTTCAAATGGGGTTCTAAGTTTGTATAGAGAGCAAGACATTTTGAAAGTTAGAGATTTGTAACTTCGGTTTTAGACTGTTTACTACAAGACTACAAATTTAATTTCAATGTTTTATAAATTCATTCCTTAAACGAACATTTAGACGATAACATGTTCTACGCGGACGAAGTCGCGGGCAACAGCTAGTTTTATTATATAATTGTGTAGCGCCTAATAAAATACACCTATCCTCTCAATTTTATTCAAATACACCTTATAGTTTTCGAGTAAAATGCCTATGACATACGGACAGACGGGCAGACATGACGAAACTATAAGGGTTCCGTTTTCGTCATTTTGGCAACGGAACCCTAAAAAGGCCCTCTAGGCATTGTACCGAGTATGCTTGCGGTATTTCCTCATTGAACTGATGCATTGCACGAGAAAACCGCCAGCTCTGCGATTACCAGTTATGATGATACTAACGCTGAAATAACTTTCGATTCTATAAATTCCTACAATTGAGGAGCTTAAAACCTATAGATTCAAAATTGAAACGCAGTAGCTTAAAAAGCATTATAATAAAATTGAAATAACTTACAAAGTTCAAGAAAGCCTCATTTTCGACCATGGTTTTCTGCTATGTCGCTGAACCGAATTGTTATGTTTTGGTACTCATTAGACGCATAATTTCCTGTTCTTTAATTTCCTAGTGAGTAACTTTTCGCTAGGATCCACCGTATAATATGTAATTTTTGCGATCAATAATAAAATAACATTAATTGATTTAATTTGATAATGCCGATGAATTTAAATATCCATGAAAGAGGTGCAGTTATTGCAGATCATGAAGCTGGCTAAAACATTAGCGAAAAATCTTTAAATCTGAATATTACGAGAGACACTATTTGACGTCTACTTTGGAGTACTCTGAGATGAGCCTTTTATTGCAAATGCAAACGTCAATGCGATATTTCTGTTTCGTTTGAAATGAAACGTCGTTGACAGGACTGATAAATGCCTTGGTGCAAGCAAATGTCGACTTTCAGGTGTCGAACCTTTTCTTACTCCGACTGCACTAATATTTAAGAGACTTTTGAAAATTCACCAGCAAAATTAAAGCTAAAAATTTATATATAAAATCTTTTGTTATTAAAAATAAAATATCAGCGATTTTCGGTAATATTTTAATTCTCCGCAAATAAGGTTCGTGCTTCTTAAAACGGGGAAGCGTTTTACAAATATCCGCTTTCCTATGTAAGTAGGGCTGTCACTTTCCAGTACCATGAACCCCGTTATACTAAACCTGTAGGTACATAACTGAAACTGAAGAGTCAGTGAACTGGAGTTTTCTGTGAAGATTTCGCTTTATTGGTTTCTATTGAGTAGGAAATTATAAATTCTGACTATCCATTTTACTACAATTTCTAAAGTTATAAGATATTGATAAGCATATACAGCGTGGAAATCCAATACAAGCAAAGAATTAAACCAGACGGAGGGTTTAGTAGCGTGAACATTAATTAACGGACTTTTTAAGTTACATTTAATTGAAAGACTATAATGAATTTTTGAAAAAATTCCGAGCAGCAATGTAACGCAAATGATTCTTGGTGGTGACAAGTACAGTACTTAAACTGTCAACGAGACATTAACTTGAACATGTAACGTTACATTGCGGGCTGAACTATTTTGTATGGTTAACTTTTTCGTTGTAATTTTACACAAAAATTATCTTAATACGCTTCTTACGTAGTGTTGTGGATGATGCTCATTTCGAGGCTTAAAGACTCAAGCTTTAAAGACTCCCGAGGCTTAAATACTCGATGCTGTTTAAGAACCGTGTTGGTTTATTTTACGCATATGAATGCAAAATATTGACTTTTCGTCACTTGAGTTTTTAAGCCTCGGGAGTCTTTAGGGTTTGAGTCTTTAAACCTCAAAATGAGCGTTATCCACAACACTATTCTTAGGTCCTGTACTAACCACCATTTAAAGGTTTGCTGGTTGTTTTGTTATTTTTAATCCGACTGCGGCAAAAGGAGGGTAATATTTTTGAGTGCATAATGTAGGCACAATGTTTATGTTTTTAGGGTTCCGTACTCAAAGAGTAAAACGGGACCCTATTACTAAGACTTCGCTGTCCGTCCGTCCGTCCGTCCGTCCGTCTGTCTGTCACCAGGCTGTATCTCAAGAACCGTGATAGCCAGAGAGTTGAAATATTCACAGACTATGTATTTCTGCTGCCGCTATAACAACAAATACTAAAAACAAAATAAAATATTTTTTAGGGGGGCTCCCATACAAAACACGTGATTTTTTTGCCGTTTTTATATATAATCTGTCACCAGGCTGCATCTCAAGAACCGTGATAGCTAGAGAGTTGAAATTTTCACAGATTATGTATTTCTGTTGCCGCTATAACAACAAATACTAAAAACAAAACATTTTTTTAAGGGGGGCTCCCATACAACAAACGTGATGTTTTTGCCGTTTTTATAGATAATAGGTACGGAACCCTTCGTGCGCGAGTGCAACTCGCACTTGGCCGGTTTTTGGTAAATTGTGTAGCGTAAACGGCTTGATGTATTTGTGAGATTCTCTGTGGTCGTGGAAGTGACAAAGGCTTTATTATATTTGTAAGTAGGGTTTTCGAAAAAACTTTTAATTTAATCATATTTCAAATTCTGATTTTATAACCCGTGCGTGCTTACGAATCCTAAACAAGCTGCACCCGTTTTCATTGCTTTTCGGTATATTATAACAACAATGCATTTGGAACATTTGTGTTGTGTGTGTGTGCATGAAATATATTTGTTGCCACAAATAAAATAAAACTAATAAAGACACTAATTCCTCGAGTGCACAGCCCTGCGCAAGACAAGACTGCCAGCGCGGGTAACGCCGAGTTTTTTCCGGTCAAATGGATGGAATTTTAATTAGTGACTCGTTAATGAACGAGGCTAAAGGGTGCTCAGTCAATGCTTTTTTCAATATACTTACCTGTTTTTATCTGCCCGTTTAATAAAATTCATTAGTCAGCGAGTCAACTTTGATGTACTTACGCATCGGTTCTGCTTGATGTTAAATGATCCATTCAGCCATTTTATTTTTAAGAGAAAAATACGGCTCTTTGTTTCTTAACATTTATGATAAAATTTGTTTGTGAGATTTGTTTTTATTATAAAATTTGTTTTAGAGATTTATTTTTATTATACAATAATCACTTTTAAAATTACAAACATATTGGATCGTGCTTAGCGATGGGCAGCTTGGCATTTTCATCTTCTGATATGTTTCTAACCTATCAGACACAATGGTCATTCTTATTAATACTTTTTTTGTTATTAACTGACTGGCACAAAACTTCTGTATTAAGACAGCTCATTACTTGTCATTAGATCAATCAAAGTAGTCATGATAGAAACATTTCGGAAACTTAAGTGAAAGAATTAACGTTTCTTTCAGGATCACTACACAGGATTCTATTGCTGAAATGTTTCACAGTTTAGAAAAATTATGAAATGTTTCAGAAATTGCCCATCACTAATCGTGCTTGACCTAATACAGGGTTATTGGTAATTTAAGGTATCCCTGTTAAGGGAGTATAGTAGGTTGATTTCTACGTTTTAAATAAAGAAATATCAGGGGAGAATCTTACACAAATCGAACTAGCCCCATAGTAAGCTCAATAAGGCTTGTGTTATGGGTACTAGGCGACGATATATTTAATAGATATCAATACTTAAATACATAGAAAACATCCTAGACTCAGCAACAAATATTCATGCTGATCACACAAATATTTGCCCTTACCGGGATTCGAACCCAGCTTCGTAGGCAGTGTCACTACTCACTAGGCTAACTGGGGGCCGATTCTTGAATCTCACTGGTGATATCAAAGTCACCGGTGACTAAAATTATCACCGATGACTTTTATGTCACCATTTTCCAAAAGCCGTATTTTTGAAAGTCACACGCTGTTTACCAACATGCAGAAATTTTACAATGTCAGTCAGAGACAATTTTCCCGTTACGTTCCTTTTTACGCAGATGTGTTGTCATTGATACCGGTTTTTATTTTCTCATACTATAACTTAAAATAGATTTATCAAATTGGTCAAACGTAAAACGTAGCGTATCTGCCAGTGTCATGTAAACGAATTATATATGTAAAAATTGTATTAACTAATAACTTGGATTTCTTCAATTAGAGCCCGTGCCAACGGTTTCGTAAGCCGATAATATTTTTAAAAATCCCGCATTAGGCATCGCAAATGCTTGCTCGTGATTAATTATTTCTGCGACGCCTACCGCAGCTGGATTATGTTGACGGTGAGGAACGTCGTCGTCTTCGTCGCTGTCCGTGTCCGTCATCGTCATCATAATGCACACCTCCAGGCTTGCCATTTTTTATATTTTCAATAAATCGTCGCACAAATATCACAATCGAGCCCCGCTGCTAATTCTTCCGAAAAACATACTTTGGCACTTTTGGCAGATGTCACATACGTCAACTGTCAAAAACAATCGCATGGTGATTTCAATTACGAGTGGTTAGGGACACTCGTAAATCGATATCATAGGTATGACAAATGTAAGTCACCGATGAGTTTCAAAAATACGAACTTTCGGAAATCACTAACATCGGTGAGAATTAGTCACTTGGTGAGGGGTTCTATTATGTTGCATAAATTTGATTGTCATAATGTCATGTTGCATAACAACCATTGGCAGAATCATCATTTCGCAGAATTACTTTTCGCATAAATTTCATTGCATACAGTCATTTCGCATAACTTCCTTTGGCAGAATAGTACATTGGCATAATGACGATTGTAATAATAGTTCTATGATCGAATAACCGTTTCACCGAAATTCGTATCGCATAATATTTAGCTGGCATACTGTCATTTGGCACAACGTTCTTTGGCAGAATCGTACAATGGCAAAATGTTGTGAAGAAGCAAACTTATTTATAAATGTTTGTTGATATTAAAACAAGTTTTCTGCTCTTTTATAAAAAAAAATAACCTCTAAGACGGAAGCGGGAGCAAAGCTACTTAGTGGCAAAACCTACCCGCGATCCGAGTCGGTTTTGCCACTAAGTCCCTCCTTCGGCTCAATATTTGCACGGCTTCGGCGAAACGTATATTCTGGCACATAAAATTATGCAAAAATAAAGTCGGTGATAACAGTTGTATGCTTCAAGAAAATCGGCGGAATATACGTTCTGCTACGTAAAATTCTGCGAAATTAAATTCGACCATATTACTATTCTGCTCTTTTATAAAAAAAAATAACCTCGAGGTTATTTTTACTATGCTAAAGTATCATTCGGCTAAAAATGTTTCTGCGATAACTGTTATGCGGAGTGTATTTCGGACAATCGATATTATGCCAGATAAAGGGAACCCCTTGGTGCGATTCAATAATCGGCCCCCTGGTTGTTAAAATTTTACGTTTTGGTCCACATAATGCAGTTTGCGAAAGTGAACCATTTTCGAGAAACTTCACTTTACATTTTTTGTTCGGAAGTTGACCACAATAAAAATTAATAAAAAAATCTAAACAATTAATTAGTTAACGTTTTAAGGCAACTTACTCGTACGCGAAAATAAGTAGGTTGTATGGCTTAAAATTTGTATGATTAATACTTTTTTCATCAACTTGCAGAGGTCTTAATAAAGTTATAAAAATCGTACAACACTTGGCTGGCGGATTATTTAATTAACGTCTCCAGTTATTCAGCTTTCCAAAAAAGTTAAATAATTACCAATTAACTAAGTATTTTAAAAATATCCCACCTAAATGGAAAGGTGTGAAGACTAATGTTGAATAAACCGTTAAAATGTTCACATACTAATTGTCCCAAAAAGTTATCATACAGCCATAAATTATTATTAAAATTGCATAATGAACACTTCATTAATAATTAAAATAGGTTAAACCACATTTACGTGGCTTGTAAAAATTTCAAATGGTCAATATTATTGCCATTTATTACATTGGCGAAACACATTGATAAAACTGCACTACTTGCTGCCTGTGTGGTGCTGTGTTCCTGGTGGTGAGCGGTCACCACCGCTCCCAAAGATGCCCCGTGTTGAGAGCGGGACCTGCAACCGGTATTTGTCTGTCTAGCTATCGAAGATCGGCAACGTACTTGGGACCTCTCGGGAGTCACAAATGTCCACAGGCTACGGCGTGTTTACCATTCGTCAGGCGGTATGCTTGTTTGTCTACGTCGTGGTACAAAAATCTAATTAGAATGCAAAACGTCCGTCTCAGATTACCCTCTAGGGCCAGCAACATTAATATTACACTATACCCATAAGCTAGATCCACTAGGCGCTCCAACTTTTTCCCCTCACTATCTAATCGGCCGACGCATAGTGGGCCTCGTTAGTATAATGGTCGTATTAATTGCCCACCGTATTGTTTGTGCCCGGGATGGGATCGTCCCGGGATTAACGATTGCAGTCCCGAGAGATGGTACAGTCGTTCAGACACAGTAAAGCGTGACCTTGATATTGTCAAATTGCATCAAGTATTATTTCTAACAATTATTGTATTCATCGAAAAATACGTTTACGTAAGTATTAGCAAGATTATCGTCCTAACTATGTCGGTCGAGCAATCTTTACGTATCTATTTCTTGAGCATTTTCTTTAGCAGCCTCATACGACAGAGCATTTACTTTTTCCTTTCAAAGTATAGTCCCTTCCACAATGGTTTTAATTAATTCGTCGTGTCATAACAGGTGTTAGAACTTCTTTTCTTTTTTACAATTAATAACATATGTAAAGGGTTAGAGAACGGCTAAAAGCTTTTGAAATGTGGTGCGTAAGGAGAAGATTGGCTGGAATTTGAAATAAAACTAACGCAAGAGTACTTTAGTTGTAAAAAAAAGCGGCCAAGTGCGAGTCGGACTCGCACATGAAGGGTTCCGTAAAATAAACTGCGGTTTACGATTTATGTCGTATTAAAAAAAAACTACTTACTAGATCTCGTTCAAACCAATTTTGGTTGGAAGTGTGCATGGTAATGTACATCATATATATTTTTTAGTTTTATTATTCTCTTATTTTAGAAGTTACAGGGGGGGGGGGGGACACATTTTACCACTTTGGAGGTGTCTCTCGCGTAAACTATTCAGTTTAGAAAAAAAGTATATGAAAAACCTTAATATCGACTACCGTAGGTTCAAAGGGCGTAAGGGACCAATTGGCGAAAATGAGTTATGAATGCAGTTATATTCAGTTTTTTTTTCTCTATCGATTGGTGTATATAACGTCACGATAGCTTTAAAAAAGTGTCCGTTACGACAATGAAAAAAGGTGCAATAGAACCCGTTTTTGTAATACATTTTGCTGTATCAACTAAAATAAAAAATATTTGTGGCACATTTTGACGTAACTCTCACTTTATCTACGTTACAGCATTTTGCACATATACAATCATAAATGCATTTGGTCGTAACGCTCACTTGATCCTACGTTACAGCATTTTGCACATATACAATCATTGATGCATTTTGGCGTAACTCCCACTTGATGTACGTTACAGCATTTTGCACATATATAATCATTGATGCATTTTGGCGTAACTCCCACTTGATGTACGTTACAGCATTTTTCTCATATATAATCATTGATGCATTTTAGCGTAACTCCCACTTGATGTACGTTACAGCATTTTGCACATATATAATCATTAATGCATTTTAGCGTAACTCCCACTTAATGTACGTTACAGCATTTTGCACATATATAATCATTGATGCATTTTGGCGTAACTCTCATTTTATGTACGATACTCCTTTTTACATCTCCGAATTCACACAGGAATGTCCGTTACGCCAAAACAGTTTTATTTTATCTAATAGTCGAAGCCTGATACGCTAATTTGTCATGGACTTTTACTAGCACTTTGATCATAGAGTTTACTTCCTCTTACGCTAGTCTCATCATATTTCAATGAAAGGGACAACACCATTGCTAAAATAGGAGCGCGGGGGTGCGGTGCGGTGCGCGGACGCAGGCGAGGCGCCGTGACCGTGAGACAGGTTTACGCTTGTTTATGTTTAGTGCAAATTTGGTCACCTTGTGGGCATGTACGTAATTGATCGATCGATGTAATGGTTTGCTATAATTGTGTAGTTGGTGAATAAAACAATGAATAACGACAGTGCTCATTTGCAAGTTCTTATTGCAAGACGAAGCCAGTTATTACGAGATCGTAATAAATTATTGAGGTAAGTTCTTAGAATAATCATACTAATATTATAAATGCGAAAGTTTGGATCTTTGTTTAGATGTTTGGATGTTTGTTATTCAATCACGCTTAAACGGCTCAACCGATTTGGATGAAATTTTGCACTTAGGTTTTTTATAGCCTGGTTTAAAATATAGGATGGTTTTTACTCGGGTCCACGCCACATCTTTATATCTATTTTATTTGATCCTTTTGTGAATAACTGTATCACAGACGAGTAATGTGGTGTTTTTGGCACGATAATTATGATAACGATAATAACTAATTGTTTATAACAAAAAATACATGAAGTTTTCAGAAATTATCTATCACATTTCTAAGTTTAATCTATATAACTTAACTTGTTTATATAATATAAGTGTTCGCATAACAATATTTATTTTCTATTATTTTACTTATCACACATGATCTTCTTCAGGGTACATCGGAAAAAAGACCAAGACTAAGGAAGAATTCGAGCCTAAATCATTAAGAAGCACTAAAGAGCAGTCTAAAAAAGGTAAGGGATGTGGGAAAGTTTCTAAGGGAAAAGAAGAGCCCAAGCGGGCGTCTACAAGTAGGGGTCTAACTGAAAAGGACAAAGGGAAAGAAAGAGGGAAAGACACTAACGGCCCGTTAGAATTAGTGCAGTCAGGTACGGATAAGCAGCCGGATATTAAACAAAGTACAAAGAAAAACTGAAAATTGCTTACCAAAAATATTTGGATTTAAAAAAAAAATGTGACAACGGTACGATACCGAAACGTTTTCATTTGGAATATATGTCGCTGCCTTACTCCGAAAAAGTAATAGCGACTTTAGCAGACACATACGAGGAGGATGATGATGAAATCGGTGACAATTAATGATTGATTAATACCGAGTATTTATTTCCTGTTAAAGAAGTATTTTTTTCACGTTAACGTGTCGTGACTAATTTTGTTTGTTTTCCTTTATATTATTAAGCAGCATTTAACATTGGAGAGTATTGTTATCTACATGACTGATTATATCGATCTCATTAAGTTTTTTTTTTGTTTAAGAGTCCGCAGTAAGCTTGATTCTCCATACAAACGTAGTTACGCTCTCATTTTAAAACTACGTGTTGGATTGTAACGAAACTTTGTATGTACAATGACATGAGGTATATCTATGTCTGAATTTAGTTTATGTAGCTTCAGACACCATAGTAAAAAAAATACAGCGGATTTAAGTTTTTCATACAAAACTTGTTTTTGCTGTATTTCGTTTGTTTTATAAACTGGAGCCATATAAAATAATTTCAGACATAGATATACCTCATATCATTATACATGCAAAGTTTCGTTACAATCCAACACGTAGTTTTAAAATGAGAGCGTAACTACATTTGTATGGGAAGGTGGAATTCGGCCGAGCTTACTGGGGACTCTTATTAACAAAAAGGGTTTAGTCTTTAAGTGATTATCTCAGTGCCATGCCCTTAGACAAAGAGTAGATTTTATTTTAAATAGGTACTTAACCTAGAAAGAAAATTATTTGCGAAGCTAAGATAGGAAGTTATTATGTTGATCTTAATAAATAATTAAACTACAAGAAAACCTTTGTTTCACTTATTCATACAAACTTCCTGTAATCCTCAATGCAATATCAGCAAATCCCCAGTGCAAGTCACTAGTTACATAGTTGAGACATGGCTAGTTTTACGTCAAGTTGCCATTTAGAAAGATTTTTTTGGTACGATACGACCTTCTGACATATTGGTTAAACGGAAACATTGTGAAGTAATGGACAAGCGTATTCAAAAACGGGTTTTTTTTTTGTCGTAAGGGACACACATCTTTGTAATTTAGAACCATGTGCTAAATCCATTTACATGATCTAAAAGAGCTTAAAAAACAGTAAATAAGTCACTAACAAGCATGTTAATGTGTAAAGAAACAAAAAAGTTACGATTTTTTTTCTCGAATCGAAACAGTTTTTTGGCTCTCCTGAAAAATGACGATTTGTCCCTTACGCCCTTTGAACCTACGGTAGTCGATATCATTTTTCAAGACCTATCCATAGACACGTATGGGTTTGATGAAAAAAAATTTTTTGAGTTTCAGTTCTGTGTATGGGAAACCCCTAAAACTTAATGTTTTTTTAAATTTTTGTATAAAATCTTAATGCGGGTAACAGAATACATCTACTTACCAAGTTTCAACCGTATAGCTCTTATAATTTCGGAAAAAAGTGGCTGTGACATACGGACGGACAGACAGACAGACATGACGAATCTATAAGGGTTCCGTTTTTACCATTTGGCTACGGAACCCTAAAAAGAGGCTTCTGAAAGCAATTGAAACTAAAACTTCAGCATAAGAGGTAACAAATATTGGGCCTGCATTCGGCCACTACCTCTTCAATTCGAATTTCGTTGAAGCGTCAGTGCAACGAACAGTGCACTTATAATTATAAATACAACGCAGGATTTGTACGTATACATACCGTATACTAATTGTCCTTATTGATTTAAACAGTCACAATTTCAACACTTTATTTTTACTAATCCGGACTCACCCGAAACGTCGGGTAACCTCGAAGAGATAAATTAAGTTTTTTTTTAACTATACGTAATTTAGCCCCGTTTATAATTCATAATATACAGGCTGATTCCGGGGTCGTGGAGCAAGAATGACCAAAACTGAATGAGATGGTCATGCATGGACCAACCACGAAATCGCATTGTTGCAGTTCATTGAGAGTTAATGTATATGTTTGTTGGTCGGGTTCTTGGGAAAACTTGTTCAGTGTGACCATCTTATTCGCTTTTGATCATTCCGGATCATGACCCCGAAATCATCCTATATATACGCCCTATTCTGAGACTTAAATTACCTCCATACCAATTATATCTAAAAGCTTCCAAACAAAGACATAACTACTGTTTGAGTATTACTGTGGCTGGGCACAAACTGTAATCTAGTGCTGTAAAAGAAGTGATCCGAATACAGGCATTGGATACCGGGTACGGTTTTAGTAATTGGCTATAAATACAAGGCTTTTTTTGTAAAGAATAATTGTTCTCGTTGTTTATTCATTGTTTATAACAATTGTTTGATAAAGTATGATAGCCATGATATACGGTAATCGTTAGCACACGATGCTGGGATAGCGCTACTTCGTTTTATTGCTAGTAATTATCAGAATACCTTAGTATTAGGTAAACAAAATATTTGGCAGAATGTGAGCCAGCTCACATACAGTCCGTGAGCACTTAGAATTGGATTCGGGATTGTGTTCGGATTGATTTCTCTTTACACTTACCTACACGTTCTAATGCCAAAAAAAAACACCTGAACATGAATCCTATTCTAAGAGTTAGTTCACAGACTGGTACGGACGGCGTGTTTGATTGTTTTGACTAAAGAAAAAGTGAAATAAATTGTTTCATTTTCAACGGACCTAGTCTCGCCTAAACGAACACAAAAATAAACAAAAGCACTAACACAACATTAAGTATCATATAACTAAATTATAATATGTACGCATGAAAGAACAGAAAAATATGGATGAGCATACAACATTTCAATTCCTATATTCAAAATTTTACCTGATTCAAGCTCTAAATCCTCTATCAATCACAGCTTACGCTCAAAATATCTCAACGAAATCACACACATTCCATCATAAGTAGAATTTATTACCGAGATGAATAATTCGACCCCCGGGGCTCACGGTTCACAATTTTACTTATAAATATAACATTCTAATGCATAAAAGATGGTAATAAGAAGCTATCGCAGTAACTAGATTGGTGGTATATTTTAGCCGTCGCGTCGCTTACGATCCCCTTCATCACATTTCAATATGTTTCAAGCGCTCGCCTCCACATCTAAGTACCCAATACAGAGATACAGAAGGCGGAGTGTAACCAAACTTCGCTATAAATAAAGAAAAAAAGATACCTGTATCCTTTGAGTCTAATGTACCGACATATTTATTCAGTGCAGTATTTATTATTTACACCGACTAAGTCCTGGCCAAACGTCCTCGATGTTGTCTCATCGCTTACGTCCCTTTAATGTTAGATGCTTCATTCCTATTCCCAAGTCGGTTGATTACATTACAAACTCTACGCAACAGGGCCAAAAACAGAAAAAAAAACAACTTGTCTCTTCTATCCACATTATGTAGATTCGTCCTCCCGAATTACTCTTTTAAGCAATAAACGGACTGGGACTGAGTATAAAAATCTTCGCCGAGAGGAATGGAAAAGAGTGGGAGGATGTCGCAAGTTGAAAGTGATAGCGATCGATACCTGTGATGTATCAACAATATAACGGGGGATGATAAGGTGTGCTTCAGACAATCTGTCAGTCGGGTACGTTAATATTAGCTCCGAATATAATTATATGCCCGTCAATATTAACAAAGTGATCGTCTAACAACTATAGAATACAAATATGATTTATTCAAATGATTTTTCCAAGCAATTCCTAAAAAAATACGTATAAATCGTATAGTAATAAATCCTATCAACTAAATATCTCGTTATGGTTAATTAAACTAAATACGCGCATACAATTTTTGCAAAATTATTCGAATGAATACGTGTCTTGTATAATATTACAAGGCAGATACGTAAATCATTTATTCTTGGACAGAAGGCGGATGAATCGCAAAGTAAATCACGCATTCGCGACAGCAAAATGCGGGACAGAACGATGTTAGCAAAAAATGATACAAACGGCCGTGTAGTGCTGTTAATAATATTAGTAGTCAACTCATGTAATACTAGTACTCTAAATAAGAATACCTACTCTAATAACACATGTTACTAAATAGTAACATGGTAGGTAGGTACACAATGTATCAGTATTCTTTGTTGCTTTACTTATTTGTGCTCATCACACAAATAAGTGCTCTTACTGGGATTTAAACCTGGGACCACTAACTTTGTAGGCAGGGTCAGTCAACTAAGTAATTTTATATAGAAAGTTAGGTATGAGTAATAATTGTGCTGAATCGTTTCCATCACTCATTGAAGGCTTTTATTTACCGCTTTGTGTCATCGCAAGCACAACAGTAGGTGTACTGGCATTATTTTACTACAAAAGAAAAGTAAAATAATTGTAATATGTCAGTCTGTACTAGTTTAGTACTCCTCCACCAAGCGATAAATGCACCTCGCGTCGAATAAGTAACCCTGAGCGAGGGATATAGATCGTCAAGTCTGACCATGACCGATACCAATCAACACAATTTGTTTTTCTCTGAAGAGCATTGTGCCCTCGCAACATTTGTGAGTGTTTGCAGAGATGTGGACGGCGCCCTTCCCTTCCCGGGGCACCTCTGCTCAAGCCCCCGCTAATCAAGCCGCTTCCAATTCATGACTTGCCGGCCGTAGGGCGGGCCAGTGATAATGGTTATGGCGAAAGTTCGCCATCCTAACTGCCCTATTCCGCACCGGCCCCGCGAGCGCGAGGCGACAATTTGTTACCAACGACTGTTCCAGTTGCGAGATTGGGTGTTATTGCCGGCGTCGATTGCGAGTTTTCACTTCTTGCCAACTTTATACGGAATCACCCTAATGTGAGAGCGTCGTAAATTTGTCGATCTTTTTTAATCAAGTCGGAAAATTATTAGCTGCGTTCGATGTATTCGCAATTGGCTAAGGTCATAATCTCCTTCGCACCAACTGATGTTATGAATTGTGAAATGAAAATCTTTGAGGAATATAATATTATTGGCCGGTACCTTACAAATCATAAGAATATGAAAAAAAACCGGACATGTGCGAGTCGGACTCGCCCACCGAGGGCTCCGTACAAAATTACAACGGTATAGTTATCAGATTTTTCCCTGTACTTGTAGGTAGTATATGACGATATTTGCCAAATTTTGTAGTTCTAGGTCAACGGAAAGTACCCTATAAATTTTTATTCCCTTGAGAGTGTCGAAATAGTACGTTTTTTGCGGTATAAACGTTCGTATCTTTTTTTACGTTAACTTAGAAGTTTGATTTTTTCACAGCTTCAAGGGACTGTAGATTTGAGTATATGGTTTAAATTTCAACTCGATACCTACAACACGTTCCCGAGATAAAGGGTATTGACAGACAGAGAGACGGACCACAAAGTGATCCTATAGGGTCCCGTTTTTTCCTTTTGAGGCACGGAACCCTAAAATATATAAATAAAAGTAAGTTTTCTTTCAACAACTAAAATAGTTTATACTCGAACATTTCCAGAAAAGTAGTGCACGTAGCATTCGACTAAAAAGTCAATCTCCTTTTAAAACTTAACACGAATTTACGACCCCAGCTCTTGCCAGAACACGGAAAAGAGTAAAGAAATATGGTGGAAATTCCATAAAAGTCATCCGTAATTCCATATAGGAGCAGGGCGGGCGTAACTCGGCGTGACACCGTTGGACGTGATTTACGCGGAGAGGTGCGTGCGCGTAGTGATATTTGACGCGGAAAAGTGCTTTTAGATAAGAACAAAAATCTTATAATTAATATCGGTTTATGCGCAGCCAACGAGCAAATAACCTATTTGGGACATAAACTGGCTATTTAAGTTCTTATTTGTATGTAGCATTGTATGTACACAAGACCACGATTTTACTACTGTTGCATTGCATAATTTATTAATTTTCCCAAAGTGGTTCACGAGCGGCGCGGCAGTACGACAATTAGGCCGCATTTACGCTTAGGCGTTATGCCCCGAAACACGCCGCGCGACGTACGCCTGTGCCCAAAAGCGGCCTTAACCGTAGTAGTGCAAATTTCATAGTCACTAATCGTATACCTATTAGAAATTATCCCGATCCCGACTATATATGTGATGCTAGGGCAATTTTAAAGAAACAATTTCCATAAATATGTTCATAATTTTGATTTGGTGGTATTTAATTAGTTTTCCTTATTATACTGACGTAGATATATAAGACTAGCTGTTGCCCGCGACTTCGTCCGCGTAGAACTTTATACTTAGAAAATATAATGCAAACAAACTTCTACCATCTTAAGGGATGATTTCCGAGGCAAAAACTATTATATATCCTTTGAAGGGTCTCAAATTATCTCTATACCTAATTTCATCTAGGTACATGGATTTTATTCAAACTTTCACCCCCTATTTCATACCCTTAAGGAATGATTTTCGGGATAAAAACTATCTAATGTCATCCTTCGGGACTCAAACGACCTTTATACCAAATTTCATCTAAACGGGATTCATCCAAATTTTCACCCCCCATTTCACCCCCTTAGGGAGTGATTTCCGGAATTACAACTATCCTATGCCCTTTCCCAGGACTCAAGCTATCTCTATACCAAATTGTATTAAAATGGGTTCCATCCGAATTTTCACCCCTAATTTCATCCCATTAGGGGATGATTTCTGGGGTAAAAACTATCCCATGTCCTTTCTTAGGACTTAACCTATATCTACACCAAATTTCATCAAAATAGATTACATCTAAATTTTCACCCCCCCCCCTTTTTTCACCCCTTTAGGGGATGATTTCCGGGATAAAACCTATTATAAATAAATAAAAATAAAATAAAATGCATTTATTTCGGACAACTTAAAAAGGATCCATAGGTTGTTAGTATGTACTAGAAGACTTATATAACTATGTTAGGCCTTAAACTTAAATGTAGGGAGGACCAGTGCCTCAGTAGGCAACCGTCCCATCTGTCGGCCACCACGTTCAGGAGACTGTGGCGGCTGGCGCGCACCCTGCGGAGCGTCGCGGCGCAGCGCTTGCGCAGTGTCGCGTGGAAACCGTCCACTTGAGCGTCCGCGAACATACCGGACGCACTACAGTGTCGCGGCAGCCGCAACAGTACCCTGAACGCATCATTGTATTGCACACGCATTGCATTGAGCGATCGCTGCGTGTATTTGCACCATAGGCTACAGGTATACAGCGATGTGCAGTACGCCTTAAACAATGTTAACTTAACCCGCACTGCACACCGGCTAAACCTGCGCGCTATCATATTAGCCCTAATCGCCAATGCTCTGCGTTCTCGCTCGATGTCCACATCGTCTCGTTGGTCGTCAGTCAACAAGTGTCCAAGATACTTAAAGGTATGCACCCTCTTCACCTGCTGTCCGTTTAAAAGTATGGGTGGGACATATGATGGACACTTGCCGCCCGCCTTAAACACCATGTACTCGCTTTTAAGTACATTATATTCAAGGTCGTGCTCCTTAGCGTACCTCTCACAGACATCAAGGAGCACTCTCAAAACACCGACCGAAGGGCTCAGCAGAACCATGTCATCTGCATAGCTTATGTTATTGAAACAAACTCTGTCCACATGGCAACCGACATGCGTTCTGCTGAGCTCATCGATCAGTGCATCTACATACAAATTAAACAACTTTGGAGAGGTAAGTCCCCCCTGTCGCACACCACATTCCAGGGAATACTCGTCAGACAAAACGTTACCCCAGCGAACACTATTTCTCTGGCTCGAGTACCAACACCTAAACATACGAGTCAACTCTCTAGGGAACTTGACCTCGTCAACCTTTTTCCACAGTAGGTCATAGTTAACGAGGTCAAAAGCCTTAGAGAGATCCAAAAAACACGCATATATAGGCGTTTTTCTGCGCGTGTAATACTCGACAGCCTGCTTTAGACAGACGATTATATGTCCTTCCCCGGGACTCAAACTATTTATATACCAAATTTCATCTAAATCGGTGCAGCGGTTTAAGTAGCTCCATACAAATTTCCACCCCCAATTTCAGCCCCTCAGATATAAAAACTACCCTTTGTCCTTCCCCGGGGCTCATTTCATCTAAATCGGTTCAGCGGTTTAGGCGTGAAGAGGTAACAGACAGACACACTTTCGCATTTATAATATTAGTATGGAAGTATGGATTATTAGTATGGATAATATGGATTATTTCCGCTTGTCTTCCAAATAGAGGTGTAGCTGTAGACTCACTTCAAAAGAAAGAAGAAACGAAAAACTCATTCAATTATCTCAAAAAATTACGAAGCTACAACCGTTTTAATGTCGCTTGTTAGAGTGAGAAAACGATCAGGGACGTCACGTCACGATCCTCGAGCGTCATAGTAAAAAACAATCGTTTCATTATAAAGGTGCGTTTTGCGGAAAAGAGACGCAACAAACCCCCTCTTAAAACTTTATACACTTATAACTTAGTGATTACCTATATAGCCTCTTGCGTTGTTTTTTTTTCGAGATAATACAACATTATTTATGATTATTTTGTTTAGTGTCTACATCCCTATTTTCGATAAGATAAGATAAAATAAGATTTCTTTATTGTCAGAACTGTGTACATTTAGTTGTTTTGGGTAAAATAAAGTCCAACAGCTTGCCCATTTCGGACGTACAATATTAAACTTAAAGCTAGTCAAATATACTAAAACAATAACAACAATAGTATTTCCAAATAATTTTAACCATATTCACACATAAAATATTAATTTAGATCTATCCGACATCCGTATTTTCTTTTAAACCACGAACTTCGGAATTCGAAAATATTCGGGTATCTCTATCTCTATCGCACTAACAAATGACAGGAATGCAGAGGGCCTACCGCGAAAGGCATTCGAAGTTTCCCCTCTCTGTCATACTTACAAGTTCGTACATAAGTGCGACAGAGAGGGAAAACTTCGAATGCCGTTCGCGGTATCGCGGTAGGCCCTCAGATATACGAACTTCGAGTTTCGGTTTTCGTGGGTTGGCTGATAACGCAAAGAGCGCGCGCGCGTGCCATTCAAAAAAACCAAGTTTATATTGTTCGAATTTGTTGTTACATATTTGTACAAATTACGCCTTAATTCGACATTTGCGCATATAAGTTCGCATATCAAAATCGATTAATTTTATATTTGCTTTTGGTACCTATGTGTCTCGTCAATGTATATCGTAGACGGGATTAAAATTAATAATAGGCGAAAGAAAGGCAAAGCAATTCCGCCATTTTGTCCGTAGTATTTCTTATTACTGTGATTTTGACGTTTCTTTTAGCTGACAGATGTGGCGGCGATATACTTTAAGAATAATAAATGAAAAATTAAATGAAGTCGTATATTACGGAAAATAAATTAATCGTCGCAGTCGTATAAAAACTATCCTAAGTTGCAGCTGGAATAATAATGTACCTATATAAAATGTTTCATATTTTTCCGTCCATGGGATGCTGAGAACATTCGTACCACAGAAAGCTTAGTTTCAAACTGGCTGATTCTTTTTTTAATTTAGAGATTTATTATAAGTGGAGATAATATAAGAGACGAGAAAGATCTTCAAAAAGACTTGCGATACTGAAACATTACCTATAGCTGTACGCACGGCGTCAATTATCAGAGCTCATGGGCTCAGGATATTTTATGGAAACTGTCCATAGATTACACTTTATTACTTAGCGCAAGTTTAACGTTTGATACCTTAGTATTACGAAAACCATGGTAGCCTGAACGTCGAATTTAAGAGGTAAGTTAGCGTGTTTGTTCGGAAATTAATGTTAAAACTAGAAACATTCAAATTAAATGCAATCAGACACAGAAAAATCTAGCGATTTGATGGCCTGCTGTTAGATTTTATTCTTTATACAAAAAAAAACAATAAAATCATCTCGATGCTGAGCCGGTTAATGGATAGTCCCAACAGCATTCTGAGTGTCATTGCCGGCAGGTACGACTGCCCTATGTTGGCGCACTGGATCGGTCAAAAAAGCGGTCGCAAAATTTAAATCTAAGTAGATATAGATTGTATCCTTAGAAGCTAATACTAATACCTAGGTTAAGATTATATTAACAATATGGATGTACAAACAAAAAATGTCTGAAATAAAGCTATTCTATTCTATACCCCCAACAATTTTAGCAAAGATGAAGAAGTTCTATAGAACTTTCTCCCAAACTTTAAATATAAGCACATCATATCAAAGCGGGCTAGCATGGCAATATCGTCATGACAAATGGTCGACCGTTAAACTAACGGCAGTATTAATCGCTGTTTTGTCTACTATACGCCTAGATTTATGGGCCGGGCGAGCGAGATGCCTCCGCTGTCAGTTTGTGGGCTGTGGCAGATGCGGATGTTGATCGATTTGGATCATAGTTTCGAGTGTGTTAATAGTGAAAAAAAACACAAGTTTAGTTATTATGTTTTGGCAACGACTTTGTCCATATGAATAAATATACAAACCCCCAATAATAATCATAAGAATCATAACCCTTACTGCTTGATTTGCTGAGATAAATAGTATCATGTTTTAGTTATTGTGTTGTTAATTCAAGTCAAAGTCAATGTGCCGATTTTTGCACTGATATAACAGACTAATACAAACATAAAAACAATAAATTTCGGAATAAATAATGTAAAACATAATAAACGTACCTATTGAGTCATCTTCGTTTGTAGATAGCCGTGGGATATTTTATGGAGGGTGCGATATAGATTGTTACCATGTCTAAAATACACATCGTTACATAGATTTTACGCAACGTACTGTATCGACAGTAAGCAAAAAACGGTAAAATGATATTATACTGTAAAAAAAGGCACTTTTTTCTCTTATATAGGAATAAATCGTTGCTTTAAATAGCTTTCCTTCATTTTGCGACGTCTCCATTGCAATTTAACGCTCTTAATGGAATTGTTGTAGATAATTTCAAACAATATCGTCAGTTAGGCAAACGTTAATATTTATTAAAAACACTGATATGATTCAAAATATGTAATTATACCGAGTCTATTCATAGGTAACAATATCCTACAGTGAAAACCAAAACAAACGATGTGTCTTTTCTTTACGGATAAACAATGTCAATTTGTTTAACTCTCAATAAGTCATGGACTTCCGTAATAACAAACAGGAGCAATGTAAACGTATTCCAGGTGGAATTGAATACGTGCATTATTGTGCAACGCGGCGCAGCTTACGTCTAAGAAGATATAAACTGTTGCACATATTTTTAAGCGTACACACATATTTCCCGCGTCAACCCGTAATCGAATTCCGCCCTGCAGCCTTGCGTTCCACGGTGTCCGTGATATGTGTCTGCTGTTCAAAACGTTCATAAACAAGTGCGCGTTCAAGATTTGCATTTCGCAGCAAGTTGTTTACATGGAGGACTGTGTAGCACCGGCGGCGTGTCGTCACGCTAGTTAAGGTGGTTCGATTCCCATACAAAGCGTTATTTGACATTCGCAGGCTAACGGCGTGATATTTTAAGAAACTTATGTAACAAACTTTCATCAATTGGCTTCCTATTTGCGCCAAATTCCCCCTTTCCTAGAATAAACTTGTATAAACTAGATTAATTTGAGAAAAATAGTTTTCCCAAAATATCACGTGACAAACCAATTTCTCAAATTAATCTAGTTTATGTAAGTTTATTCTAGGAAAGGGGGAATTTGGCGCAAATGGGAAGCCAATTTATGAAAGTTTGTTACATAAGTTTCTTAAAATATCACGCCGTTAGCCTACGAATGTCAAATAACGTTTTGTATGGCAATCGAACCCCCTTAAGGCTTTGTCGCTACTGAGAAAAAACCAAATTAAGTTCGATTCTTATTTGTAATCATGTAAGTAAATAATTCGTTTTCTTGATGGTCGTTGCCATGATAACGATTCTTAGGTCACTTAATAAACTGTTTTTTTTTAAGGATTAAGTATTTTTGAATAAAATATTTTTATGATTACGATGAAGCTATTTTTATTCGGTATGTTTTCAAAGAATTTGTGATATAGTTGTAAGATAAGTACAAGAAACGGGACCGTTACACAACAATATAAATATCTAAGCAGTTAAAAAAGTTCTCAGATAGCTATTTGTCATATATATATGTACTTATATAATAAACTTACCACTTAACTGATTATTGCATCAAAGACACAGCGCTCAGATCGTACGTTTACGGTGTTCAGACATTATGTGAGCATGTTAGTGTATTTGCGACTCTAATATACGTGTGTCCCTTTGAACTAGCAGGCAAATCACACGCTGCAACGCATTATGTAACCCGTCTGTGTGTCCGTAGATACAGGGACAGTCGCTCATTGGGACGTGAGCGAGCGCAAATTAGCCGAGTGTCCACTCCGCCCACCGAGTGGCCGTCCGGCCGCCGCAATGTATAACGAAATTGAAATCAGAATCGGATTAAAATATCAGACAAAGCCATAGAAAATGGAACCCTTCGATTCATAACAAACCCTTTAGTATTTTTTTTCTGTGAAATAGAACCTATAGTCGGTTTGTGTGAGCGAAAGCCCACAATTACTGCGGGTAAAAGTTCTAGCTTGCACGCTTAACTGAGAATAAAGACCAGTATAAAATAAATATTACTTAAGAAAAATTTCCTTGTGATATTTAAAATTTTTCAATAATAACTTACTCTGTAACCATTTTATTTGAAAATAACGTGACAATGTTACATTGTGCATAAGCCACGCGTGATACCGCCCCCATTGCCTTAATAAAGTAGGAGAGATAGTGCGAGTAGCACGTCCTCGGCTCTAAACCTGTCCAGGTCGCTAGTTTGTCGGCCTGCAAGGAAACTGCTGCATTACACTTACAGATAATTCAATTAACGAAGACGCGTGAATTTGACGAAGTGATACCTTAGACGGACAGGATGGACACAGGCTGCGAGGCAGGCCAAGACGGAGATGTCGGGATGGCCTGGACGCGTTCCCAAATGATTTGACAGAAATTGTGGGGGACAGGGGTGGTGGTGGTGGCTAGTCAAACAAATCTTACCGGAAAAACATCAAGAACCAAAACGGGCGTTCTATTGAAATTAACTAACTCAAGCCAGCATCACTGGTCGATATTTGTCATAAACATGCCTCTTTCTACCCACTATTTTTCTATTCCATATTTCGCATACTTACGCAATTCTTCACGCACATTGTTTATCATTAGCACAACATTTACATCTTGAATCAACTGCTGCTGTCCGTAATGAAACTAAACCACATTAATCTCCACTTATAATAAATCTCTAAATTAAAAAAAGAATCAGCCAGTTTGAAACTAAGCTTTGCGCGGTTCGAATGTTCTCAGCATCCCATGAACGGAAAAATATGAAACATTTTATATAGGTATATTATTATTCTAGCTGCAACTTAGGATAGTTTTTATCCGACTGCGACAGTTAATTAATTTTCCGAAATATACGACTTCATTTAATTTTTCATTTATTTTTATTGAAATCAAACGCTGCTCCAACTGTCAGCTATAAGAACCGTCAAATTTTCGTCAAAATGGCGGAATTGCTTTGCCTTTCACTTATTAATAATTTAAATCCCGTCTACGATAGACCTTTACGAGACAAATGCTAAAATATAAACCATAAAAAAATATTCGATTCTGATATGAGAACTTGATATGAGAACTTATAATTAATTAACTTTCCGACTTCATTTAATTTTTCATTTATTTTTATTGATATCAAACGTTGCTCCAACTGTCAGCTATAAGAAACGTCAAATTTTCGTCAAAATGGCGGAATTGCTTTGCCTTTCACTTATTAATAATTTAAATCCAGTCTACGATAGACCTTTACGATACACATGCCAAAAGTTAAACCATAAAAAAATATTCGATTGTGATATGAGAACTTATATGCGCAAATGTCGCATTATGACGTAATTTCAAAAAATGTATTAACAAATTTGAACAATATAATTACTAACACGAATTTGTTTTTTTTGAATGGCAATGGCACGCGTTCTTTGCGCATTCTGCCAAAGTGCCTACGGCGCTACCACGAAAACCGAAACTCGAAGTTCGTATAACTGCATCCCTGTCACTCGAGTATTGTTAGTGCGATAGAGATAGAGATACCCGAATATTTTCGAATTCCGAAGTTCGTGGTTATAGCTCAGGAATCGAAACTATAGTTATACACCCCGTAAGCCGCGTCCGCTGCGCCATGTTTTCGTGGTTTTTAAACGTCAAACATGTTTTGCCAATCAAAACAAAACCCTATTTGTTTGCCGAACCTGACTGAAAACATGTTTGATGTTTAAAAACATGGAAAACATTGGTGCAGCGGGCCCGGCTGTAGGTAGACACTAAATAAAATAATCATAATGTATTTTCTCGAAAAAAGGATAATAGAGAAAAAATCAACGCAAGAGGTTAGGTATATGTATAGGTAACCACTAAGTTCCAAAGTTTAATGTTCTGTCCCTTTTTCACAAAACGCACCTTCAAATGAAACGATTGTTTTTTACTATGACGCTCGAGGATCTTGACGTCCCCGATCGTTTTCTCACTCTAACAAGCGACATTAAAACGGTTTTGAGATATTTGAATGGGATTTTCGTCATATTCTATCTATCTATACCTACATATAAATGCCCTGCGGGCCTAGCATAGACGCTATCACTTGTCACGTGATTGTGGATATGATTCCGTATCGTTCGTGATACGTTAACCAAGCATGCAAACATGGTTTACAAATGCCCCGTCGATTATTTGACAGCTTGTCACTTATTGCACAACAAGTGTCAAAAGTTGTCGTGCTTCAAAAACTCTAGCCTCTATGCCTTTTATAAATTTGTTGGTAATATTGGATGAATGCTTGCACACAAATAGGATGTTTTATTTATTATGACACCAAATTAAAACGATTTTGAATGCCTTGAGTTTAACACACTTAAGCTACTTTTTAAAATATACGGTTAGTGACATTCTGCATTCCTTTATTTGCGGGCGCATATTAATATTATAAATGCGAGAGTGTCTGTCTGTCTGTAACCTCTTCGCACTTAACCGATTTAGATGAAATTTGGCATAGAGATAGTTTGAGCCCCGGGGGGGACATATGATAGTTCTTATCCTGGAAATAGCTACGACATAAACGATTTCTACGCGGACGGAGTCGCGGGCAGAAGCCAGTAAACAAACAAATAAATATTAGGGGACTTAAATACAGACACGCAGGCAATAAAAGCAGGAAAAAAAAAAACAATCAAATTACCGATTCAAAATGGAGTTATCCAACGTTGACAGGGATACATGACAAATGATAGCCGTTACCGTTTTGTATAACATGGTGGCTGGTTAATGTGATAGATTATCGTAATTTGACGTCTCAACTTAGTTTACTTTATCTAAGTGCTTCCGAGGTGACGATAAGCTATTTTGTGCAACAAAAAAACCTCAATTTCCGCACTGTTTCAAGTAAGTATATTTTTTTATACGAGAATAACATACAATCACTTGCTAAAACATATTTATAGGAAACATTAAATAAAATAATAAATATTTGGCGACAATCTTACACAAATCGACCTACCTAGTCCCAAACTAAGCAAAGCGTTTACAATGGGTACTAGACGACGATATACGTACCTACTTATGTAGATAAATAAATACTTATAAATACATAGAAAACATCCATGACTCAGGAAGAAATATTCGTGCTCATCACACACATAAATGCCCTTACCGGGATTCGAACCCGGGACTTCCGGCTTCGTAGGCAGGGTCACAGCCAATTAGGTTACAGAGGGCATCGTTTTTAGGGTTCCGTACTCAAAGAGTAAAACGGGACCCTATTACTAAGACTTCGCTGTCCGTCCGTCCGCCCGTCTGTCTGTCCTCAGGCTGTATCTCAAGAACCGTGATAGCTAGAGAGTTGAAATTTTCACAGATTATGTATTTTTGTTGCCGCTATAATAACAAATACTAAAAACAAAATAAAATAAATATTTTTATTGATTATTAACCCTTCGTGCGCGAGTCCGACTCGCACTTGGCCGGTTTCTTTTTTATTTGTAGATATTTCACGATTTTATTTTTTTGGCTTGTCAGTTGCTGCTGCCGAAAACAGCAAAAAAAATCCATCACATATATAGAGTGCGTAAGTAGATGTGATGAATTGGGCGAGGGCCTCCGGCCTCGTCACGCCGATGAGTTGCCAGTCCATATAAAGGTAACTTAGGTGTATTGTTTCTCGAATATAATGGTCAATAAGACAAAATCAAATCAATCAAATCGAATATATTTATTTGCATAGAATACAGTACAAAGGGATGTCACATTATTATTTTACTTAGATTTGAACAAGTTACCATACATCGTCCTTAATTCTCCGGGCAGACGGTTGTGGATGGCAAATTGGCAAAGCACATATTTGGTGCGCCCTATAACGTACATAAATAAAAACTTTGTTCTATAAAGCGCGCGGTTGTTTTATGCGGTAAACGCTGCGGTTCTATAGATACCTGCGCTTGAATATTACCGAAAATTGTTCAATAAAAGTCACACATTACGGATTTGAGGTTTCTAATTGAGACACACTTTTCTTTTGCAGGTCGCTCCCAACTTTCGATACGCTGGAAGCAGAGGGAGCGGAGAGAGAGAGGGAGGATGACCCTCCAGCACAAGTGCGCCACCCGCAAGACGGGCGGCTGCTGCGGTTAGCTCAGGAGAAGCGGGCAAACGCAATAAATACCTATGTATTAGTCTTGGCCAGATAATTAAAAACACGATTTTTTTCCCAGTTGCGTTGCATATACACTATGACTTTTCAAATTTGAAAGACTTATTTGTCCAACATAGGTGGTTATTAGGTATTACATTTTTGTTCAGTATCATTATGTGGTTCCTTGCGGCATACAAATACGGTTGTATCTTTCGTAATATGCTTCTACATGCAGCATGTTTTACAAATGATTAACATTAGGTAGGTAGACAAAATTTGTACAAAAAATATATAATTTAAGTTCGTAGGTCCTAAAACTAACATTACGTACCTAGTCAACATTATAAAAAAGATAATTATGGAAGAATTATTAATTAAATGCATATGTCCGTTAAAAAAACATACATTGAATAATATGCTTCTCTTTATCGAAATTTTGTTACAGTATCTTCTATAAACCTTAATACTGTAGTATTTAGTGGCGTGACATTATAATCGCTGCCTCCGCACATTAAGATTAAACAGTATTTTTTTTATTAATGATTTTATCCTGCACATTTTGCAACACTTGCTCAGTAGTTCCATGGTATATTACATCAGCAGAGAAGTCATAGTCATTCTTTCTGATCGTAGCAGTTATACAAGTTGATGATAATTTATAATGTGTTTGATTAATTTTGTTTTTGATTATACGGATGTAACCGTGTTTAAATTGTATTTAATATAGTGTACATACAGCTTCTACAAATGCACATGATCAAATCAACACTTTTTATAAGTTCATACATTGTTCCACAGACGGACCCACAGCGGAGGCTTGGTAATGGGTTCCGTATGGTATCCTTTGGGAGCTCGACCCTAAAAAATTCTAGTTGAATTCCCTGACCCCAAATATGTTTTTTAGTATTTAGACACCAAGTTTGTGATTCTAAGTGATTAAGAACCCTAGATATTAATAATATAGGTACCTATAATTCAAAATAACCCCCATAAAAAAAGATAGCCGACGGAGGAATTGGTTCCTATCAAAAACTTAAAGCTATTTACCTAACTAGTACCTGAAAAAAAATTTGGTGCTTTTGTCCAGCGTGTTCACATTATCACGTGAAACTGCCTTACTAATGGTCAAAAAACGAGTTTTAGTGGTTATATATAATGCAAATGAAAACGTCAAAAACCGGCCAAGTGCGTGTGAATATTTTGTGACTTTCGGGGCGATTATCTCCGACTATATTCACTTAATTTAAAAAATGGTGAGAAACTTTATACTTATTTTGATTGGCCTATCGATTGATGTGCCGCACGTGGACTTTCAATGATATTTTAGTTTTAAGTTACATGACTTACATGTATGAAGTACACCCCTAAAAAATGTTTTTTGTTGTCATTTTATTACAGAACCATGTAGCAGCTAACAAAATACACCTATCCTCTAAATTCTATTCAAATACACCTTATAGTAAAATGCCTTTGACATACGGACATGAAGAAACTATAAGGGTTCCGTTTTTGCCATTTTGGCTACGGAACCCTAAAAATGGCTATGGATTTAGGCCAGTGCGTAGGGGTTCAAAGCAAGGGGGTACGTTGCAAAAGGTGGTGTAGAAGTTTTTTTTCTAATATTACACGGTTTAATATTACATGGTATACAAATGGTTATACGAGATATCTTGAAACAACTTTTGGCAGCCACAAATCCTCGAAATTTTGGGACCTTTTTTGGTTTCTCACTCGTAGCTTCTATACGGTGCATCCTAGCGAAAAGTTACTCACTAGGAAATAAAGAACATGAAATTATGCGTTTAATGAGTACCAATAAATACATAACAATTCGGTTCAGCGACATGATAAAAAAACCGGCCAAGTGCGAAGGGTTCCGTACCATTATCTATAAAAACGGGAAAACATCTCGTTTTTTGTATGGGAGCCTCCTGTAGCCTAGTTGGCGAATCCCGCTAAGGGCATTTATTTGTGTGATGAGCACTAATATTTGTTCCTGAGTCATGGATGTTTTCTATGTATAATTTAAGTAATTATTTACCTATATAAGTATGTTTATCGTCTTCTAGTACCCATAGTACAAGCTTTGCTTAGTTTGGGACTAGGTTGATTTGTATAAGAATGTAAATGAAAAAATTAAAATAAAAAAAAAATATAAATTTATTCTGTTATTGCGGCAACAGAAATACATCATCTGTGAAAATTTTAACTGTCTAACTGTCACGGTTCATGAGATACAGCCTGGTGACAGACGGACAGACATACAGACAGACAGACAGAGGGACAGCGGAGTCTTAGTAATAGGGTCCCGTTTTACTCTTTGAGTACGGAACCCTAAAAACCATGGTCGAAAACGAGGCTTTCCTCAACTTTGTATGTTATTTCAAGATAGTGGTGTTTAAGCTTCTGCGTTTCAATTTTGAATTTAACTATAGATTTTAGCTCCTCAATTGTAGCCCCGAAAGTCACAAAATTTTCAGGATTTGTAGCTGCCAAAAGTTGTCCCGAGGTATTTCGTGTAGTTCCGTACCATTATCTATAAAAACGACAACAAAATCGCGTGTGTTGGTATGGAAGCCCTCTTAAATATTTACTTTATTCTGTTTTTTAGTATTTGTTGTTATAGCGGCAACAGAAATACATCATGTGTGAAAATTTCAACTGTCTAACTATCACGGTTCATGAGATACAGTCTGGTGACAGACGGATAGACAGACAGACAGACGGACAGCGGAGTCTTAGTAATAGGGTCCCGTTTTACCCTTTAGGTACGGAACCCTAAAAATGGTTACACGAAATATCTTGGGACAACTTTTGGCAGCCACAAATCCTCGAAATTTTGGGTTTTTTTTTTGGTTTCTCACTCGTAGCTGCTATACGGTGCATCGTAACGAAAAGTTACTCACGATGAAATTAAAGAACATAAAATTATACGTCTAATGAGTACCAATACATAACAATTCGGTACAGCGACATAGTAGAAAACCATGGTCGAAAACGAGGCTTAACTTTGTAAGTTATTTCAAGATAGTGGTGTTTAACTTCTGCGTTTAAATTTTTATTTTAACCATAGGTTAAAACCTCCTCAAATTGTAGGAATTTACAGAATCAAGAGTTATTTCAGCATTAGTAACCAGGGTGTCCACTGCAAACCCTGAAAATATTTCCCTGACTTTCCCTGACCATCCCTGACCATTCTTTCGAATTTCCTTTAACGCCATTTCAAAGTACGCCTGTCACACTCCAAACTCTTTATAGCTATGAAGCGCAAGGAAAACTTTTTATTTATAAATTTCACTACGATGGTGACAAACAAGCGCACGGCCTGCCTGATGCTGTGTCACCGCAGCCTTTTAGACGTTTGCAAGGCTGTCGGACGCATAATTCGTCTGAAGCTAGTACACCTACTCGTGCTTTGACATTGTTAGCACTTGACTAATTTGTTATTTCTATTATATGACAAAGCATAGTTTCATGTTTAAAGATGATAAAATTATTAAAATTTTTGTCATAAACTATTTATCTGAAAATCTTGAAGAAAAATAGTTGAGGGGCGGAAACAATTGTATTTTTTAAAGCCTCTCGTTCTAGTGTTTATTGCATCAAAATTTGTAAGCTTCAGATTAAATAAAAGCATCAAATTGGTGGAGAGATTTTTGCATGTTGTAACAATTCGGATTCACCCCATCAACCTGGGAAGATGGGTGTGAATGTGGAAAAAGTAGGCGTCGCCTGCGATATGACCTCCTTGATAAACTTTTAAACCTGGGGCTTGTGCGGTAAATATAGTTATCGACTAGAACAGGCATCAGGAATTAATTTTTCACAACACAAAGTATACTTCTATAGAAAAAAAATGTGACGAACAAAGCAACCCGCATAATATGACGAAAATGTAAAATAAAATATTGCATGCACCTTCAAAAAAAAACCAAGCAATTTTATTTTTTTCGTGTTCCTAAGATCAAATTTCCGTATCTCATTGCCCCGTTTGAATAATACACTCTGTCTGTATGGGTCGTTATTTTGACGTGAAACTTATAAAAAAAACTGACTTTCCCTGACCACCATGAGCTTCCCTGACTTTTCCCTGACTTTCCAGAAAGTGGACACCCTGGCATTAGTAACATCATACATAACTGATAATCGAAGAGCTGGCGGTTTTCTTGTGCAACGCATCAACATTGCAGTTCAACGAGGAAATACTGCCACCATACTCGGTACAATGCGAAGGCCTTTTTAGGGTTCCGTAGCCAAAATGGCAAAAACGGAACCCTATAGTTACATCATGTCTGCCCGTCTATCCATCTGTCCGTATGTCACAGGCATTTTACTCGAAAAGTATATGGTGTATTTGTATAAAGTTTGGAGGGTAGGCGTATTGTGTTAGCCGCTACATAGTTATGTAATGAAATTACTAAAAAAATATTATTTTAGTGGTGTACCCCATACATGTAACCGGAAGTCTAAAAAAAGAAAAACATTGTAAGTTCACGTGTGGCACATCAATCGATAGGCCTTTTAAAATCAATATAAGATTAAGGTTTCTCAACAAGTTCTTCGATTAAGTGAAAATGATCGGAGATAATCGCCTACGCCAGTCAGTAGAGGTTCAAAGCACGGGGTACTTTCAAAAATAGTTACACGAAATACCTCGGGATAACTTTTGGCAGATACAAATCCTGAAAATTTTGGTGACTTTCGGGGCGATTATCTCCGACTATTTTTACTTAATCGAAAAACTTGCTGAGAAACCTTATATTTATTTTAAAAGACCTATCGATTGATGGGCCACACGTAGACATACGATGTTTTTCTTTATTTTGACTTGCAGTTACATGTATGGAGTGCACCCCTAAAATAATATTTTTTTAGTCATTTCATTATAAAATTATGTAGCGGCTAAAAAAATTCACCTATCCTGTAAATTTTATTCAAATACACCTTATAGTCTTCGAGTAAAATGCCTATGACATACGGACAGACATGACGAAACTATAAGGGTTCCGTTTTTGCCATTTTGGCTACGGAACCCTAAAAAGGCCCTCTTAGGTATTGAACCGAGTATGCTGGCGGTATTTCCTCACTGAACTGCAATGCTGATGCGTTGCACGAGAAAACCGCCAGCTCTTCGATTACCAGTTATGATGATACTAGTTAATGCTGAAATAACTCTTGATTCTGTAAATTCCTACAATGGGGAATGGATGAAAATTTTAGAAGTCCTGATTTTTTTTTGGTGTTAGGAATAATCTTCCTTAACACCAGAAAAAAAATGCAGTATTTTCAGGTGCGTCAATTATTTTTGGAAAATATAGACAGTTTCCTCACTTACGTTTTGGGTTTAGGACGGCGAATGAGAAACTTTCCTTGATTCGTTTCATATTACAAAAAAATATTTTGAATATCTGACCCTGGCAATGACAAATATAGCAGCTGCAGCTGTCAATATCATTGCCAGTGTCAGTTTACCACGGATTTTCAAGATATTTTTTGTAATATGAGACTAATTAAGGAAAATGTGTCATTCGCCGTCCTAAACCCAAAACGTAAGTGAGGAAACTGTTTATATTTTTCAAAAATAATTACGCACCTGAAAAGTCCGCAATTTTTTTCTGGTGTTAAGGAAGGTTATTCCTAAAACAAAAAAAAAATCAGGCATTTCTAAAATTTTCATCCATTCCCCATTGAGGAGCTAAAACCTATTGTTAAATTCAAAATTGAAACACAGAAGCTTAAATACCACTATCTTGAAATAACTTACAAAGTTGAGGAAAGCCTCGATTTCGACGGACACATCACAAAATCTGCAGGATTTCATCGTCAACAGAACATCGACAAAAATGGTGGCTCTTGTCACACTGTGCGTTGTGTGAAAGATAAGTACTTATATAAGCAGCAGGTGCAATATTATGTCCTCATCAATCAACTCAATCACTCAAATTTAGACAAACCATAAAATTCATAAATATAGGTACATACATGAGGCAAAATATTTAGCCGTACAGTTTCAAAAATATGTATACCTACACTACTTTATTAACTTAACATTTATGTCGTGTATACATATTTTCAAAACATTGCAAGGCTACATGTTTTTGCCCTTGACTGTATGGCAATCCTTCATTTCTAAGTGGCCGGAGGAAAAGAGCTGTTTTGTGAAACGATTTGTAAAATCACAAATTGAAAATTGACAACTCGAAATTATTGGTCTATATACCCACAAAATTTCATTCAAATCAGTTTCATTTCATTTCATTTCATTTATCACTACATAGTATAAAACAAAGTTTCTACCCGCTGTCTGTCTGTCTGTCCCTATGTATGCTTAGATCTTTAAAACTACGCAACGGATTTTGATGCGGTTTTTTTAAATAGATAGAGTGGTTCAAGAGAAAGGTTTATATGTATAATACATGCATGTATTATACATAAATATAAGCTTATATAAACCCGTGCGAAGCCGGGGCGGTTCGCTAGTTCCTTTATAAAACGTAGTTTTACATGTCAATTTATAGATCTTAAATATGTCTTATAAGTATGTCTTAGTTTAGGTACACTGCAGCATGTAGTCAACGAATTAATTATTATTATTACATTTATTTGTCAAGTTACATTTATAAGTCCAGCCGTTTAGGAATTAGGTGACAAACACAGCACGTACAGAAGAATGATATACATTAAGATACTAGCTGCCCACGTATTGCAAGGCCGGCGCCCACCCGGTCCGTGTACATGGCGGTCCGGCGCGGGCGGCCGGCGCGGGCGCAGACGCCGACGAAGGCAGCGGGGATACCGGCTCGCGGCGGCTCGGGCGACGCCTGCTTGCACGGTGCGATGGCGGCGGCGGCGGAGCGCGGGGGAGGCGGGCGCAGGGGCGGCGGGCCGGAGGAGCACGAAGACCCCAGGAGTGACTCGAAGTGGACCGGAATGCGGCTCCTTGGTTCTAGAACATCATTCATAAAAGCTATATAGTCCTGCAATACTTTGCTTGACAGTTTGTGATTGCAATTAAGGTGGTTCGATTTCCATACAAAACGTTACTTGACATGCGCAGGCTAACGGCTCGATATTTTAAGAAACTTATGTAACAAACTTTCATAAATTGGCTGGCTTTCCATTTGCGCGAAATTCACCCTTTCTTTGAATAAACTTGTATAAACTAGAACAATTTGAGAAAAATTGTTATCCGAAAGTATCACGTCCTAAACATATTTCTCATCATATCAGCCAAAAGACGTCAACTGCTGAACATAGGCCTCCCCCAAGGATATATGCCTCAGAATTGAACTGAATGCTTACTAACTGCACTTTAAGCACACAGAACGCAAGCAAAATACACTTTTATTCTCTTAAACTTCGTACAAAAGTTAGTACTAAAGTAACAAATAGGTTACGTTTTGATGCACTTACACATAACTTAAGGTACTAAATAATGCCAAACAATACTTACATGCTTTCAAATTACGTCGAAATCCAGCATTCACACAATTTATTTCAATTTTAAATCGGTAGCCGGCACTGAACTGACATTTTTTGTCTTGGCAATTTGTAACCTTTACGTTTAGTAAAACTCCATGATAACATTAGCACAACTAAATTACTCACTAAGGATTACTATAAGTATGTAACTAACTAACCAAATTAATAAATTATACACTTTTTTTACTATATTATAAACGATGTTCGGTTTATTTTGCTTTGGGACAGATACAGATACACAATACAATGTTAACCCAAATATTTTAAAGAGTTAAGTCAAGTATGTGTTAAGGTATTGAATTTCTATTACCTCTCAATTTGATGGCATTATAGTATACCATCCTATTCATTAGCAATCAGTCACCCAATATTACCAAAAAAAGTATAAAAAGGGCTTTATGGCTCAAGTTTTTGACGTTCGACGAATTTGGACAAATTGTCCGCTATCGTATGATTGGTGATAGCGTTAAATATTATTGTAGATAAAACCATCTTTGCATTTTCGGTAAAATTAACACAATCGGTACGTTAATATACCGCTAGTGAATATCCGCCAGAGGCGCTAGTGACGCGTCATGTCTCCAATAGGCACAAATTACAAAATATGTTTGTCAACGTTGTGAATGTTTTGCTATACCAGCAATTAATTATGGCAAATAAGAGTTATGGATCAATTAATGGCAGTGCTTAAAAAGCGGATCTAAGAAAAGAGTTGGGCTAAATTAAGCGAGCCGAAAGTCAGCTAATTGACAGGTTAGTGTGTTTTTTGTTTACTATTAACTTACAAACACATTTTTACCTTGTTTTCAGCTGTTTCTTCTTTTTACAGACTTCAAGACTATGATAGACATTAATTATTATGTATTTATTGAAAACATAGAAGATAACTGAGGCTCAGTGCTACAGCACACTTCAAAGAAAGTGCTAATAAATATGATGATAAATGTAATGAAAACACGAAAGCATTATCATGTTTTATGGGTATTACCTTTGAGTTAGATGGAAAAACATACAGAAAAGCACGTAAATAAAGAACAAAAAGATTATAAGCTCGATGGCAGTTCACGTGTTTTAAATGTGTCGGTAAGTTGTGATACATATTGTCTAATTACAATTACAGTGATTTTACTTATTTGCCCAAGCAAATACTAACTACTAAAATATTTTTTCAGACCAAGGATCTACCCGAGAAAGACAAATGTAGTATTCCTGTCTAGTAAACTATCTTTGTGTTTCTTTTAACCAAAATATTATTTACTTTATGTTCTAAAGTATGTATATACAACTTGATAATTTACATTTAGATATCACACCTGCTTTGCCATAATAAATAATAAAATGTGAAACATAACAACATTCCTTTGCATCAAATGGAAATAAATTATTTTTGGTGGTCTGTCAATATTTCTCCCCGCTGTTAATCAATAAATTGAATGGTACTTAGTTGACCGCTTGCTTGTATGTATCTCAAACGATTATTTTCATCATTATTCATCCATAATCCTATGTTAGTCTATAATAATATATATATAGAGAAATATTTGTCTACTATAGTGTCGATGCAAAATATTTTTGCTTAATATCATAACATAATTTACCGGTAGGTACTAAATGTAAAAAAATACTTAACATGAACAACTTACAACTTTGTGATTTGAATGATGTTGGAATAGGTAACATGAAAATAACAGTCAACTTTGGTTTACTGAAATAAAACTAAAATTTATTTCATCATTATAAATATACTGCGCTATACTGTAGTTTATTTCTTATCTGTTTCTAGACTACTGAAATATGAATCAATGATTCCCATCCAATTTTATTTGACAGCATGAATATGGCCTGCCTGTGCCTGGTGATAAGCAAACACTTCTTGGGTTACTAGCAACTTCAAAGGACTACTATACTAGTGTGTTGCCAATCAAAGATTTAATAGGTGCGTCCACACCAAACGCACGCTCACCCGAGCGCGGCTCGCCCTAGCGTGCGCGCTAAGTGTGGACGGTGATCGGCGAGCATCGGCGCGCCTGAGCCGAGCCGGTGTGGACGGTTGTTTTGTGTGGCCGCACGCTCACCCGAGCGTTGTCGGCTTTTTGGGCGAAATCAAAGGGGCCGCGGCGCCATGCTTATTTATTTATTTATCGTTTTCAAATGAACAACGTGAAAATTATTTTCGCGGTGTGCGTCCACACTGAACGCACGCTCACCCGAGCGGCTCGCCCGAGCCCTCCGCACACTCGCCTGAGCGGCTCGGGTGAGCGTGCGGAGGGCTCGGGCGAGCCGCTCGGGTAGGCGTGCGTTTGGTGTGGACGCACCTAATCAGTAAAGATAATTGAGGATTTTGTGTTAATAGTTGGAGGCAAATCTCTTACTCTTATCTATTACACCTTTGGGAGGTCTGGCGACCTTACTCACCATCACAAAAGTCAATGTCTATTATTATGACTAAAGATGTGCCTACTTAACAATACTTTTGTTTCAGAATGGTGTAAATGGGACCTAAATTTTAAGACAAACAGCAAAAACGCAAATCTACTCAAAGGTTGGACTTAAAATGGATAAGTCTGTATGTTTTGCACAATAGACTCAAATTAATAAATTAAAGTAATAAATTCAATGTTTTTATTATATTGTGTATTTTTTTATACCACATCGTAGGCAAAGAAGTGTACGACCCGCTTGATGGTAAGTGGTCATCGTAGCCTATGGAAGCTGCCAACTTACGTTGCCGATTCTTTAAAAATGTCTTTTCTTGAATAATTCAGTACTGTAGTCCCTATTTTTAAGTATATGTTACAAATTCTTGAGAATATCTTAAAAATCACACAAGCTGTTTTAAGGTTAAGATGGTAGGGCGCGTTAGTATGAATCACCCTGACTACATTTTTGCTTGACATATGAAAAGCAGCTAAGTGGAAGTAAAATCGCCCACACGGAAGAGTTCTAAAACCTCACCTTTCAAACACTCCCTGTATATAGGTGGCAGATAACAAGTAAAGGTATCAATCAACTCAAATGAAACAATAGCTTATTCATAGGTGTATTTACTGTAGGTAATTTGATTTTTGAACATTTATTATGTTTTGAATACCATCGGGTGTAATTTTCTTTTCTTTCGTTGGTAATAGATCTAAAAATTCAAACACTCCCTGTATATAGGTGGCAAAGTAAAGGTATCAATCAATTCAAACGAAACAATAGCTTATTCATATATTTATGTAGGTAATTTGATTTTTGAACAGTTATGATGTTTCGAGTACCAGCGAATGTAATCTTCTTTTCTTTCTTTGGTAATAGATCTGAAAAGAAGATAAAATACAGGTATCAGTAATATATGAAATACAATTACGCATGTTAATCCTAGTCTATATACTTCTATGCTATTATTATAAAGAGCTGAAGTCTGTAAGATTGTGGCTTTGTAATGTTGTTTTTAATGGGCAATCTCCAGAACTACTCATACATACTTACTTCTCTCTTTGCCAGTACATTACCGCGACATGTATTACACATATAAACCTTCCTCTTGAATCAATCTATCTATTAAAAAAAACCGCATCAAAATCCGTTGCGTAGTTTTAAAGATCTAAGCATACATAGGGACAGTCAGACAGACAGCGGGAAGGGATTTTGTTTTATATTGTGACAAATTGCAGTTACTAATCAATATACATAGTATATTGATGATCACAATATCTTGAATATCCATACTTACAAATATTATATATGGGAAAGTGTGCCTGTCTGTCTGTTACCTGTTCACGCTTTAACTGCTGAACCGATTTAGATGAAATTTGGTATAGAGATGGTTTGAATCCTGGGGAAGGACAGAATAGTTTTTATCTCAGAAATCATTCTCTAAGAGGTGAAAGTTTTTATGGAGATGCGATATAAATGAGTTCCTTGCGGACGAACATGTTGATTGCAGTTGGTAACTAAGTCCTCATCATCATCATATCGATACCCTAGTTCACAGTCGTACTAATTACATTTTATTTGTCACTGAAATTGTAACTTTATGATTTGTGCACTATCATCCTAATTACACCACTTTTTTCCCCGTAATTAGTACGATTGTGAACTAGGGTATCGATATCAGCCGAAAGACGTCCACTGCTGGACATAGGTAGGCCTCCCCCAAAGATGGAGGTTTAATAAAATAATCACTGGCTGGCGGTCCATACAACTTATCAATTCATCCAAATAGCATTACTTACCTTAAGTACCGGTTCGATAAGATTATCACCTCTTTGCGTACTAATGATATGCAGCGAAATCTCTGGTTTAGGAACTCCACGAGCCCACAGCGTTTGTTGAAGACTCTCCTTGATGAAATTTCACGAGAACTTTTTCAATAATAGGTGTGAATTCAACAAACAAATCAATGTTTGATTATAGGGATAAAATTACCATATCACAGTATCATTATTATCGAGTATTTTACTCGTAATTTTAGTGCAAAACCAAGTTTTTTACATAGCTTATCGTCATCTCCGAAGCACTTAGATAAAATAATAAAATAAACCAAGTTGAAACGTCAAATTTCGATTATCTGTCACATTAACCAGTGACAATGTTCTACAAAACGGTAACGGCTATCATTTGACATTTATCGCTGTCAAAGTTGGATAACTCCATTTTAACACGTGCCAGCATGTTCTGAATCGGTAATTTGAGTGAAAAAGTAGACAAATCATGTGATTGTCACGTGACTTGTCGTCTATTGCGTGATAAGAGCTCATCCATGCTAGCCGGCCTGACTGACTCACCCACTCACTCATCAACGCACAGCCGAAACTACTGGGGCTAGAGAGTTGAAATTTACACCAGAACTATCTTTTACAACGTAGGCAACGGATAAGAAGCGATTTTTGGAAATTCTACCCCTAAAGGGGTCAAATAGGGGTGCAAAGTTTGTATGGGGGAAACTTTATTTTTTATAGCTAGAGACTTAAAATTTTGTATAAATATTACTTATTAGAATACGAATAAAATACTTTCAACGTTTAGGAAAATTCTGCCCTAAAGGGGGTAAACAAGGGGTGCAAATTTTTTATGGGGGAAACTTTATTATTTTAGCAAGAGACTCAATACGTTGTAGAAAGCTTATGTATTAGAATACAAATAAAGTACTGCCAGCGTTTTGGAAAATTCAGCCTCAGGTTAAAAAGGGTTGCAAAGTTTGTATGAGCGAAACTTCTTTTTGAGATAGAAGTTTAAAAGTTTGTAGAAAGATTACTTATTACAATACAAATAAAAAAACAGCGTTTTGGAAAATTCCACCCCTAAGGGTATGAAAAAGGGGTACAATGTTGGTAAAGGGGATTTTTTTGAGCTAGAATCTCAAACCTTTTTAAAAAGATCGCAAGCGACAAACCTTTGCTGAAAGATTACTTATTACAATACAAATAAAGAACTTTCAGCGTTTTGGAAAATTCCACCCCTTAGGGTGATTAAAACAGGTGAAAATTTGTATGGAGGAAATTTTTTTTTGAGCTAGAGACTTGAAATTGTGTAGAAAGATTATTTATTAGAATACAAATATATAGGTAAATTACTTTCAGTGGTTTGAAAATTTCCACCCGCTAAGAGGGGGATAAAGATGTGCAATGTTTGTGTAGGAAAACATTTTTTTAGGTAGAAACTTAAAACTCTGTAGAAAGATTAAGTACCTACTTATTAAAATACAAAAAAATACCTACTGCCAGCGTTTTGGAACATTTCACCTCTTAAGGGGTTAAAAAGGGGTGCAAGGTTCGTATGGGAAACACTTTTTTTTAGCTAGAGACTAGATAAATAGTTTGTAGAAAAAATACTTACCTAATACAAAAACCGAGTGTTTTATTTTTAATTTTTCCCTATAAAGCGTTCAAAGTTTGTATGGAGAGCAAGAAAATTTTAAAGTATGATATTTGTAACTGCGATCTTAGCCGGTTTAGTCTACAAAACTTATTTCAGCGTTTTTTTAATTCATCGTCTAAGAAGGTTAAAAGGGGGTTCGAACTTTGTATAGAGAGCAAGACATTTTTAAAGTAAGAAATTTGTAACTACGGTTTCAGACTGTTTACTATGAGGGTTCAGAGAGGGTTCTTATTCTTAGTTTGTATAGAGAGCAAGAGATTTTGAAAGTAAGGGATTTGTAACTTCGGTTTTAGATTGTTTTCTAAAAGTCTAGGTAGAAAATTAATTTCAATGTTTTTTTTTTTAATTCATTTCTTCAACAAACATTTAGACGATAACATGTTATACGCGGACGAAGTCGCGGGCAACAGCTAGTAAATAATAATTACTAGCTACCCGCGCGGCTCGTGTACAAAGAATCTAGGCATTTGACTATTTATACCGCTAAATAGTTTAATACTAATTTATGTTTCCCAGTATTTAAGTCATATCGGTTTGACCAATTACAATTTATATAACCTACCTGGTATCAAAATATAATTATCTGAACCTGAAATAATTTGGATGGTATTATAGTCAGGTCAACAAAGTCACCAATGGGAGTCCCCGGCATCCGAAAAGAAAATTTTGTAATCGAGTTTCGTTTTCTACATCTTTATTACTGGAAATTAGGCGACCCTATCGGCGCCTACGGCATTGTGGTAAGTAAGGTTAACAAAGCCGTCTATGGGGTCCATAACAATTAATGCATGTAATTAAACCTCATTCTCCCAATATCTTGAATATGGGAAAATAAGTTTGTATATAAACTTTTTTGAAGTAAAAATTACATGGCAAATAATACTGATGTCTCTATGTCAATAAAAAATAATCTACAGTTGACACAATACGTATGTCAGTTTTTGTAAATATTGGTTAAAATATCGTTCATTTTCTATTTTCTTAATATTCTTAGTGTTGTATCCATATGTGGCCGACTCAACATTTATAATTTCTCATGCTGAAGAACTTACTGCAGGTTTGAGATACATTCTTGTATGTTTATTTGCATTGTCATCTCAAGTCGAACCAGGAGTTACGTCACGTGATGTCACGCAGCCAAAGTCACGTGGTCAGCGCACAGTAGTTTTTGTAAATTAAAATTTTAGTAACTTGCTGATAAAAAATTAAAAAACGTAGACCTTATTGCAAATCTGCAGCATGAGACGAATCGAATGACATATCATTTATCAAAATCCGACCATAACTGTAGATCTGATGGCATTTGCAAAAATAGCCCTCGCGTAATAATAATATAATGTAATGAACGATATTTTAACCAATATTTACAAAAACTGACATACGTATTGTAAATGGCGTAGGGATGTGATGGCCCCATCGCCCACCAGATTTCTGGTGCAATCAGTCAACGTAAGGCAGCTTGTGGCGGGCTGTTAGGGAGTAGCGACCCTACGTACCTGAGTGCTCCTGGGGGTGTCCTGTGGTCAGGCTGAGCCAATCGGGTGGTTGGTTGGACAGGCCCCCCACCTCTGGCTTGCCTTAACTGGCTGTCCAGAGTGGAGTCGCAAGAGCTGTTGCTCGAGGGTAGATGTGGACACCTAAGTGGCGAGTTGGCTATATGTTTAAAGTCCAGTGCCACCTCTTTACCTCCCCAGCCTCTCTGACTGGTGTTGCCCTTAGGCCATTTTTTAATGTCGCTATTAATAGGGGCCCATCTAGCAGTTGGCGAGTCACCGTCTGCCAGAGATAAAAAATGAGACAGTTTATTAGGCAGGCGTCCGATGTTTCACCCAATAGGCCTGCCACTAGTCCATCATTTTCATCCAATAACCCGTTTTCTTTAGATTCCATCAACCAGCAATAGTCCCTATACACCCCAGCGGGTGCTGTCTCTGTGTGCGTCCCATGACACGGGCAGGGACAGCATCCGCTCGGTGTACTCCTTGCATTTCATTAAATTGTCAAAAGGGCCTCTACGTGTTGGCTCAGTTGGTACTTTGTAGGTACCTAGCCCCACGCACGCCTCCCAAAGGTCCGGGACATCATTGTCCCGTGAGCGGGAAAGACATATAGATAGATTATAATTCAATTTTTGATCTTTTAAATTTTATATTTTATGAATACATGAGTATGAGTATGAGTGAAGCACACAGGATGACAACAAGACCCGGTCAGAACACATAAAATCACAAAACCTGAGCAACCCGAACCTGGAACAGTTACCGTATCGTTAATTATTAATTTATCGTGTTCCGTTATTTACGATGCAACGACAAAAACCGCAGCTATGCAAACTTGAACCCCATCATCTATTACATAAGAGTTATGCTGGCTTTGTTCACCTTAAGAACCTTCTATTGCTACGCAGAAGCTTCAGAATTCCAATTTCGAACTGTATTTACCAGCACATAAGGTTTAACTAGTAATTTCGTGGTACGCTTCTTAGTGTACTGGGTCTACGGCGTGTAGACGCGCTACGGAGCACAACGTAGCCATTGAACTTGTGATTTACGGGATCGAGATTGGAAATATTCTTTAGTGTAAAAGGTTTGCTATAATTAAAATTAAAAGCATTTGTTTCGAATATACAAAGATTTTTGGACTAAAATGATGAGAAAAAGAGTTAATAGACATGTAAATCCTACTAATATTATAAATACGAAGGTTTGGATGTTTGTTACTCAATCACGCTTAAACGGCTCTACCGATTCAAATTAAATTTTGCAGGAAGATAGTTTATGGCGTGGATTAGAATATATAGTTTTACGAGTATTCCGGGTCCACGCAGACGATGTCGCGGGCGGAAGCTAGTAATACATATTTTGAAGCTCCTCGTACTCAAATATTGACCCTTAAGTTTATTATTTGGTGATAATTTGTTATGCTTCGACGTGACACTATAACGAGCAGCTTAACTATCAAGAACTCCCGAAAACGAATAAAAATACGGATCACTAACAAAATAAATATCAACAGGTAATCCAGGGAGAAAATTATAGGGGCGTATTATTATCGAAATAATTATTTACCTCAGATATTGTCACAGTATTATTTGGCGAGCAATAATTACAGCGATACAATGCAGCGAACCGACAGTTCTCTGCTTCACTTGCTTTATGCAATATCAAGTGACCGTGTCCAATCAAGCCATTCCGAATATCAGGTTTCTATTGAGAGCAGTAGTGGATAGCTATTATCTACGCACCGGCCTATTTCTATTATTTAATATTTTTAGGCAAAGATCAAGTTCGTTTAAAAGCCAATGCGAGTTATCCAAATATATTTAGGATTGCAAGCTCCTTATTTCCTGACAATTTAATCAATGAATTACATAAAAAACAATTAAAGTCTATTAAATTTAAGTTATATAGACTTGATAACGTTTGAAATGATACTGTTTCTTTGATATTTAGTTGCGTATGTAGGTTTATATACAGGGTGGGCAGGACTTTACCCACAGATTTTAACCATGGATTCCCGAGATCATTAGGAGCATAAAATGTTAGATTAACCCCAGTCAAATCCGGCGTAGTTTTGAAGATATTATAAATTTTCATGTAAACTATTTATTGTGATTACTAAAGTGAATTAATCTCTTTTGATTGCGACGTTGCCACCGATGTTGCCAAGTTTCGCGTCGCTATTCACAGACATCAAAGTGACAGCTACCACTCAATAAATTCATCTTTTTTGGAAAAATAATCTTTACCATTTTATGAAAATGGATAATTTCCATGAAGAAGCGATAGTTATCCAGTTTTTATTTACAAAAGCCGACATAACTAGTTTTTTTGTTTTTTTTTCTTGCTGAATTTTACTTGAGTTCCTTTTACATTTTTCACTCCTAATAACCTCAGGAAGCCATGGTTAAAATCTGTCGGTATACTCCTACCCACCCTGTATATTATGTATTTATTTAAGTGTAAGTCTTTCTTATAGTTAGGTTGTTTATATTCTGCCTTCTGTTTTACCTACTCAAGTAATTGATTAATTTGCATCATCTCCACCACCCTAAGGTTGTCTGAAAGAGATCGCTTTTTAGCGATAAGACCGCCTGTTGTCTACCATTGTTTATGTTTAATTTACCTTTTTGTTCTATTATGTACTATTTCTGGTGAGCAATAATAGTATTTTTCACAGTCGTGTTATAATAGAGAGCTTTTTAGTCGAGTACCGTGTTTAGGCCACGAAGCTTGCTGAGTGGCCTAAGTAAGGTACGAGATTAAAAAGCTTGATTATAACACTATTGTGAACAATACTTTTTGTACGAGTTCATTAAAATTAATTTTCTACGAGTCAACTGAACTAATTTAACAAACTCGATACTGTTGAAACGAAGTGCAGCCTGAACGAGCGTACGACATCAACGAGTAAACTCAATAATCAAAGCGATTCTATTGGTCCAATTCATTACAGTTCGGTAAAGCAGCCGCGTGATTGGTCGAATTTATTTTAGTTCTATTTTCAATTTTTTTTCGGTTGTCTGGAGCGTATCGAAACAGTTATTTCGATTGTTTCGCCAGTAACATGGAGCCTACAACTATGAAAAGAGTGACGTTGCAGTATTCTCTATGAAATCTTAATACACAGATTTTAATCGACGAGTACAAAAAGGAAGTTTGTATTGTATTGTAACGTAGGTTCGAATTAAGAAACCTAAAATGGAATTGAGATTAATTATGTGTATGTTTTGATAAAGAGGACGCCCAAATTTAAGAATAGCGTTGCACATTAGCGAGAGCGTTGGTTTAAAACAGCAAATACTCGTGTCAAATATCTAAGAAAGGTTAAATTAACTAATACAAATTATACAAATCTAAAACCTATTTCCGTAAGCATGCTAGACTAAAACAGACGTTACCGGCAATCGCCTAATTTTGCCGGAAGCACTTATGCGATATTTAATAAGTAAACAAATGAAGCTCGGCCGCCATTTTGCAACAATTTGGTGTAGACTTCCGCCGGATGCAGCCGCCCGTGCTAGCCTGATAACAATGTATAACGCTGCAAATTAAGGACGTTGCTCATTGGTTAGAGTTACACGGCGATTTTCGTTGGAATTTGAAATTTAATCGTTCATATTAAAGGAATTTCGTTTTCGATCAAAATAACGTTTTACCTCATACTAAGAAATTATCTTATATAATATTAAGGACGCTGCTCATTGGTTGGAGTTACACGGCGATTTTCGTTGGAATTTGAAATTGAATCGTTCATATTAAAGGAATTTCGTTTTCGATCAAAATAACGTTTTACCTCATACTAAAAAATTATTTTATATAATATTAAGGACGCTGCTCATTGGTTGGAGTTACACGGCGATTTTCGTTGGAATTTGAAATTTAATCGTTCATATTAAAGGAATTTCGTTTTCGATCAAAATAACGTTTTACCTCATACTAAGAAATTATCTTATATAATATTAAGGACGCTGCTCATTGGTTGGAGTAACACGGCGATATATCGTTGGAATTTGAAATTTAATCGGTTATATGGAATTTCGTTTTCGATCAAAATAACGTTTTACCTCATACTAAGAAATCTTATATACCTACTTACTTATTTTATAAGTAATAATTATAAAAATTACTTGTATCAAGTGCTGGTTACATTTCAATTAAATTTCAATAGTTCATATTAAAAAGGAAGCCGTTATCAATAAACGGTTTACTTCGTACAGTCGCCATCACATACATCGGAGCAAACAAGCACGTCACAAACATCGGAACACACCTCTATTTTCAAGGCATTAGGGTGCATGTGCCGATATTTTTGAACACCTATAGTGTTCCGATGTATGTGATGGCGCCTGTACCAATAAATTTAATATTATTTTTTATAGATTACGTAATTCATAATTATTATCTTACAACTTACGAAATTTTAATTTGGTTAATTCAAAAGGATTCCATTGAAGATTCGACATAACCAAATAAGGCAAATTGGGGCTGCCTGGAGCTTACACTAGTATTTATTTACGCACATTAATGTGTTTCGCGCAATCGCGCGCCACCAATGTGCTAACATTGATATTATGTGATAGCATGACATCTTGACTTGACATCACACTATAAAGGGTGAACACTATTAAATTATCGCCTTTTGAATTCAAGTTTACTAAAATAAATAACATACAAGTTACTCAAAGTTATTTATTATAATAAAGTTTAAGATAAAATAGATCCGCTAACACAATTTTATTCTTTGATCAGAGCACGACGAGAGTATTTTCGGACTTTACTCTTGACGCGTTTCAAAGAATTTTGCACGGAGTCATTTGTAATCAGGTTAGTACATTTCGTCGACTTTTTTTTTTAATTAGGCAATGATGTGACCGGCTGGCACGTTTTACGCAACTTTGTTTTAATATTTGCCCAGTATTTCTCTATCGGCCGTAGTTCTGGGCAATTCGGCGGATTAGTATTCTTCGGTACTACATCGAAAGAATTCAGGTTATACCACTCTAAAGCTCAGGATGAATAGTGAGAGCTCGCTAAATCGGGCCAGAATAATTTCGAAGAAGTGTGCTTTTTTATGAGCGGTAATAATCTTTTTTTAAGCATTCGGATATATAAATATCCGTGTTGACAGTGCCAGTGGTTACAAAGGGCAAACTCCGCACGCCGCACTGGCATATCGCTTGACACACGAGGATTTTTTATGCAAATTTCTCCACTGGAATTACTTTTTCTGATTCATGGAGACCCGGGACGTTGCGAGAAACATAGTATTGATTTCCTGGTATTGATTTGAAATCGGCCTTTACATAAGTTTCGTCATCAAGCAACCTGTATTTTGAACCTAACAGGGTGTAGAGTAATCTAGAGCGTCTAACTGCTCTGTTATATTGTTCTACCGTTCTCGTCGGGGCTTTTTGCTTTTTGTAAGAAGAAATACCACACTTTTTTATTTTCTGTACATTTGTTTCACTAGTACCAACTTTTTTTGCCACATCTCGAGAAGAGATTGCTGGATTTTTATCAAATAACCTTGACTCTAACTTTTTGTTCCGTTTTCTTGTCGTATTACCTTCTCGCAACTTTCTTTTAGTAGTTAAACCTTGTTTTAACCTTTTTAGGGTCTTTTGCACTGTTCTCTGACTTGTTGGCACGATTTCGCAAGCTCCGAAGTGGATATATGGGGATTTACTGAAAATTTTCTCTTGATAGCATCTTGAGGGATACAAACAAATTAATGTTTTTTGTTAAACCTTAGATGAAAATACGTTTAAATTTCATATCTGAAAAGTTTTACCACAACAGGTTGCAAGGTCAGAAAAATAGAACGGAAAATGTTAGCGACAATTGAATAGTGTTCACCCTTTATTCTCTTGGTATTTTTGTTCACCCAACCAACGATAAAAACAAATTAAATCTTCAAATGGATTTGAACATTATATTGCACCAATTTACCTATTGAAAAATAAAGAGCGGCGTTGTTTTACAAGAAAACATTTAATTTCAAATTATTTAAATTCTTTTTTTTCATATTTAACAATCTCTTCTTACTTTTTAAGCGTTTTCCCGGTTGCATTCTTATCTATAGCAATATTGTAATATTTAATATAGTTGAAGTTTGCGAGTGTGGAGCTTTATTTGTTGTACCCGGTAAAGTCTGGGACTAACCATCCAATTTCAAAAATATACAGGATGTGGCCTGTAATACGAGCAATAAATTTAGAGGACATAGAATACCCGCAGTTATTCTATAATCGGTCCCAGTGTTTCAAAATTATTAAATTGGGTTTTTTATTATTATCTGAAGTTGTGCTTGGGTCATTGCCAGACACAAAAACAAAAATCATCTTTCCGGTGGTCAATAGTTAAGTCAATGATATGATTTTATCGCATAGAATTATAAAAGGGGCAAACGCCGTTTATGCGGATTCAGAGATCAACCAAAAATTAGGCTTTGCCCTTAACTTTGGCAATGTCCACCGAAGAGACGCGAACCTAAATCTGACAATGACCCGCATAAGTAATGAAATTAAAATTTGACATCACGCCGATATCGTAGCATATAACTCAGTAAATATCTTGGTAGAACTGGGCCCTTACGTCATAGTGGTTAATAATGTCTTCGTTTTACATACATTTTTGGAGTTTTTTTTTTTACTTTTAGCAAGATTTTTTGTATTTAAAATGTAAAATAATATTGCTAGTATCCCAGTTAAGTAGTAAGTAAAGAACCAAGGCCAGGTTGTGCTGTTACTTAAAAAAATATGTTCTCTTTTTCTTGTATTTTTTTGATGAATCATTTGGAACTGGTTGCTGATTGGATTAACAATCCACCGTTCCATTTATTGTTCCTGTTACAGGCCACAACCTGTATATAGGGGATAATCACCCACAATTTTTTTTTTATGAAATTGAACTTACCCCATAGTAAACTCAATAAAGCTTGTATTATGGGTAGGTACAGTCGCCATCACATACATCGGAGCAAACAAGCACGTCACAAACATCGGAACACACCTCTATTTTCAAGGCATTAGAGTGCATGTGCCGATATTTTTGAACACCTAGAGTGTACCTATGTATGTGATGGCGACTGTACTAAACGACGATATGTATTTTATTAACCGACTTCAAAAAAGGAGGAGGTACCACTGTATGTATTTTTTTATGTACATATGTTCGCCGATTTCTCCGTCGATTGTAGACCGATTTCCAATTTTTTTTAATCGAAATACACTCTGCGGGTGTAGCTAGGTTGCCATTTTATCACTTATCGCTGTGGAAAATACATCCGTCACGTTCTGAGAAGTATGCGAGTGCGAGAGTGACGGATGTCTTATCCACAACGATAAGTGATAAAATTACAACCATGCTACGCTCGCTGATGTAGTCCCACTGTCACCGAGTCAGGATCTGATGATGGGATCCCAGGAAAATTGAGGGCAACCCTCAACTTTTAGAAGCACGCGTGTAGTAATTTCGGTATTTTCTACCTAGTCGGTCCTTAAGATCTGTCACCAGGTAAAACTCAGCAATAAACTTTTTCATATTCGTATTATACATGATTAAAAAGCTTATTTTATACGAATCAAATTGCAATAATAGACATTTTGAAAAAAAATCGCAATTTGACAAAACAACCTTGTAACTTGAGTTAATCGTGAACACAAAACACGCCGCATCTGACAGAAATACCACTTACAACAAATTTAAAATAATTTAGACCATGCTTAGCAACTAGCATTTGATTTTCTGTTAGCTTTCAATTCCAATTGCTCCCATCGAGAACTTTACGTACTTTTTACGTTTTCAAGAAAACTCGTAAATTTGATCTTGTGGGCAACAAGTACAGTACGTAAAATGTGAATATGAAAATTAGTTTTACCCAGACTTACTTATATTATGCTTCCAAATGGAGGAGGGAGAGTTGAAGGAGGGGTTCTGACTGAAATCTCACGTAAGTTTGTAAGGTTTTAAGAATCAAGGGAAAAACTACAGTGAATCACGTCCGTGTTTTTGATTGGCTAAAAAAGTGCAAAATCTCTGAAGAAACTAGCATTTGTGTAATATGGCGTTAAGCATTTAAATCCAATAATCGTTTTAATTTATCAGTATTTAATGAACTATCAAACCATTTATAGCATTAAATAAAAACATCCTTGGTATCATTTACTATGCGGCAAAACATTTGTGACGGAACGTAAGGACCGACTAGGTATTATAACTCATGTATTTACTCGCGGAAATCGCAATTTTGGTGAAGTGGAATCGATGATGAAGACCATGGAACTGCTCAAAGATGTAAAGTACCTACGTCAAAGATTCTGACATGATTCCGTTGAAGTAGCAACTAATGAAGTGTTAATTCTGAGATCCTTGAGGAATCGACGGAGCCTTTCAAATATTATCAGCCCACAAATATTAAGCGACTTGGGGTTTTTCTATAATAATCAACGCATATGCTCTTGGAGGGCAGTTCATGTGGTAAATTGGAAAGGAAATGTGGAAATTTACATGTAGGCGAAGTACCTACTGAATTGAAGTCGGTTTAAACATTGTTTTTAAAGTATAATGCATAGCAAACACCAAAAGTTCAGCAACAAATATTCATGCTCATCACAGAAATGTTTGCCTTTACCGGGATTCGAACCCAGTTTCATAGGCAGGGTCACTTTACCCACTAGGCTAAACCGATCGAATAGACTTTTGGATTCCCAAAGGCTATATTTTGATCCATCCACATGCAAGTACACGGGTCGTGGGCGGAGCCGCGCGGGTAGCTAGTTGTGTAATAAAGTGCATGGACTACAACGATTCCCATATTTTAAATAAAAGCTCGTAGGTACTGAAAATTTGGTCCCTTATCAGTTTCAATATGACACTAGCAAAGATTGCTCGTGCAATCTAAATAATTGCACCGCTTAGCACCGCATCGCGGATTAATGGGTCAGCCGTCCACCGCCAGGGTCATAAGTCACGCGTTCGCAGCGCCTAAACGAGTAATTGACGTTATAAATGACCACTCGGCCCGCGCGAGCTAAGCAAATTAATTACCAGACAGCAGCGCGGTCTGAAAGGTACACAAAGGACTAGACAACTTAGTATCAATAGGAACAGAAGCCTTTTTGGTTTCTATACTAATATTATTAAGAGGAAGTCTGTGAGGTTGTAAGTTTGTATGTAGGCGGTGATCGCCGAAACTCCTGATCCGATTTCACTAAATTATTTCACCAGTATATAGAATGGACCTTTTCAATAGACGTAAGCTATATTTTATCCCGCGGGTTCTCTGTAATAGGTGGGCGGGAACCAAGTGAATAATACAATAACACAATATGAAACCGGTATTCCATTACGGTACCGTTATGTCTTAAAGGTTATGCACGCCGCGCGAACATAACGGTACCGTAACCGTTTTGAAATAACGGTTAGCGGTATCAGTTTTAAATGATACCGTAACCTTTATAATACCGGTATTATAAAGGTTATCGAGAAAAGTAAGCGAGCGGGCACTCTACAGAGGAAGCATTGGCTACTAAACATTTAAAGACAAAAAACAAAATGGCAGTGTCTTTGCCGGCGGTTTGACAACAACGCCAGGCCAAAGTCGATATATCGGTACCTTTAAAAAGCGGTTACGGTACCGGAAAAAATAAAGGAACCTTTATATTTCGATAGCGAAATATAAAGGTTCCGCTACCGAAACCCGGTACCGATATGACGTCATACCGTTAAAATAAAATACCGGTAAAAAATGTAACTGATAGCACTCCAGAAGAGTAAAAGAATACAACTAAACTTATTTGGAAGAAAAAAATATAAAAAAAAGTGTTTTTTTTCAACTTTAACCATGTGGAAATAATTGTTCACTAGCTTAATAATCTACCGTTTAATTTTTTGCTCCTATTACAGGCCACACCCTGTATATTTTTATTTTTCTAGTTCACACATTATATTAAATTTTTGACATATTAGGGGAGATTAGTCCAAAACCGGGATATAGCAGTATTGGGCACTGAGAGAGTTTTAAATTTACAAGCGCTTTGTACGGTTAGCCTCACAAGGGGCTTAACACATTTGTACCGTGTCACATTAAACGTTATCTTAAACTGCCATATGAAGTTGTCAAACGAGTGAAAACGACAAGGTACTTAGATGTTGAGCAACTTATGAGGCTATGTACATAGCTGTCTGCTATCTTGGTTAGTTTGTCAACAAAAGTTGAATAACGTGTGACGGTCAATAGAAAAAAACAATAAGAAAAACGTTTTTAGCGGTGTTTGATTTATGGAATTCATTGTCGTACTAATCTTTTGTGCTTTATATATGATCTTTATGCATTAAGGTTGAACAAACATCACTTAGATTTTGATTGTATCATGTTTTTAGGTTAGTTGAATATAATTATTATTAAGTGTCTCGCAGGTGCGTTTGGGTCAAAACCGTACGGGGTAATATCGCGTATACCCAATTTTTTACAAGAGTCTTTGTCAATACCTGGTTTTGTACAAGTGTCTTTGTCAATTTTCTTTAGTGTAATTTCATTTCAATAATTGTTACAGTTTTAAAGAAAATGCCTCGCAATTACAAAAGAACAAGAAACCAGCCATCTTGTTTTTCTAAGACAGGGATTTTCCCATTGAATCTTTTCAGATCATGACTGCCCTGTCCTGCCTTTGGACTAGGGATGGGGTAGAACCGGAAAATAATAAGATTTATAAATTGATTGTATTTTTCTACGAGTACTTGTGATTATGAAAACAGTGATCTCACTTAAGAAGTATGTTGTTAATTAAGTAAATTAAACAAAAGCTAATAAAAGTAGTTAATTTTTCCATAAATATTTTTTTTACTTAATATTTTCCTTAACGTCCTGGTTTTACCCCACTTTCCCCTACCTACGATCGATATTGTTTTAAATTGGTAAATATCTCTGTCTGTCCTTGTTAATTATTATTGTTAAAAATTATCATTGTAACAAATGTATTGTATTTACCTGACGAGCTTGCTGTGAATTAATTTTATTTATATACATAGCAATTTTTTCAAATAATGTAAATTTTAAATGAGCAATTAATCAAATCTAATCTCTAAATGTCTAATCAGACATTGTCAATTGTGAACCACATGAGAGTTTGCCATGAATAGAAATGATGACTAAATTTTTTTTATGACGCCATTCGAACCAGTTTTTGGAGAGGAACACATATTTGTTGTTGCTCCCATAACTACAATTTAAGGACATAAATACCCAAAAAAATTGAGACAAAGATTGACATCGCTGGCGGCAGCCAAAAACACTTCATACTAATTGACACATAGTATGCCGTCCCAACTGGTATTTGTACTAATCGTTGTATGGAACATCAAGTAAATTGCTGTTTTGGTCGCGAAATACTGTGCGCTTAGGTACCATACCTAGTTGTTTCACAATTTTGTTTCTATAAAAGCGTAAGAATTACTTATTATAAAAAAAAATGCATATTTTTTCTAAACTGTATGCCTATTGGCTGTTCTATCTCCATAATCTCAATGGATAATTGTATGTATATATGTAAGAACTTTATTGTACACAATAACAGGTAAAAAAATATACAAGTCACACAATAGATCTTTACTCTCCATAATAATCCAATGCCACATTATTCACTTACATTTTTTTGGATCCAAAGTACAAAATTAGGGGAGTCTCGATGCTCTGGAACATTGTTTTTTAATTGTAGCCGGTGGACTAAGCTCATTAATTATGTTAACGCTGCTATGAAATTATGAGGTAAATGTTATTTATTCGACACCTCGGTTCCGATAGTAGCCTAGTACTCGGTAGGTATAAAATTTAATTATTACCAGTTAAACAGTTAGATAAAATGCCTGGCTTTGGTTTAAGGAGTCTTCGAACTCAACTTCCTAAGGTTAAATTATATATACAAATGATTAAGACTGATAACTGAAGATAAAAGACTGAGTGTGAGTGAGATTGATTGTGTTTGAAAATTATGACTTGTAATATGTACTTTTACCAATAAATATCAATATTCTGTATTCTGTAGTAAAATCGAATTTAAACTTTAACCCCCTTTCCGCTTTACGGGTATTTTTGTAACACCCTGTATAATATTTAACTCTTTCTTTACCTATATACTTGCACTGTATAACAAAATTTAACATATAATGTATATCACCATCCCAATAGTTACAAATACGAAATGAATGTCTCGCCTAGCATCAGAATTGAATAGATGAATGAAACTCAATACTGGTAATAGTATCGAGTACAACACAAGCGCATTTTAGGGGTTAACGTAGAAAGCTTTGCATGTAACAGTCTAGTCTATGTAGATAATTGACAGATTGAGTGAGTACTCCCTCACTACTCCCTCTTTATACGGCCATGCAATTGAAATACGTAAAACTATGCTGTCTTTTTCAAACATATTGCAGTGTGATAGCTGATAGGGATAACTAGTAGAATATTTTGTTGGGTATTGATTATAGAAAAATAATGTTCTCATTCGAACGTGCTTTTTAAAAGTTTACATTATCTCTGCTATAAATAGAAAGGAATAATGTCGATTTTGAGAACGACAAGTGAAAGCTATTATTTCGTTGATATGACCTCCATTTTGAGTGTTCTGTTCATTTTGTTGGTTTATACTATTACAGTTTACTGAGTGTATCTGTTTATATTGATTTTATGTATATGTTCTAATATGTCTGTATATGTATATCTACGTCTATCATGGTTTAGATCTCTATCATCATCTACGCTTTCTTTTAATAGTACATTACTATAGAGGCCGGGAAACGAAGGGTTGCAGGCCAAGTAGATATAGACGGATAGGGATACGCGGCCGGCAACAACCCCGTTTCTCGCCGAGATTTGTATAGTGCTTTTCTCAAACTTGCAATGAAATAAAAAGTAGTCAATTTGTTTTATTCGTACAACTAAATAATACGTTTCTGATAGCTGTCAGTGATGTCACATTATAACCTATAATTGTGTCCCACATTTCTTACTAACAAATATTCCGCTTATTCCCTAAATTAAGTATTAGTTTATAGTTACGTGAACTTATATAGATATATAAGTTCAAGTTAGATAACTATATAGACGAGGCACTACAACAAAGAAAACACTTATAATGTTTATGAAATTTTCATACGTCGTCATGTATTCATGGCTACTTCTGCTCGCAATTCCGGAGGCGTACAGTTCAATTCCATATCATTTTCGTCTGAACTCATTACGAAATCGATGGATTTTATTAGAAAGTTTCAAAATAACTACGTACTACGAATTATTATTGACAAATCCGGCCAACAAGAAAATATTTTTTTTTTTAATTACGCGCCAAACTTTTTTTTTACCTGTTTGAAGCAACGGTTTACCCGGTGACATTAACATTAGTCCTAATCTTTTTTTTTTTTGGTGATTGAATGTCAAGACCTTCTGTCACAATTTGACGTTAATAAACAAAAGACGGCTGCTATGCAGGCCTAGGTGTGTAAGGTTGCATGAAATTCCTTTGCATATCATCTTCACTAGTCGCACCGGATACGTAGTATTTCCGGACCTAATTTGAAGTAAGTCATGTCAACATTTCATTGCAAGTTTGAGAAAAGTAATTATTTCTACGACCTACTCATTATTTTCGGGAGCGGGACTAAGGCCCATGGGACTACTGGAAAGACTTATTCTCTTAAAGGAATTTAAACCATTTTTGGTTGTAATAGAGTTGCATTTGTTATATTTTAGTCTTTTTTGAAACAAACTAAATTCAACTCTATTTCTTACATGTTTTGATTTAAATTTAAATGTCAGTTAACATATCAAAATCAGTTTGCAAAAATCTAAGGACTTTCCGACTTTGCGGCAAAACTAGAAAAGATGTGTATCTTACTTTCGTGTGAAAGTAATGTAAAACACAAATGATATCTAGCATTTCAGCTTAACATTTTAGTTTTTTATTTTAAGGCAAGAGCAAAATTGGGAAAAATGGTGCTCAAAAAACCAACAACGCAAAGCGAGTTTTCCCTACCAGATTAATTTTATCGAAATTACTATTTTCCAGAAACGAGCACTAACTTTTAGTATACAACGACGGTGGCAAACAGGCTTACGGCCTGCCTGATGTTAAGCTGGTACCGTCGCCTATGGACACTTGTGACTCCAGAAGAATTACAAGCGCGTTGCCGACCCTTTATTCACTTGAGGATTCGCTGTGTTGGCAGATAGAGACATGAAGGTCCCTCACTCCCAACACAGCGCACCCTAGGGAGCTCTGGCGACCTCACTCACCACCAGGAACACAACACCACATACTTCATAGTATGTTGTCAAACATATTATGTGCACCGCAAAACTGCAGAGAGACAGTCTCTAAAGTGTCTAGTTCATCAGAAATGACATAATCTTCATTGCCGCGGAGGCTTTTTGAAAAGTGGGTATATTTATTACCTGAACTATGTAATATATATAAGTGTTGTTAAATCATGTAAAAGCTAAACAAATATGCTATAACTCTTGCCACCATTGTGATTCCATGTATCCATAAATTTAAGAGGTATTTGCAAAATTGTTGAGAAGAAATGTGAAAAGCCTGCTAACGTTCGATTTTCTGGGATTTAAATTGCTCTGAAACGTATATTGATATCGTATATTGGATTTCAATATTCGAACGAGTTATAGCATATTTTATTAGCTTTCATATGATATCACATTGCATTCAGAAAGTACATAGTTTGGGTTTTATTTAAACATTTCAAATAGTGGGAGCTTTTCACTTTTCTTCTCTACTATTTTGCAAATACCTCTTTAATTTATGGATATATGGAATTCTAATGTTGGCAAGAATTATAGCATATTTGTTTAGCTTTTACATAATAAAACACGCGTTTGTATATATTACTTAGTTATAATACTTATAGTTCATTCAAACTAGCTGTATTTAAAAATGACTCGGTTGAGATGCTGACGTTTTGCACGACGAGATATCAAATTAAAATCCGTTTTATATGGATATATTGGACACTTTAATAATGAAACTCTTGTTGTTTTCGAAATTTATTACCCTAACCGATGTAACCATGCAACATTAACCTTTGCAAAGTCGACAAGCAAAATTCATTGCACCACCCCTGTCCCCCCAGAGAATGTTTTATTTAGAAATATTGTTTTAGGACACGTGTGTCTTCCATATAGCTACGGAAATGAATAAAGATCGTAAGTCTCATTCAACTTTTTAGCAAAGCCACCCTTTTTCCATGATGGTAGACAATTCTGTTATTGGTGCATCAGCGATCGTTCTTAAGACCAGCGACTAAAGTCTAATTTTGAACGAATCTTTCTTAGGGTACCTACGATATTTAGGTACCGATCTTATGGATGGAGTTCGAGGGGAATCGACATTTGAAACTCTGATCCAGTGTTGCCAGCGCGGATTTGCGTACAGGTTTCGAAATATTATGGATTAGTAAACGTGTAATATCGAAAGCGGAAGCGTAAATGATACGGAAAGTACGACTAGTAAATATAAACAAACTCAAATATATTTACCCATGATACTTAAATATTATAATATTTATAATAACACATGTGATTGTAGGCAACAAAAATGTCAATCCATATGAAGGTTGTAAAAGTAAAATTATGTCTGTCTGTTTTATTTGGTTACACGTTACCTATTTGTCACTTTTAAAATGCCTACAAGAAGTTCAATATCTCTGGTAAAATAAAGCTGGGGTAGATGTTTGTAGGGGAGTGCCATTAACAATTTCTATATGGACAAAGTTTCAGGCTAATGCTAGGTACTAACTATTGTATTTCTCAGATGGTACGAGTATGATTCATTTGAATGTTTGCTCATACTTTAATACTTACCCTCTGCATATGCGTCAGAACATCATTTCGTTTCGATTTTGTAATTTTCTAAGCATACCTGGCAACTTCAGCCTATCCCCAGCTTTATTTCATTGCGAAAATGAAAAATGAAGCATTGTTATGTAAAACTGCGGGGTGGTACTGTAAGAGGTGTATAAATTTGAAAATTATTCCTAAAGCGGGCAGATTCGCTTTTATCATTGCGAGTGTTTTTTTGCGGTTTTCCCCATTGTCTGGCATTTTTGTCAGACTTTGTGTGAAGAAAATTATGGTCTGCCGTTATTATTAATCGATGCTTGCTGGTCCAAAGTAAAACATGCCTTATTTTTTTATATACTCGTACTCATCTAAACCAAGCGTAAGAAATATACCTACTAGTCAATGATTATGTGAAATGGGGAAACGTTAGTTTGAACGTTTAAAAGCAAAACATCCAAACTTCGGTTTTACTCGTAATCAAGTTGCGTCATACCTAAGAACCTCCGCACATGGAGCCACTAGTGGCCACTACAAGCTGCGGACGAGTTACATCATACATTTTTACAGCACCGGGCGTTTAGTGGCCGTATCCGGGCCGCAAGCTGCGAGAGTGGCTCGCGCTCCTTACTACTTACTAGCTAACGTGCGGGCGCTCGAACTTGTCATCCGATAATATTTACAACTACTCGTACTAATACAATACTTGCATAACCATATTGAAAAAAATAATATATTTTAAAACAAAACAACGAGACGCGAGACGCGCGCGCATCAAATTTCGCGTGTAGTGCATTAACCGGAACTTTACAGAATACCTCTTGCCTATACGCCTCAAGTCTTGCGTATGCCTCGCTAGCTTTGCAAGACTTAAGACGTTCAGTTAATGATGTAAGAAATACGAGAACGCCTATTCACCCTCGAATATTACTAGTAAGATGCAGTGTTATGACGCAAACTAGTGAATACCGGATGGTGCATTGTTGTTACGAGTACAATATTAATCTTTGTGTTTTTTTTTCGGGTTCTCCACATTTATAAGGAGCTGCATATAGATAGTCCATCGTGTGTCGTGTGTACAGAAAAGCATAGCATTGTCACGTGTTGCACAGATAACCTTAACCTAGATTTAAGCTTCTTTGTTGTGCCCTTACGAGGTCCATTCTATTACATGTAATATTATGTGTGCAATAAATATTTTGGGTTTCAGTTTGAATATCCATGTCAGTACATCTATTATCCGCACACAATCATGAAGCGAGATTAAAAATCTGATTAAATTGCTAGTTTCGCATTTACACACTTATAATTTTGTATTATTTAATAATATGACGTGATTCATCGTCGTTATATTAGGAAACCTAGTACCTAATAACCTAGCATATGTTGTGCAATTGTGCATTGCACTGCGCTTTATTAATGAAACAAGCGTCTCGGGGTGTAATTTTGCGGCGCCGCGCCGATAAAATTTGCGTGCTCGAGGTCGGGTTGCAGCTTTGTAAGGTTGCCGGCGAACTATTTGTGCTATTTGATTGGATTTTTATGGGTTTGGCATTGATTAACAGTAAACACACGGCTTCATCACATGCAAATCAATTCGCAATATGAGTCGTCATAATATGTGGTATGTTTTTGTTTATGAGCGGTGTCAATATTTTAGGGAGTTAACCAACCACTCCAAAACTAATAAAGATTTATGAACCACCGATAAGACTTCCAATTGCGTGCGTTTTTTGCATTATAACCGGTTTATCCATTTGGGACCTACGATGCTACAAACAGAAAACACACAACAACACATACAACACGTTAAACTTACAACACCTCTCTTTTGTGTTGGGGTTAAAAATAATTGATTCGTAGACATTTTCATATAAAGATAATATCAATCTTAAACTGCAATTTAACAAATCCTATGACAAAAATCGACATCAGGCTAAGGTCCACAGTTAACTATGTTAACAAATTAGTGTAATTATGTTGCTCGGTCCGCAGGGTGTAATTTGCGTGGCCGGAACCCTTGTGAAACAGTACACCGCAAGGGGACGGCCCCTGCCACCAACTACACGGTTGTAAGCAGTTCAAGTGATTTTTATGAATATAATTCGTAATGAATTTAGGTCCGACGAAGCGGCGAATATATTCATCAAAAACAATATTCTGAGTGTCACCGAATGGCACGTAGTTTTAACCCCTGGAACGTCTCCCGCGACCCAGGTGCGCGTATTTTGTCGAGGCATTATAGAGACGTGTTCAGATATATGTGAGCACTTTGGCCGCTCCGATATATCTGATGGCGAATGTACTATGAAAATACTTTAGAAAATTGAGACTTAACCCAATTCTCTAACATTAAAAATATGAAGCAAATAGTGGATAATCAAAATTATGATATCAAAGGAACGGTTGTCACCTAAATTTAAATTAACTTAATATGAATTAGAAATAAAGTCTGTGAGAAATAGGAGATGGAATATACATTTTTCATAATACCGATCTTAGGCTAGTATTAAATTCATTTCAACGATCTATTAATGAATTTTCTCGCCTTCTGTAGTCTAGAGGTGAGATTTAATCGCAAAGGCCATTATTTTGTAAGTAATGATGTCATATATTTTTAATTTTGGGTTACTTAAGGATGGTGCTGATATTGAACGTGAGCACAGAGGGTTGGCTGTGAGAGCAAATATGATTGCCCGCAGGTTCGCAAACGTTTCTATAGAGGTGAAGCGCACGTTATTCAGAGCTTACTGTACATCGCTCTATAAAAGCGGCCTGTGGGTAGATTATACTCAGAAACAATACAGCACTCTGCGCGTGCAATATAACAACGCGTTCAGGACGTTGATGGGGCGGGGCTGCCGTGGCGGTGCAGCGCGTCGCGGATGTTCGCAGAGGCGCGTGTAGAGTGTTTCTACACCACCATGCGTAAGAAATGTGCATCCCTGGCTCGCCGTGCCTTCGCCGGCGCCAACACCGTCCTGAACATGATCACTAGCCGACTCGATTGCTCTTATATTAGTAATTGCAGCCTTCTGCACATACGTCCTAACTGTTAGATTTATTATTGAAATTGAATGCTGACATGTTGACATTTATATTTTTATTGTTTATAGTATATAATTCTGTAACTACTATTAATTTAATTTATGACATGATGATGATGGACCAAAAGAAGAAGATTGAAAATTGATATATCGGCAGTGAAAAATATCGAAAGTTTAATTTACCGACTGATTAAAATATCAAATACAACCATTTCGGAAAAGAGAATATCGAATTTAAAACATCGACTGCTTATTTATAAGGCCATAGTTTAAAACGTCGAAAGTGTTAGCTACATAATGATTTAATATGGACTGCCTAGTTGTCGAAAATATAATTATCCACATAAGAAGTCAACAAGAATGATGTAAATTACGTGTTCCATTCTAGTAATGTTCTATACGTAATTTACTCATGCGTTAGCTCCGGCGCTGCGGGCTGTGTAGGCTACCTAAATTCAACCCTAAGGCAGATCTCCGTTAGGTACGACGAAGAGCGAAGCGAGGAGGAGTGTCAGGAAGAACAGCGACCGCGAAGCGAGCGTGCCGCGGTAGCGGCCGGCAAAGCAACAGAACCAAACATTTTTATACTACTATTTTTTTGTAATATTTATATAGGTACGAGTAAGTACAAAAGTCCAAGGGATTATCTAATATGAAGAAGGGATTATCTAATATGAAGAAGTAAATAAAACATTTTCGGTTCTATCGCTTCGCCAGCCGCTAGCGTGGCACGCACGCTTCGCTTGCTCGGCTCGCGCGCTGTAGAGTCGTCGTTCGCTCGTCGTCATACGTACTACACCGCCGCCAACCCGCCTTAGAGTCGCTATGAAATTACTTTGACCCAATCAAACATAATAAGTCTCCAATCTCGTTCCCGCTAAAAGTACCTAGGTACCTACTAAAGTAAGCAAGGTGGATGGAACACGCTCTCGTAATAAAATCCGCCAAAAATGAAAATTTATTATTTTGCCAGTGGTATGCAAGCAATACGTATGACATTAGTATTTTTGATTGTTTGAAGTGTTACTTTTCGATTATTTGGGCGTCGCTATTTCAATGGTCGATATATTGTCATTCGAAATTTGAATATATCGCCTGCATAATTGTTTATATATATTATTATATTGTACTTTAGATATTTTCCTCGTTCGGCATTTGTATTGTAGATACGTTAAACGTTGATATAATAAATATTTCGATCGTTCGATATTTTGATTTTGGATATTTTGTTCTTCGATTACTGTCGATATATCAATTTTATTTTCCATCTTCAAATACGTAATACCCGAACAGTGGACTTCAATAGAAATGGCAAAAAACTATACAATTTAACATATAAACTCAAAGTAAGATTGAAAATTTTATTTTTAAAAAATTATGTAAGTGAATAATTATTTCAACAAAAAATGCACATGAAAATAATAATCAAGTGTATCCAATTACGAATGGGCACGTAGTCCGTATCATGGGTGACGATCGAGCAGTCGGAAGATCGTAGTCGGGTAGTCCAACTGGCCGTCCTAAGTATGGTTGACTAAACATAGTTTGCACCGATTCGTCATAAGATTTGTTCGAGGATTCAGAGAAAATGATATTTCCTCAACTATACCGGTGAGGGAACGAAGTCAACAGGGCTGTTATTCGCTACGCGTTAATGCGGCTCACCCCGCCGGTCACCCGTTACGAAACTAGACCTCTACCTACGCTTAATTACAACGCATCGCGGTGTTAAGGTATAATTGTGGGTGAGCGTTGAGGTGAGCTAACAACAAGTTACAAAATAGGGGGGCAGGTCCGGAAGCCGCCCGGTTTTTAGTGTCGGAGGCCAAGACCCACTTTTTGGGTCGTTTCGCCACAACATTTGGTAAGGAAATATCAATAGTTAATAGGATCATGCTTGATCTTTAGAAATACATCATTATGGGGTTATATGGTAGATTGGTATGTTTACATTTTTTGCCATTGAATAATTCACTGTACATGGGTCGAATAAGTATCTACAAATTAAGATCGATGTCACATGAACAACGGTAGCTAAAACGATTACCATTTTAACATAGTTTATGAAAACTGTACTCGTTTGCTTTATCCTTTAACTAGACTAGTTTAGACTGTGTAAAACCAGGCTTATAGTAAACCTGGTACCTAAGTAACTGATCTGAGAACTAAAGATTCTACATAAGTTAGATAATTTATTCTTACTGATATTGTGCATAATCACTGTCGGAGGTAAATGCTACTGTATAGTATGGCATCCACCTGAAACAAAAGAAAATTAAAATTAGCTTAGTAGTTATTACTAACTATTTGGCTTTGTTAGATTTGCCGTTGCTCTACTAATCCAAAAACTTAAAATTTATTACTTATTGCATAAAATTAACACAAAATTTTTTTCTTTATTACCTATTAATTCATGTAATTAAACAGTTACATAAGTGTATTGCAAATGTATATTTGAATTGAAATGTTGGTGAAACCATCCACAGATTAGGTATATAATGTCTAGTCCTTTATTGCGTCAATCAGTAACATAAATAAAACAACTGAAATGAAAAATGAAAATGAAAAATGGTTTATTCGAAATCTTAAAAACTTTACAGATATGCAGGCTGGTGCCTCTTTTTAGGCAATCTGTGGAAAGAGACACCGCTCTTCCTTAGAGTTTAACATGATACAATAACAAACATAGGTTATTTAGTTAAGTGAACAGAGGAGTGGATAAAAGCATAGGGCAGGGCTTATTTTTGTATGGATTTCTGGTCCAATAAATACCTACCTAAACTCTCTCCTTCTCCATATAATTAATATTAAAATTAAAAAAGAACAAAGATTGAGTAAGAAATTAAAACTCGTTAGGTACCATAAAATAACTAGAAACTGTGTACGTGTGTGTGTGTGTGTGTGTGTGTGTGTGGTGTGTGTGTGTGTGTGTGTGTGTGTGTGTGTGTGTGTGTGTGTGTGTGTGTGTGTGTGCGTGTGTGTGTGTGTGTGTGTGTGTGTGTGTGTGTGTGTATGTGTGGTTGAGGATTGAGTGGATGTAAAAACTTAATTTACTAACATGTTAATTTACTAAAATGTATCATTAAACGACTCATCATCCTCCTAGCGTTATTATTCCCGGGTGTACCCCTAAAGGAGCCCGGGGTCCGCTTTTATCATTAAACGACTCAACGCACTAAAAATTCACAAAATCATCCCAAGCATTCATAATTACTAGTGTTGCCCTTAAGTTAATGGTAAGAGGACGGTACACGTAATAATCGATCGGTTCGGATCGGTTTTAATGTTAAAGTCAACATTAGGCACAATATAACCTGCCAAATTTGAAAACGTTTTTAAATATGGAATCAACTGTTTGTAATGTATATGTCACCGTAAGATTGTGAAAACCGTCAGTTTATAATCTATCCCGTTATATTGTAAACTGACGGAATATTGTGAACTGCTAAAATAATTCATAATTTTACGCATTCATTTTCGTTAGTTTATAAACTAACAATGTCATATCGTCAAATTGTAAACTGAATCAAATTTGCCTGATTTAGAACGCAACATGTGCGCTGTTTGGTTCAGCGAATTATTCCACTTGCATTAGTTTCCACTTACGTCAGAACATGATTGTTTTTTTTGTTATTCAGACATTTTCTTCCATTTATTTCGGCACCCAGCAGTGTCGACGGAGCCCCGCTGTGCGGGGCTCCTATTTCTGGGCGCTTTGCCCTTCAGGCAACTGAAGATACCTAACTAACCTAACCTACCTAGTCTTTGTGTACGTTCCATAGCAAGCCGATTTGATCTCAGTTCACAATTTGACGATTCGACATTGAAAGTTTATAAACTAACGAAAAATATTGCGTTAAATTGTGAACGGTTCTGGCAGTTCACTATATTCCGTCAGTTTACAATATAACGGGTAAGATTATAAACTGACGGTGTTCACAATCTAACGGTGACATATATATATAGCAATGACGTGTTGATGTTATACGAGTAAGTAGCTGTAATGTTGTTGTTGTCATACTAGTGCCTACTAACTATTACTAGAAAGTCTAGAAACTAGTAAAGAATGATTCTTTTGGTGATACCACGTCTAATAACTAAAAGAAATACATTTACTGAAATGGTACTTTTTCACACCATGCTTGCCGTAGAACCATTATTAAATCAAAACATAGTAAACAAGCCTAAAAAACAGTTCTATGATACCCGCTATGAATATGACGCCGCAAAGTCTCATCCACTTCACAACCAATTAATCACCTAAAAAAATTACATAAATTCTAAATTTGCTTAGTTTTCTTGCATGACTTAGTTAGGCCCGGTTTTATAAAGATGCGTAAGAGCAATGACATATCAAATTTAAGTATTTCTGACTTTACTGATCGACTAAAGGTTTAAACCTTATATAAAAGCGTGGGTACCTAAGTAACCAATGAGTTTGTAAACCCTAAGGTATGCTATTTTACTTTCAAATATGAAATGTCTAACAATTCACTGCTTCTAAAATGTGAAAAGTTTAGGTTACTTTAGTTAATGTTTTTACCTGTAAAAATGTCCCGGTGGCTGACTTCCAATCTAACTCCCGGCAGCCCAACACTAGCCTGTTTTGCTGTCATTAAGTCGGCACGGTGCGGATTAATGAATTATTAATGATAAGTCGCGTTGTTGATTCCGTATTCGGTTTAATTTTCATTTGATTGTGTTTGCCGTCGTTTTACGGGTGACGGCATGTTTGAGGCTGGTTTTCCATATAACAATACTACCGGTTAATTACGAATACACCTACTTAGTGTACGCGCGAATGAGTACATTCATTACGTTCAGTTAATAGCAAATGAATTATGATTATTAATATTAGAATGGTAATGCATATTAATACACTAATTTCTTCTTAACTTGTTCCCCGTATACATTTTCTCTGTGAGTATTATTGTTTGCCTGACTATGTGTAACCACCCGGTCAATTGATTCATGGGAATAATTCTATTGAGAACAAATCATACCTATCGTAATATAGGTAGGCACTAAGTACGTATATCTATCTCTATAACGGCCGGTGATCTTAGGTATAAAACTACGACGCTTAAAACACTCCTAGACTACGATCAATCGTTCTACATAACAATATAATTCAAACCGGTACCTGTTCCGCCATTCCCACGAGAAAAGGTAAAATAGTGCCCGCAATAACTCAGCATCTGAAGATTTGCGGAAATTTACAAGCATTCCGGTGATAAATTTAAATTCACTTTTTAAACGCCTTTATATATCACCCATATGTTAGTTCAGAATTTGTGGGAGTAAGGGTAAAACTGCTTTTAGTGAGCAACATAAATTTAGCGTAATGAAACCGTGTGTAACGATAGTCGTGTAGTTAAAAACATCACCTTTAACTATAACAAAATTAGGTAGTGGCGGCATTTGGCAAAGCGTAGTTAGTTATTATATTTATTTAAACTTTATTGCACAATATAAAAAAAACTCAAAATGGCGGAGTTAATGCTACAAGGCATTCTCTACCAGTCAACCATTGGGCTAAACAGAAACATTTGGTGCAGGCATTTACATTTCGCGCGGATTTTAAGGTCGCGGGAGTCCGCTGGATGCGGGTGGCGCAGGACCGGTCATTTTGGCACTCTTTGGGGGAGGCCTATGTCCAGTGGTGGACGTCATTCGGCTGGTATGATGATGATGATTTAAATTTAAAAAAAAACTCAATCCCAGATAAACGCTTATCAAATACTACTGAAATAAACATACACATAAACAAAATTATAAACACTTATATATGTATATATATATATATTACCTACGTGTTGTACCTTCACCAGGTACTATGGTGCCAACTATATTCTACGCGCTTATCAGAAACTTGCGCTTGAAAGTCAATTAACTTTGAGCTTGACGGATAGTTAGCGGAAGAGCGTTCCAGAGTCGAACTGCTTGAACGGTAAAAGAACCAGACATGAAACCGGACCGGTGCAGGAGAACAGATAACTTAAGGCTATGGGAACTGCGGAGAACGCTTGTATACGTTTGTATGCTACCCGCAATTTGTGATGTCATCATCACTGAATTAGTTCATACGAGTACCTTCCTAGACGATGTTTCACTCTTAGACGTAGCCTAATCGTAATCAACTGCAAAGTACTTAAATGTTTCTTAATTTCAGAGTGAAAAATACCTCATCATCACGACGCCCCTACGCACAAACAGCCAATTTTTATTCTCCCATCCTCAAGCCTTACTTAAACTCTTAGACGAGTAGTAAAATAAGTTTTATACGAGGGAACGAACTCGACATAATTCTGAGTTGGCAAACTTTTGCGAGGGGCCGTAGGAGGAACCTTTATGAACAGAAGAGGAGAATCAATAGATCATAATAAATTTGCCCAAGACCGGATTCGACGGCCTGGTATTTTTCCACGTGGAAAATATATAAATAACTGCCCAAGTTTTTCCAGACGAGTTTGAATGCGGTGGTTATAAAGAATTTTTATTACGATGCCCTTATTTGCCGTAGATTATCTGAATTTCTCAAGCAGGTACGCATTTAAACTTTTTTTATTTGCTGTACTTTCAGAAGACAGATGACCGTTTTTCTCAGAAGGGGCAAGAAAAAACTTCGGGCCAGGGATTATATAGGAGGTATGTACTAAATACGTTATCAAGTTATAATATAAAGCTGGGATTTAAAGAAAAGTAAATAATTATTTTTTCTATATTGATTAATTTAACCTTCGTGAGGCCTTCCTAATCAAAATCAGATTAATTACAAAAATAGAATGATTTAAGTCTCCAGGAAAATTTGGCATCCATTTTGGTTTAATTAAAATAAAAAAGTAATTAATAACATTGTTTTTTTTTTATTACCCCAATCTTGATTATTATGATAAACTTAAATAGGCATCGGCGACTACGTATTCATGCAATTTGAAAGTTCGCGGCCAGGAATCAGAAGATCGTTACGAGTCAAATTTCCCCTTCCCCCCTGCCAGCTAAATGGCTAAATACTACTAGGAATGTAAATAAAATTATAGCAGTTAGTACACACAACATACAACAATACAATGAATTAAAAAAGGAAAACTATCACGGCTAAGTCGGGATAACTAGTTAACAAGTAATAGTCGACCAACTTAAAAGTGTGGCAACTTTCATACAAATTCGGCCGACCCAACCGCACCATATACTTGGCGCGTGTGGGTCGATGGAACAAAGACAGACAGGCAACTACGGAACCCTACACTGCGCGTAGCCCGACACGCACTTGGCCGGTTTTAATTTCTGGTTTGCGTGCATTGCGTGAATTACAGTGTAAATTAAAAATTATTTCAAAACTTCTGATGAATAACATGTCCAGTATGACATCAATTAAGTTATTGTGATAACAATCATCAGTTTTAGTAAATGCTTTTATTTGAATACTTTTTGTTTTTGCACATTCATCAATAGTATATTTCACAATCGTGTTATAATAGAGAGCTTTTTAGTCGAGTACCGTGTTTAGGCCACAAAGCTTGCTGAGTGGCCTAAGTAAGGTACGAGAATGAAAAGCTTGATTATAACACTATTGTGAACAATACTTTTTGTACGAATTCATTAAAATTAATTTTCTACGAGTCAACTGAACTAATTAAACAAACTCGATACTGTTGAAACGAAGTGCAGCCTATCGCTCGTACGCTCGTTGATATCTTAAATGACAGCAACGAGCGTACGACATCAACGAGTAAACTCAATAATCAAAGCGATTCTATTGGTCCAATTCATTACAGTTCGGTAAAGCAGCCACGTGATTGGTCGAATTTATTTTAGTTCTATTTAAAAAAAAAATCTACTCCAGTATCGTTATCTGTCATTTATATAGGCTGTAGCTCAAATACAATGACACCACTAATAAGTCGTCGAAAAACTCTATGCTCTATGGCCCAAAAACGCACTGTTTAGTGTACATTTTTGGTTCATACATTTTTCATAAAAGCACTGTTTAACTTTTTTTAGATCGGCCGCTATATTGCAGTATAAACAAATATTTAGAAACAAAAGTATTTTTCTACTCCTCTACCGTTATCTGTCATTTAAATAGGCTGTAGCTCAAATACAATGACACCACTAATAAGTCGTCGAAAAACTCTATGCTTTATGGCCCAAAAACGCACTGTTTAGCGTACTTTTTTGGTTCATACATTTTTCATAAAAGCACTGTTTAACTTTTTTTTAATCGGCCGCTATAATGCAGTGGTGCCAACTTCATAAACAAATATTTCGAAATAAAAGTATTTATTTACGATTTAACAATTGTATATTATACATTATTTACTACAATAATAATTAATCATCATCTATTGTGTGTTAAATTACATGTTCTATAAATTTTTGGTATTATTTATAAAAATAAACAGTTCGAATTGGCAAGTGCAAACAAATTAAAAACAAAACAAACCATAAGCAAGAGCTGTCACGTTTCCGATTTCCCACCAAAATACAGTTCAAATTGAAAAGACAAAAGATGATAAACTATTAGTCCTAAACTATTAAGATTTTATTCGTGTTTGTGAAGACAAAAGTGTACGTTCCTTTTAAAATGGTCGAAGTAATTAATAACTGCACTTCTGAAGAAATTGCGTGAGTAGCAAAAGTACGAATAGAAAACTGGCTGCCTGAAAAGTTTAACTATTCTGTAGTCTGTTATTTATTTAAAATTTGTCGTAGAAAAAGTATTGTATGCAACGGTGTATAACTGGTCTAAAAACGCTCGTGGCGTCTTTAATTGCGATGCTCGCCAAGGCTCGCATCGCAACTCACGCCACTCGCGTTTTAAGACCCTTCTTATAAAAAAGTTGCATAAAATACTATTATTAACGATTTATCATTTGTATATTATAAATTATTTAATACAATAATAATAAATCATCATCTTTTGTGTTTTAAATTACATGTTTTATAAATTCTTGGTATTATGTATAAAAATAAACAGTTCAAATTTGGTCCGGCTCCGGATTCGGTTTGGTTCGGATGGCAAGTGCAAACAAATTAAGAACAAAACAAACCATAAGCAAGAGCTGTCACATTTCCAATTTCCCGCCAAAATACAGTTCAAAATGAAAAGACGAAAGATGATAAACTATTAGTCCTAAAATATTAAGATTTGATTCGTGTTTATGAAAACAAAAGTGAAGAAGAAGAAATTAACAACTGCACGCCTGAAGAAATTGCGTGAGTAGCAAAAGTACGAGTAGAAAACTTGCTGCCTGAAAAGTTTAACTATTCTGTAGTCTCCTATTTATTTAAAATTTGTCGTAGAAAAAGTATTGTATGCAACGGTGTATAACTGGTCTAAAAAGAACTCGCCAAAGCTCGCATCGCAACCAACGCCACTCGCGTTTTAAGACCCTTCTTATACAACAGTTGCATAAAATACTATTTCGATTGTTGCGACAGTAACATGGACAACAACTATGAAAAGAGTGACGTTGCAGTATTCTCTATGAAATCTTAATACACATATTTTAATCGACGAGTACAAAAACTCGTTAGGATACCGGCAAGTGGCTGAAACATGGTTTGCTAATTTTGAAGGACAACTTACATACCTACACGCGAGTGGTGCAAGTTTAATATAGTCAAAATGTCATTTGCACTTTTATTTCTACGTCTCAAACACATCCATTGTTAAGTTATCATTGTTATCAAACTTACAAATAGTATAGTTTGGGGCTAACTTTATCAGCTACCTGTCATGGCGTCCAATTTCCAACTGGTATTCGACATCCGCATACCTGGAAAATCGGCGAATAACCGACAAAAGCTCGTACCTCTTTCGAATCCGTAATTGTAATAGTGACCTTACGTTTCCCAAAATACGGTTATGGTTTCGATATAACGCTAAAAGAGATATACGACATTCAGAAATTACACTGTCCAAATACCTATAACCCGCACGAATACAATAATCGTTTCATAATCCAGTTACATTTCAATTCACGCATAGCCCAAGCCGGCTGAACGTTTGCTTTAAGCTAGATTGGACTTTATGCTATGATGATTAAGTTTTTATCGGCCTGGTATCACTACTGAGTTAATGAAAGGTGGAATTATGAAAATATTTTCGTTTTGGAAAATAGTTTTTGTATCGGCGGCGTATTTTAATATTTTTTTCAACACACCTGCTCGTAAAGTAGGTCTTATTACAGCGTATTTACACTGATAATGCAGAATATTACCCATGCCGTGCCTTTTACATTACATTATCGCAGTAGTGCCTTTTCATTACATATCTTTTTAAATATTAGCAAAATAATGCAGAATATTACCCATGCCGTGACTTTTACATTACATTATCGCACTAGTGCCTTTTCATTACATATCTTTTAACATTTTCATTTTTTTTCCTCGCAAATGTGTTGAAAAACGTCGTATGAAACACGTGAGCATTGGTCATTACACTTCTCGTCTCCATTAAGCCTTCGCCTTCGGCTCAGGCTTAAAAACCGACTCGAGTGTAATGACCAACTTAGCACACTTGTATCATAATGTACTAATACTGTATACTTACATCATATTGTATAATCTGTAAAACGGAACTTCATCATGCTCCTAGAGCGTTATTCCCGGTTCTGCCCTAAAGAAGCCTGGGGTCCGCTTTGAGAACTTATCCCAAGATTTGGCATAGGCACTAGTTTTACGAAAGCTACTGCCATCCGACCTTCCAACCCAATTTGTTAAAGGTAACTTAATCGCGTGTAATTATGGCAAAATTCTTGGTCGGAAGAAGACTGGTGGGAGCGGGTATCACCATGTACGGGCTTTTGAACTACTTTCGAACGTTTGAGACGTCGATTAAATCCCGTTTTGCAAAAATAATATCACATTTATAAAAGATGCAGCATAATTATTTATATGAATTAAATGTTTTATTCTTTAATTACGTGTTCTTTAAAACCAAGAAAACTGAACAAATACAAAATTCACGTGTCTAACTTGATTCATCGAATGCGGTTCGAGGTCGCAAAAGTTGCCCCTCGATTTATTTCGACGAATCCTGTTATCCTCGGTAACTCGTTGCGAATAATTAAATTCCGTCGCCGTGGCATTCCGTTATTCAGTTATTATTATTTATTGGTCCGAGTCACCAGGGAGACGAGGTTGTGTTTTATGTAAATTTGAATCCAGACAATGCTCGGCTAAGATTTTAGCGAAGCATCCACCGACTAAATGAAAGTCAAATTAGCTAATGTAGTTAACTTGTCAGTACAGGAGGGACGGTTACGAAAATGATCACTTAATTTTTGTACAGAGAACACTGGACGAATACTGTGTGATGTTTGTGACAAAACCTTTAGAGTAAAATATATTTTTCTTAGTTTATAAAAGGTATGTAAATGTAGGTAATCATCTCGAATTGAATGACCCACAATAAATCTATAATAAGATATGGCAGGATTACGTTCCTCTAATAGGGAAGATGCAGCTTTGATATTTACCATTATTTTGTGAAAAAAATGTTGAAAAAAACATAAATTAATAAGTACTGAAACGTTTTTACTTTAATTTACACTAATTTCAAACAAAAATCACGATTTGAAGTAATGTGAAACGGAACGTGTTTTTATCCACCGATCAGCGACTGGTGACGTCACTCATGTTATGACAACTAATGAAAGGTTATAATTTTATTGTACAGCGAAAGATTGTTTCATTGAAAAAAATGTAAGAATTTTGAATAAAAATGGATGTAGGCTTTAAAGCAGACTAGAAAAATTCCAAAAGTTAGTTTCCCCATGGTCTTAAATTATGGCGAGTGACAAACACGAGTGACGTCACAGGAACTGTAGATCCGTTTAGGCGTGAACGTTTGAATTGTCAGTTTGTAACAGACATTTTTGACTATAAATTATAGTATTTTCATTTTTAGGGTTCCGTAGCCAAATGGCAAAAACTGGAACCCTTATAGATTCGTCATGTCTGTCTGTCTGTCTGTCCGTCCGAATGATCCAGCCACTTTTTTCCGAAACTATAAAAGCTATACTGTTGAAACTTGGTAAGTAGATGTATTCTATGAACCGCATTAAGATTTTCACATAAAAATCGAAAAAAACCGTAAGTTTTAGGGGTCCCCATACTCAGAACTGAAACTCAAAAAAAATTTTTTCATCAAACCCGTACGTGTGGGGTATGTATGGATAGGTCTTCAAAAATGATATTGAGGTTTTTAATATAATTTTTTTCTAAACTGAATATTTTGCGCGAGAGACACTTCCAAAGTGGTAAAATGTGTGTCCCCCCACCCTGTAACTTCTAAAATAAGAGAATGATAAAACTAAAAAAAATATATGATGTACATTTACCATGCAAACTTTCACCGAAAATTGGTTTGAACGAGATCTAGTAAGTAGTTTTTTTTAATTCGTCATAAATCGTAAACCGCAATTTATTTTACGGAACCCTTCATGTGCGAGTCCGACTCGCACTTGGCCGCTTTTTAATACTCGTACACTCGTGGTCTATTCTACACGCTATTATTTCAAATGAAAGCAAAAATGAAAATATTGCATCTTGCCTATTATGACCGTATGTATTTTATATCATTATAAAATTGATGCCCGTCCATACTTTCCATATTTTTGATACATTTTAATGCACCCATAATTAACCCCCGACGGAAAAAGAGGGGTGTTATAAGTTTGACGGGTCTGTGTGTCTGCCTGTCTGTGTGTGTGTGTGTGTGTGTGTTAGTGTGTGTTTGTCTTTTTGTGGCATCGTAGCTCCTAAACGAATGTACCGATTTGTATGCGATAGCTGACGTGATCGAGATGGTTCTTAGTTACGTTTCAACAAAATCGAAATAACCGTTTTTGAGATATTGAACTTTTCTCATTTGTAGTTATTTCACCCTTGACTGACCACTGGTGGTTTATACAAATACTAACAAATTGCTAGAATTAAGAACAATCATTACGACAACACATCCCGGTCAGTGTCTAAATAGTTTCAGAGTCCCGTAATGTGACCATGAGCCGGAACTTACCGAAGCGACCCAACTGCCTAACTTAACCCGTTTCGACCACTTTTGTTCACGCATTCATATACCCCTGTGGAACTTTATTTGATTATTTATTCGGGTACACATTGAAACTAAAGACTTGTCTCGCGATGCTCTTCGAGTTCGTTTGATAATATAATGAGTTACAGACAATATGTGTGTTTTCATTGTGTAGCTATATTTTCATTTAATTGTGATACAATTTAAACAATGTAAAAGGCGAATTTTTGTTTTTGTGATGATCGGATATATTATTAAATAGGGCAAATAATCCTATACGGAGTAACGTTAAGCAGTAAGCAAGCAAACAAGTACCACGGTGCTATATAAATAGGTACTACCTCTAGACTCACGTCACGACAATCGCACGTTATTTTCAATAAAGCCCGGGTTCTCCTGCTCCTCCTTATTTGTACATCCCTAGTCTCCGGCAACTCAATTGAACCGTAACATATCCATGTCCGTGCCTTTAAGACGGCCATCACGTACGCCCGAGCCGAGAACAGCGATGTAATAAAATCCTTTCAGACATAACTTGAGAGAGGCGTCATACTGCGGGCGTTCTATTTGCTCAACACGCTTCGAGCCTCAACGGATAGAAGTGGCAGGGATTTGTATTTTATAGAATATTCTTATGTAACGTTCTTTGTGGAGGCAGGTATTTGACTTTAATAACTTGTGTCAATAATTCCCATATAAATAGTATACATATCTACATCATAAAAATATGATGGGCGTCCGCCCGATTGGTATTGGAGAAATACTTCAACGCATCACAGCAAAAGCTATGGCTTTAGCGACAGGCATTGACGTACAACAAGCATGTGGAGCAGATCAACTATGCAATGGAATAAAAGCGGGTATCGAAGGTGCAGCACATGCAATGTCACAAAATTTCCATGAAGACGGCACCGAAGGTATACTCCTCGTCGACGCTACCAATGCCTTCAATGCTCTCAATCGTTCATTAGCATTATGGAATGCCAGACTTAAGTGGCCTCGATGCTCGAGATTCCTCTTTAATACCTACAGAGGACACGCAGTCATATCATTTAGAAATACTAGTAAATACATATTAAGTAAAGAAGGAACAACCCAAGGCGACCCATTAGCAATGCAAATGTATGCGATTGGAATATTACCACTTATAAAATCATGCAAAAACAAGAATAAATACATTCAGAACTGGTACGCAGACGACTCTGCATGCTTAGGTAAATTTGATGATTTACTAGAATGGTTCAACCTACTAATGACAGAAGGACCCAGATACGGCTATTACCCTGAGCCAACAAAGAGTTATCTAATAGTAAAAGAAGGCCTCACAGAAATTGCCAAACAAAAATTCGATACATTAGGAATCAAAATTGTAAAATCACAACGGTTTTTAGGAAGTTTTATTGGGCCTACAAACGATAAAACCGACTATATACTACAAAAAGTGAAAAACTGGACTGACTGCATCCCTAAAATCACAAAAGCCAGTGAAAAATATCCTCAAGCTGTCCATACTGCATTTACTAAATCACTGCAATATGAATGGCAATACCTACAAAGAGTAACCGGTGGAACAGACGAAGACTACAATGACCTAAAGAACGCAATCAAGACTCAGTTAACGCCCTCCATACTAGGCAGAGAAGTAACATCAATAGAACACGAACTCTTTGCACTTCCAGCAAGGCTGGGAGGCCTTGGAATTAATGATCCCGCAAAACAAGCCAAAACCTCACATGAAATTTCATCAAATGCAAACAAAATATTAATAAACGCAATTCGAACCGGCGAAGAAATTAACTTAGTACCACCAAGAGCATGTATATAAAGTTCTGAACGAAGAAAGAAAAAAGCGAGAAAAAAATGAACAACATGAACAAGAATCAATCCTTTGTAAGCTGACAACAAAGGAACAAAAAAGCATTCAAAGGGTGATTAAAAAAAAACATCACAATGGCTAACAGTAATACCGACCAAAGCTGATGATACCGACCTAACAGCAACGCAGTTTCGTGATGGCCTTGCGATCAGATACGGTCATGAACCCTCTGGCCTGCCACCAACTTGCGATGGTTGCGGAGAAAATTGTTTCAACCTCAACCATGCACTTAATTGCAAGAAAGGAGGGCTCATAAAAAGAGGCCACGACCAACACAGAGACGACATCAAAAACTGGGCGGAACTAGCATGGGGTTCGGCTACTACTGAGCCAATAATGCGAGCCGCAACCCTAGATCAACCAGGGTTAATAAGCGACTTACTAATCGAAAGTGTATGGGAGCCAGCGAGGAAGGCGTTTTTTGAGATTCGCATCGTAAATGCCGACGCCGCTTCGTATGGCTTACTCACATGGCCCACAATCACACAAAACCACGCTCGCGAAAAACATCGCAAATATGACCTGGCTGCAGAAGATCTTAGAGCCTCATTTACTCCCCTTGTGGTCTCCTGTGATGGCATCGTCGGAATGGAATATGAATCCTTTATAAAGAAAACATCTCTAAAGCTATGTGAAAAATGGTCCAAACCATACTCACAAATAATAAGCTGGATCAAAGTCAAAATACAAATATCTATCATCAGAGCAGTCTCTATGAGAATTAGAGGAACGAGAAGAAGAATAGGAAGATTTGGATGCGAAGACGGCTGCGGAATACCCACCATAGAACACTAGATTCCTCTTCTTTTTTTATGATATTGTATGAGCTTATGTATTATTTAACCTAATGGAAATGCAAAATAAAATTAAGTCGGATGTCTAAAAATATTGATTTCGGATTGTAAACTAATTATTCACTATGCTCTATTGTAATCAAAATTAATCACTACCTATGCAAAGTCTTGAAATATTACGAAAATCATTTAAGATAGTTTTAATTATTTTGATATTCTTTTTGATTTTCATAACATTACTGTACTCGTAAGATATTTGATAACCCTATTCGAAGGACATTACAACCATCGATGCTTTCATCTCATACCTTTCTTGACGTGATCATTTTCGATATTACGATTATGGATGGTAATCTTCATTTAAACTAAATCAATCTTAAAAAAACCACGATTTCAGTACCTATTTTAATTTGGAATCGAACGGGCTCATTACGCTGACGTGGTTGTATTTTAAACCAACAAAACGTCTAATGAAACAAAGGGCTATTCTTACAGTTTGCGAATATAAATTTAATTACGGAACTCCGACTGAGTTTATTACCGTTTAGGATGAGGACAGTGTTACTATGAGTAGTAGCGGATTACGATCAAAATTAAAGAATGAAGAATAAGGTCCAATAAGGTGAATTTCCAGTGCTACAAAAATATTTGAACAGGCTTTACCGCCTTGTCAATAAGATCGTGTTGACATGTTTTTGTGTGCTACGATGTCTGTGCTGACGGGTTGCCGTGGAAATTTGTGATGAGAATATTTCAGTGATAGATATCCAATCCTGATTACCTTACTTCCGCGTTTTTTTTATTACTTTGGACAAAACCCATGGGCTTAAAAAATAAAAGAGTGAATTTTACAGTATTGTTACGTTTAGACAAAGCTTTTCAGAGTGTCACAATAATAATCATCAACACTAAAGCTGTGACTTCTAACAAGAAACAAGAAAAACATTTGCATATTAAAAAAACATACCAAAAAACATCATGAGCAACGATGACGATCGTTTATTAGGATATAAGAAAAAAACTAGTATAGCTTAAGCACAAAACAATTGCAAAAACACAATTTACGTGACAAAAAGATGAGTTAGACTATTCGCACCTTTACCTTTACATTTTAGACATGTAAAGATTACTAGGCCAAAATTGACGGCTCAGCTGTCATTCCGTAAGTGCTAATTGCCAAGATTTCAAAGTAACAAGTTACGAGGAAACCACCCCGCTATGTCACTGACAAAGCGTCTCATATTCACATGTTGAATTAAACCCTTATGCTGTTAATATATCTTATCTCACAGAATTACCTAAATATGAATACGACTGAATGCGTTGGGAATAAAGTTTATTTTTCAAAGAACTGCTTTAGTGAGATATGCAACTGTGGATGTTATTTGCTAGATAGCTGCAAACGACAGTCTTTAGAGTCATGTGAAAGGCCCTTCACTTATTGTGTAAGTAATTTAAACGCCAGTCAAGTTACTACACTCTAAATTCATTTTAATTAGGTTGATTCATAAATACATTTTTCACCTCACTAACTCGGAAAGCCCATTTTTATTCTTTAAAAACAGATAGCAAAACTGCATTTTATCCACAAGAGTGCAAAGAATATTTGAAATCCGAACGTGTTATTAGTTACTTTCTTAAACATTAGTTACTACACTCTAAATTCATTTTAATTAGGTTGATTCATAAATACATTTTTCACCTCACTAACTCGGAAAGCCCATTTTTATTCTTTAAAAACAGATAGCAAAACTGCATTTTATCCACAAGAGTGCAAAGAATATTTGAAATCCGAACGTGTTATTAGTTACTTTCTTAAACATTAAAACATTTTTCGCCCATCAGATTTACCTATTTTTTATTTATTTATATTAAGGTACCTTTTTTGAATGTTTTATTCTTTTTTTAAATGTTTTGAAATTTTTTTTAATGTTTTTTTTGTTTTATAAATCTTTTTTATTTTTCTCCTTTTTAAAAATGTTGTTTCTCTTTTTAAATGTTTTGTTTCTTTTTGAATATTTTTCTGTATTTTTTTTCTCTTTTTAATGTTTTTTTGGTCTTTTTTATACGTTTTTTTCTTTTTTTTTAAATCTTCGTCTTTTTCTTATGTTTTTTGAAATCCTATTATTTTTTTTGATGTTTTTGTCTACATTTTAATGTTTTTTTTATATTTTATTGATTTAAATGTGTTTATTCAAGGTTTTTTTTATTTTTTCCACTTAAAAAAAAAAAAAAAAAAAAATTATGTTTTTTTCTTTTTGAGATATTTTTGTGGTTTATCCACTTTTTTCTCTTTTTAAATGTTTTTTTTAAGTTTTCTGTCTTTCTTTATCTTTTTCATACGTTTTCTCTCTTATTTTAATGTTTTTTGTATTCTTTTTTCTTTTATTATGTTTTTGCCTCTATTTTATTGCTTTGTTTTTCTTTTTTCAATGATTTTTGCTTTTATCTCCTTTTTATAAATGTTTTGTTTCTTTTTGAATGTTTTTTTTTCTTTTTTTAGGTTTTTTTGGTCTTTTTTCTCTTTTTTATGCGTTTTTTCCTTTTTTTTAATGTTTTTTTTATTATGTCAAGGTTTTTTTGAAATTCTCTTATATTTTATTGATGTTTTTGCCATATTTTAATGTTTTTTTTATTTTTTATTGATTAATATGTGTTTTTCAAGGTTTTTTTCTTTTTCCATTATATTAATTTTTTTTTTCACTCTTTTTACATGTTTTTTTGTTTGTTTTTACGTTTTTTCTCTTAATATAATGTTTTTTGTAATTTTTTTCTTTTTACGTTTTTTTTTTGTTTTTTGTCTTTTTTTACGTTTTTTTTCTTAATGTTATGTTTTTTGTAACCTTTTTCTTTTTTATATGTTTTTGTCTCTATTTTATTGCTTCGTTTTTCTTTTATCAGTCTGTTTTAATGTTTTTTGAAAAAATCTTTTTGCCTTTTTTAAAAGTTTTTCTTTATTTTAATATTATTTTTTTTGTTTCTCAATGTTTTTTCTCTTTTCCTCTTTATTAAATATATATTTTTTTTAATTTTGTAATATTTTGTTTCTTTTTACATGTTTTTAATTTTTTTTTCACATTTTTAATGTTTTTTCCCCCTTTTTAATATTAAAAAAAAAAAAAAATCCTTTCTCGCTTTAGTGAGGTGAAAAGATTTGTGTTACACACGGGTGCAAGTTATTTTGACGTCTCGTGTGTTGCAACACTCGCTACGCTCAGGATTCTATTTTTGAACCACTCGCTTCGCTCAGGATTCTATTTTTGAACCACTCGCTTCGCTCGTGGATCAACCATAGAATCCATTCGCTAGCTCGTGGCTCAACCCTAGAATCCATTCGCTAGCTCGTGTTTCAATTCCACACTCGCGGTTACAAATACAACTTTGCACCCTTGTATAACAAATAACTATTGCCTGTTTGTTTTGTATAGCATAAATGTGTATCCAAAAAGGTATATAGGCACTTATTAAAGTTGAAGTAGGTTTTTTTTCGCGTATTTGCTAGACTGTCGTGTAATCTGGTAAGGGTAATGGTAGTAGACACTAGCCAAAGGCTTATCTATATAAGTATTTTTATCGTCGTCTAGAACCCAATAGTACCTACAATCTTTTCGTAGTTTGGGACTAGCTCAATTTGTGTAAGATTGTCCGGAAATATTTATTCAATTAAATTTTTCAATTCAAAAAAATATTTCGGACATGTACATCCATATTTTTGGTTAGTAACAATAAAAACACTTATTATAAAACTAATGTTAGTGGACACAAATAACAATGATAACTAAAATATTAACTTAGGACTAAAACTTGCGCAACCTAGATTGCCCGCATCCCATTCACATGCAGTTGCATCCAGTGGTGCTGGAACGGGCAATCCAGCCTGCCGGCCACAACGCGTAGGAGGCTGTTGGAGCTGGCGCGCACGTGTCGCATCAGGGATGCCGCACGTTTACGCAAAATGGCGTGAAAACCATTAGTCCTGGCCTCCGCAAACATACCTGATGCACTGCAGTAGCGCGGCAGCCCCATCAGCATCCTGAACGCGTTGTTGTACTGTACCCTTAAGGTATTAAGGGTACTAATGGAATATCTGACCCACAGGCTGCACGTGTAGAAGCTTTGACAGTATGCCTTAAAAAGTGTTACTTGCTTCGTACAACGTGCAAACCTGCAAGCCAACATATTACAGCGGACTGCCATGGATCGCCTCTCCCTCTCCATATCCACTCCATCCGACAGGTCTTCGGTCACCCAGTGTCCCATGTATTTAAACTGCGAGACTTGCTGAAGTGCAGCTCCGTATAAATACACTGGTGGCACTGTACCAACGGTCCCGCTCTTTGGTTTAAAAACCATGAGTTCGCTCTTTTGCACGTTATACCTGAGACCATGGGCGACCGCATACCTCTCACAAATCCCGAGCAGCTTCCTATTTATTTATGCATATGTATGTGGCCTAGCGAGTCGGAAGAGGTTCCCGGCTACTGCCACGACGTCGTCTCTCCATAGGCGGGCGGGCCGTCCCCGCTCTCTTTCGCCATCTCCAATAACGCACCAGTGTCATATTAGTTGGCTCCGGTGCTGTCGTTTAATCTGGCGACGAGACCAGCCCATTTCCATTTAAGTTTTGCGATAATTTCCTTTCTTTTTAGGAGATGAATTAAAACAAGCGCTGAAATCTGATTCTTATCTTTAAACCAACAGTCTAAAGCCGAAGTAACAAATCTCTTACTGACTTTAAAAATATTTTGCCTTGGTATAAACTTTGAACCCTCTGTCAACCCCCTCAGGGGATGAATTTCAAAAAACGTTGAAATTTGTTTTCTAGTTTCTAAACAAACAGTCTAAAACATCAAACCCCCAAACAGTCTAAGACTAAAGTTACAAATCTCTTACTTTCAAAATGTCTTGCTCTCCTTTTTTAACCCTCTTAGGGGTGAAATTTGCAAAAACGCTGAAAGTACTTTTTGTATATTAATAAGTAGTCTTTCTACAAACTTTCGAATCACTAGCTAAAAAAAAGGTGTTCCCCATACAAACCTTATATCTCTTTGCAACCCCTTAACGAGTAGAATTTTCCAGAACTCTGAAATCACTTTATTTGTATTTTAATAAGTAATCTCTCTACAAAGTTTCAAGTCTCTAGCTCAAAAAACAAGTTTCCCCTATACAAACTTTGCACACCCCTTAGGGCAGAATTTCCAAAAATCCCTTTTTATCCGTTGCCTACCTTATAAAAGGTAGTTCTGGTGTAAAGTTCAAGTTTCTATACCCAGTAGTTTCGGCTGTGCGTTGATGAATCAGTCAGGAAGTCTTCTTTTATATATATTAATATATAATATGTATTGATAATAATGAGAGAAATAGTTCCCTTCCAACCGATTATACCAGTGAGTTTCCGTGTTAGCACCGCAGGTATGCAAATCATGGTGTCAAAGTTTGGTAAAGTAACATAGGCCGACCGATATGGCGCAGCGTCGTAGTATATGAACCGTAGCTCTGCTACGAGCACCCGCGGCTCGTAGCATCTGCTACGATACTTGCATAATAAGTCCGCTTGATTTTGAGATTGTTTTAAAATTCTAAGAAGCCTTCATTTGCAATTTCTTCATTAAGCCTAAAAAGGTTCTGTGTTGTGGCTGTTTGATTAGTTAAACATTCAAAATTGATGTTTTTTGACCCAGGTAATGACGCCGTATTGTTTCTTTAAAATACAATTCGTGATTTAACGATATTTCGATAATTTGCTTTATTTCCAATGAATTTGTAACCGTCAATATGTATTCAAATATATGTATTTGACTTTTGACTTTTTTGACTTTTAATAGTTTTTAAACTTTCTCTTTCAGTTATAAGTATACCTAGATATTTTTCTAGCAGGAACAACATTTGTTTAGTGCTTGCCATAATAAAAATATCGACAATCCTGGTATCGATAAGTATGTACTACTTCAACGACAAGACTTCATTATAACAACAGACTTATATTGGCTACCTACCTAGACGCTGCGCCGTAATAAATAAATGAGTGACTTATGGGATAATTAATTCAGTGACACGAAGAAAGAAAGTTACGAAAGTATTCCAAATTGTTTTCTGAAATATGTAAAATATAAATATATTGATAGTTTTGTTATTATTATCTATTTTCTAACACACCCTATTACCCTAAATATATTTGTCTTTGTATTACCTCTATCACGTTGAAGTGGTACTTATCGATAACAGGACTGTCGATGTTTTTATTTTGTCAATCACTTACAATAAGTCGTTCGTGCTAGAAAAATATCTAGGTATAGTTATAAGTTATAACAACCGGTAAGCCCCTTTACTAACTTGTCATTGAATGGGTATTTATTTTGTACCTGTTTAAGTTCAATCAAGTTGAAGTACAACCCTCGTTTTCGTTGGAAATGTAAACATTTCATAGACATTCATTAAAATTCCCGCTAATCAATTCCCAGCAGTAATTAAATTTAATAAAAAACTCTCTTATGTAGAATTCAATAGGTAATTAATAGCAGTACTGGGCCATCACGAAAATCGATGCAAACAAACTTCGATATTTTATTTTCATAGTTTTATTTTCATATCAAACGTGAAAGCCCTTAAAAACCCGTATTTCTTTATCATCTTGATTAGTAGGCATGAGAAGGAGGTTAAACATGCAACCTATTATTATAGTCCAGTAAAAATATATTTAACTAACGAGAATTACCCGTGTCGAACACCAACCAACAAAATTCCTTTTGAAACAACCAAAATACTCACATAAAGAACTTCGGTTTCACATCGACTCCATAAAAACACAAACAGAAAACAAGCTACCCGATAAACAACCAGCCAGTCCCGATGACAACAGCCAAATTGATATTTAAACAACATTAATCGCTTGTATTAGAAAACCCTCCAGAGTTTCTTTAGTCTATCTTTTTCGCCTATTACGGTTACAGGAATTTGAACCTTCACAGTTTGAGATAAAGTTGATAATGAAAATGAAGGGAAATGGTACAATGAGTTACGCAAAGTAAATAAGAAAAAAAAAACCACATAATTATTCATTTGAATGACTTTAATTATACAAAAAAAATACGCGAGTGAATCGTTTTGTACTACATGTTAGGCTAGGTGTAGATATGTACTGTCCGTTAACTGTCTATTAAAAAGTTATACAGACTTACAATAATTTAAGTGACTATTAAATATATATTACGAGAACAATATTCCTTTGCTATTCCGCTAAAAACGTGCTGGTCGATCAGCGCTGATTTGATAGCTGTGATTTGATCTCCGCTGATCGACCAGTACGTTTTTAGCGGAATAGCAAAGGAATATTGTTCTCGTAATATATCATGGACTTCCGCAAAGTAACGCCTGATTCAATAAATTATATAAAATATATCTCATTAAGTTTTTATCGATATCATATCACTACCACTAGATTCGTATACAAATAATCCAATAGCGACAAACATGAATCGTGTAACACTGTTGGCCGCGATTCTCCCCGCACGCACCGCCATAAATCGGCGGTCTCCTGTCGTCCCGGCAACGATAAATCTTACCATTCACTAATACACCGCATTCAAATGTAGCGAGTCCTCGTAAGGAAATCCCGTATGCGACTCGAGATTTTCAACCCACGCTTTTCACCTCAAAAGCGGTGCGTAACGTATGGCCACATTTATCTCGCACGATATTTGGTGAACGAAATAACACCCCTATGCCCGTTTTGTTTGCACGGAATGTTCTCTCAGGCGTTTCATATATTTTTTTGGATTGGAAATGGAAGTTGGCGCGGGATTCTTTAAATGATAGTCTGTGTGCGTGTGAAAAGAATTTGGATAAAAAGGCTTCGAGCGTTGGAAAGTAAGTTGGATATAGAACAGTCAGTAGCATTAGTATCTGCTACAAGAAAGCGAGCATAAATATCTGACATGACTCTATTTCTTGTGGCGTCATGATGTGTCAGATATTTTTGCCGGCTTTTCTGCAGTTATTATTGATGATAACAGTACAGTAAACGTTTTAAGTTATTTTGACAAAACTTCAAGGACAAATGAGTTTTTTTTTCAAATAAGTAATCATGTTATGACCAACGCGGCAAAACAAACAGCAACTGTATTTCCAAATCCAAAAAGAAACACCTCAAACCGAAACTCTCGAACCAAGCCAATCAATCTGCTCCCTCCGCCGCATCGCAGCAAATTTGACAGGGAAAATGGAAACTTTCCATTGCCATTTTGCGCATTCTAAACAAAAAGGGCATATGTCTTTTATGACCCCGAAGATACTTGTGCTTCTCCTGTTTAGTAACATCGCATTTCTCGTTCCGAAAGTTAAGGCTCGACTTGTAACTTCACCGTAATAATTTAAGAGGCAAGTTGGGCCTAACGAATATGAAAAAAGGCCCGTTGTCACTTCTCAATTGCCACTTTTTTTTTGTTGCCAAAGTTCTTCGGAGGGGATAAGTAGCCGGCTTTACTTTGCTTTTAAAGAACACAGTTTTTTGTGTCTGTTCTGAAAGTGAAGATAATTTTTCATACCATCACTTTATTTTAACTTATTTATGTACATAAATACATAGTAGTAGGTGATACTTAGGGAGTAGAAGTGCCCAAATGATAAAGGCGCTTTAATTTATTGGCCGAACTCGTTTCACTTTAGGGTAAGTAAAACGACGTCGTGTATAAACTGGCTTGTTTAATGAACATGGCATTATTCCTAGATTCTTGGCACGCATTTTCTCCTAGGGACGATGGAATCTCGTTCCCAACCTCGTGGTGCTCGTAAAAGCTTCAGGTGGGTAGAAAACTTACGTCTTGACTACGGATTTAATTAAAAGAAAAGAGAAGCGGCAGCGCTTATTTATAACGCTGGTCAGAGGTACAATTATGTTAGCTTTAATAATGTTGGGTAAACTATTAAGCTTTAAAGTTACAGTTGTTGCAATTGTGTTTTATTCTTCGAGACTTATTTAATCGTATGGCATACATTATTTGGCCTTTGAGTTTGTCACTTTTCAGTACCACCCAGGGGACACGTGCAGGGTTGTGGTAGGTAGCTCCTGCGGACGCAAGTGACAGTTGTCCCCGCTTTGTCAAGTGAGTGGGCAACTCGACTGTTAGAGGTTCTTAAGCCGCCCGAAGGCCTCTAACTCGGCTTAACGACTACTGTCATAGACAGCATCCGGGATCAACTGCTTAGCGTGCCTTCCAAAGCACTTCGAGACTTAAAATCATGATATAACTTTTGTTTAGAGCGGGTTGAGATAAGCGTTTCTTTGGGGTGCCCTATGTATGGTATAATATTGAATGTCCTAAAATCTTTTGGCCTAACATTTTTGTTATAATCTTTTTTTTTGCTTTCGTGTTTTTTGTTCTAATTATTTTTGTTCATAATATTAAATCGTCGAAAACCTGAATGGCTAAAACCTATTAGGGCTAATTATTATCTGGCATAAAGATAAGAAATGAAATTGGTACACGAAATACTTACGCGATCATTCGGTATCTGTCCTTCTGTTACATGCAGTTTCTTTATGGTTTTGAGTTTATTAACTACACTTGGCCGTGGCGCAGGTCCTACCAGTCGTGCGAGACAACTTGGTAATTGCCCATCCTAAATGGTCGTGGTTGTCACGCAAACCTTCCAAGCGATCAATTAAGATTACTCATAAAGTACACCTGCCACCAAATATTGAGCACTTACAACAGCTACAGCACCTATCACTCAATGAATCTGGCCCTCAAGGCATGCTATTCTTGGGTGATACCCATATATCTGTCCCCACTGACACTGTCACACTGCCGCCGCCACCGCTGCCTACACCAGCAACGAAAAACACTCCCGTGACCCTGACGCCCGTGACGGCACCCGTGCTGCAGCCCGCACCTCAGTCTGCGCAACCTTCGCTACGGTCTGCGCCACAGCCTGCGCCAAAGCCTTCGCCGCAGCCTGCACAGCCTGCACCACAGCCTGCGCCTGCGGGATCCCAGTCAAGGCGTGCTGTATCTCCCGCCATAGCGGCGGCACGTCAGGTGGCAACTACAGCACCGCCGCAGCCTACTCTGAAGGCCTCCTCGCATGGAGCTTCCAATACCACAGGACTCCGTGCGGCTGCCCCCCGAGAAACCAGTTTGCACGTCTTCAACCTAGGCGTTGAGACCACTACCGAGGACGTCGTCCGTCACGTGCAGGCTCGAATGGGCATCCCGGCGCCAGTGTGTGAGCGGCTCGTTGTCACCCGAGGTAGCTATGCGTCGTTTCGACTGGACGTGCCAGTCCACAAGGTCAACGTAGTGAAACGCGTTAGCAACTGGCCCGAAGGAGTATCTGTGCGCCCATTTAATATTGTGCAGCCAAAAAACTTCACACCCAATCGCGGCACAACAAAACTAAAATAGGAACTAAATTGGTCGTAATCCACCAAAATGTACGATCCATTTGTGGCAAAACTTCGTTGTTGGAACTACTTTGCAGCACTGAACAACCCGATATTCTTGGATTAACTGAAATTTGGTGCAGCAAAAGTGAGATTGAGCGAGTGCGTTTATGTGGGTACACCGTCGCGAATTATTTTTGCAGAACGCGCACCGCGGCCCACGGTGGTACCGCCTTGATCGTGCGGGATGGACTGGCGTTTAAGCCGCGTAATGATCTACAAGCCCACTCTGTTCAATATCACTTTGAATGCACAGCCATTGAAATTCCTAGTTGTAAGTTAGTTGTTATATCCTTGTATAGAACTGGAAAAGGCGATTTTGATATTTATTTGAACAAATTGGAATTATTGTTACGTAAGCTCACTGACGAAAATAAAAGGTTTATTCTGGTTGGTGACCAAAATGTGGACTATTTATCTGACAATAGTTTGAGACAGCGGGTGGACGACGTGCTAGGTACCTATGGATGTGTAAACACAGTTTCTTTCCCAACTCGCGTGACTGCCGAATGTGCATCGTCCATTGATTGCGGTTTAGCGAACCACTCGCGTGACTGCCTAACTGTGTCGCCAGTGGACACTGCTATTAGCGACCACAACGCCCAACGATACGAGTTCGCTATTGAGTATGGGCGTTCCGATGACGTAGCACACGAAATCGAACGTAGGTTATTTAGTGATGAATGCATTTATTTATTTTATTGTGATATTAGTAATTATAATTTTAATTTTATTTTTGATTCTACTATTGACATTGATACAAAATTTAATAAACTATTTAACATTTTGACATACTACATCGACATTCATTTTCCAATTAAAAAAATTAAATGTAATAATAAAAAGAAAACATTGCCATGGGTAACTGATGAAATAATGGAGTACATGCGTAAACACAGGGACCTCCATGAAATCCAGCGTCAATATCCCGGCAACCCGATTATATCGGAATGTATTGATAATTATTTTAACTTAATTAAATCCACAACACTGCGCGCTAGGCAATACCATATCGAACACAGGATAGGCGAAAGTAGAAATCCCTCCAAGGAAATTTGGAAAGTGGTAAATGAGGAGATAGGTGCAAAAAATAAATCTCAATTTATCTGCCTCAATGACTCCTCGCAAACAAAAATACCACCGAGCGATGTTCCAGATGAGTTTAACTCGCATTTTCTAAATATAGGTTTAAAAAATGCGATCAACACAAATCCCGCTTTAAGTAGGCGCTATCTATGTAGTTACCTACATGACCTTGACGTACCGACGATGACCTTGCCGACTGTTACAAGTGACATGCTAAATAAGGTGATTCGAAAAATGTTAAAAACACGCGCAACTGTAGATACTTATGACATTTCACTCAATATTTTATTATGTATATGGCCAATAATTTCTGACATTTTAATCGTACTTATTAATATTATTTTTGATACAGGTGTATACCCAGAAGTGTTAAAGTGTACCAGAGTTTGCCCAGTGTATAAGGGAAAGGGTGACAAGTGCGATGTCAACAATTACAGACCAATAACAATAGTCCCCACAATTTCTAAAATTGTGGAGTCCATCCTCTCATCGCATTTAATGGCCCACCTAGAGAACAATGACCTACTGACTGACCGCCAATTCGCTTATCGGCAAAATATGTCCACAACAACTGCTGCGCTCAAAATATTTGACTGCATTGTTTCCGGTCTGGATGACAAATGCAAGATGGCAGGTATATTTTGTGACTTGTCCAAAGCTTTTGATGTGATTGATCATGACCTGCTTTTGGACAAGTTACATCATTACGGGATACGAAACTTAAGCCACAAATTGTTTACATCATTTTTGTCCGACCGGAAGCAAGTAGTTAAGATATCTGCGAGCGGTAAACGACTGAAGTCCAGTGCTGGCAGCGTGAATGTAGGAATCCCTCAAGGTTCGGCGTTAGGAAATTCCCTTTTCCTAACGTTTATGAACGACCTTCCCGCTGCCATCACAGCTGGTCTCTCTGTCCTATTCGCGGACGATACCACAGTGGTTGTCAGCGCGCGCACTTCTGAACAGCTTGGAGAGAAGATACATGACGGATGTGATCAACTACAGAGGTGGTTTGCTACCAACGGCTTACTCTTAAATATAACAAAATCCAACGTCATGGTCTTCTCAGGGCGCCAAATTGCGATTCCTCCGTGCGTAGCAAACAGCCCGATGCCGATAAGTGATAAATGTAGGGTCCTGGGCTTCACTCTGGACTCTCACCTTAACTGGAAGTGCCATGTAGACAAACTATGTGATAGATTGAGTAGTGCAGTCTTTGCTTTGCGTAAACTAAAACCTATGGTATCAGACGATGCCATGAAGCAGGTTTATTTTGCTCATTTTCATTCGCTGATGTCCTACGGCACGCTCATTTGGGGAAACTCAACGGATGCCAACAGAGTGCTGCTTATGCAGAAACGTGCCGTACGTGCGATGATTGGGGCAAAATCAAGGAGTTCGTGTAGAGGCCACTTCCCAGCGCACGGTATTATGACGCACTACTCACTCTATATATTCGAAATTATAATGTTTGTAAGGAATAATTTTTCCTCGTTCGATACCGTAAATGTGATTGGCAAAACACTCCGCCGCACTGGGCGTTTGAGAACAGTTCCCCGTCGCATGGCACTTGCAGAAAAGAACCCGCGTGTCATTGGGCCTACCTACTACGAGCGACTACCCGCTGATCTTAGACTGGAACCATCTGACGAAACATTTAGACACCGCCTGAAATACCTTTTATTGGAAAATCCATTATACTCAGTTAAAGAGTATATGGATCTTGATCTGACATGTTAAATTATTATTTTTACCTATTTACATTTGTTTTAATATGATTTGACATTAAATATCACCTATATTCTAATGCACATTACACTATATTGTAAATTGAATGACGATACCTAGTGGTTGACATATTTGTTCTTTTGATTTTGTTTTATTTTTATATGTACTCGTTATTGAGTAAATTTGTTGACATTGTATTAATTTAATATTATATCTTTATTTTTTCTTTGTTTTTGACAATCATGATAAATAATCTTATTTTTTTGGACATGACAGCAAATTTGTAATGTATTTTTTTATCATGAAATAAATAATCTAATCTAAGTTATTTAATATTTTATTAAAATATGTATCAACTTTGTTTCATGCATTTCCAGTCTTAATTTAAAATACAAAGAAGGTTGAAAGATCCGTTATGATATTTCAGGCATAAGTCAACTATTTTGTAACATGCTATAATATACTTTGCATCCAGAGTTATTTTTAAGTTTTTATGTCATTTATGTGATTCATGTTTTGAGGTGTGCAATAAATAGTATTTGTATTGTATTGTAAATACGGATTGATATGAACTAAGCAAGATCCAATCGAACTTAAAAACATTCTCATGTTTGTTGACAAACAACACTTCTAATACAAACGTGTTGTGTTATACAAGTTCGCTCGCAGTACATTATCTCTCCGGAGGAAACTGCTCCTAATGTCCACCATTACGGGAACCGATGTAAATGCGTGTCAGTCATTATGTAGCGACCGTTTTGCGCTCTGTTTACTTGTTTGAATAGTTGATGTGGAACATTACTTTTATGGCCCTAATCGTGGAATTCATGGAAGAATTCACAGAAAGGTAATGAATATATTTTTTTCATCACACTTGCTCGTCAATGGTGTTAATACACGCAGGCGTATAGAGCAACTATAGCCGATTTACCTCCCGCGGGAGTTATGGATTTTAAAACTCCCTATGGAGTTATGAGCTTGTGCGTGATCTGATTGGTTTAATTAAGCTAATTTAGTTGGCCGCGCGCCAAAATAATTCTGCTCAGTGATTGGTTGAAAAAAAATCTAGTTGGCCACGCACTGCAAGAATACTGCAGTTCTGTTATTGGTTGAAATATTGAAACTACGCGCTCCACTATTTGGAAGTGAAGTTGTCAATTTCGTCAATTTTCGATTGGTGCGCTTGTATGAAACACATATTTTTATGTCGTTTGTAGTTATTTATTTCCTCGTGAATGTGATGGAAAACATTGTGTATAACACGGGCGTAAGAATATTCTTGTTTTCAATATTCCACTTACGCCCCTCGTTGAACAATGTACTATTGGTACACGTGATAAGCAATCGTAATAAAAGGAAGAACACAAATAAAAGAAAGCGGCAACGTGGTTTCTTTCTTTGTAATAACTATTTCTTACTAAAGAGTGAAAGAGGAGGAAAGAAGTCAGCTATGTTGTGGCGATACTTAAAAATTACGTTTACGTTCCCCGTGATTCCCGGTAGAGATTGATGAGCCCTGAAACCACCTTTTCCGACGCCAATAAGCTCCTGAAATTTTTCCCAGTCCTATGGTGTAATTGAAAAAAACCACTGTGTTAACCAGAACGTTCGTAATAAACGAAGGAGCAAAAGACTGTCGTTGAGATAACAACCCCTATTAAGGGGGTTCGATTGCCATACAAAACGTTATTTGACATTCGTAGGCTAACGGCGTGATATTTTAAGAAACTTATGTAACAAACTTTCATAAATTGGCTTCCCATTTGCGCCAAATTCCCCCTTTCCTAGAATAAACTTACATAAACTAGATTAATTTGAGAAATTGGTTTGTCACGTGATATTTTGGGAAAACTATTTTTCTCAAATTAATCTAGTTTATACAAGTTTATTCTAGGAAAGGGGGAATTTGGCGCAAATGGGAAGCCAATTGATGAAAGTTTGTTACATAAGTTTCTTAAAATATCACGCCGTTAGCCTGCGAATGTCAAATAACGCTTTGTATGGCAATCGAACCACCTTAACATTCAGGCTGTAGGGTAAACAGAATCAAACTTTTTCAACAGTCATGAATGCTTAGACTGAACCCCCGGTGACTTGGTAAAATGGAAAGTCTTTTGTCTTTAGTTTGCTTGTATTCTGGTTATGTGATTGAGAATATTGTAATAGTAGTTCACCAAATATTAGGTCCTTACCTATGAAATTGGCGGTGTGTATGGAGAATTTTATGAAAACTGTGATTTTCATACATTGAATTTTGCGGATTATTCAGCAATGTCAAATTCAAAGCAAACTAAATTTTGGTAAGAATATAGAAAACTTTTAAGCTACTTTACACATATCTTCATTCCTTAAAAATAGTTCGCATCATAAAACTATACGTAATTGAAACACTTTAACCGGCAGCACATGAAAAGGGCGGTTTTCAAGCTTTAATTTGAAACACTAAATAAAAAATTCAAACCTATTTTTTGTATTTAAAACCTTTGTTACATAGTCTTATAATGAAATTAAAAAATAGTTTGGAAGTTGCAATAGAAATGAATAAATTACGTACAAAATAATATCTGTGAAAAACCGCCAATTTCATAGGTAAGGACCTAATATTTGTATTATTTATAAATAAGAAAATGCCTTTGGTACTAATACAATATTAATGTGAGAACTAAAAGGCACTGTTTATATGTATACACCGTGTATTTTTTGATTTCCGTTAATTTCGACACGATGTTCGGTTCATTAACAGAAGCTACCTGGTATGATGCTTTTTGTTAAATTCGAAAAAAAAAAAAAACATTTTTCATACAAACTAAATCAATATTACAGTGTGGGAGGGCTCTAACACTTACTTTCAATTAACACAAAGTTAATTTTCACCTACGACAGCACTTGTCAACACGTAAATAAAATAAAGGACCATTCACACTGATTCGGTCATTAAATTGATTTATTGAATATCTGAAAAATAGTAAGAGTTAAGACACTAGTTTCTTAGAGAAATTAGTTCCATTTAACCTGAGGATTCTTCCCTTAAAGTTAACGGAAATCAAAAAAAACACGGTGTAGATTCATTACAAGGATTAAACATATTTAAAATACTGTTTGTACTGTTTACTGTTTTGCCCGGGTCTAACGCGATGTCTTTTTAACAGTATTTTAAATATGTGTACAAAGCGCGAGAGTTTAAAGCGTTATAAGGATTAAACATGTTTTAAGTTTTTTAAAATAATGTGGAGGAAACTTTGGTGTGGATAACTTTGCCCTTTTTCAGGCAGAGGCAGTTTAGCAACCACATACTGCCTATTAAATGATGAATGAGTATTGTCACTTTTCAACTATTGACCTGATAACGTTGTAATTACCGCAGCAGTAGACAATGCTTGAATAAACGTATGAAAATATGTGAAAAGTGTAATCTAATCGTACTCTCTTATCGCATTATAACATATTTTTTTAAATGTTAGAAACATTACGTTTTTCACCGTCAAATGTCCCCTCATTTTGATATTTACCCGTCTTAAACAGAACATTTTCATAATTTAATTCCTTCTTTTCCCTCCATTAAGTGGTAAGAGAATACTCGAAAACGTTAAAAATAATTCGGGTATTATTTTTTAACCGCATTGTTTGGTACAACGTTAATTGTATTACACAAAAAAGAATTAGCTTGGATGAGTCGAGTCGTCACACAATTATAACAATATCAAAACAGCTCAGGTGACCATGCTTACGAAATGAGGCTTCCATGATTCTAACTGCTTAAAAGTAGCAAATATACTTAAAGTCAGCATCTGTTTACATTTGTTTTGCTTCTAACATCACATGACTCATTCATTAGAACGTTTATTTGATTTTGTATGCGAAAACTTTTACCGCTCGAGATGGCAATTTCTTCAGAGTTCGATCAAAAAGAAAACTTTTACTTACAAAATATATACGAATCCCTCGCGTACTCATGAGGGGGATGAATTGTGGGATTAATTCCCCGGGCCATAAAACGCGGAGATTAACAACTGAACAGTTTTACCTGGAACAAGGAAACAAAGTTGTTAAACGTGTTCTCACCTGCGTTATAAGAAAAAAAATAGGAAATAAAGAAACAAGTGAGTTTGTAGCAGAATAATATTTTGAATTTGTAAATTTCAAATTAAATGTTAAAAAAAATTCTCAATGTAATTTGAGAAGTAGATGCCTTTTACGAATCCGGTGTTTTTCACTTAGAGGGCGTTGAGGGTTGAAAAATTGTTGAACCGAGCATGGTTTTGATAGCTCAGTTGGTTAGTTTTGATATACAGGATGTCCGGTAATTAATGGTCAACCTTCTAACCACGAATAGGGCACCTTAGACTGGTTGGTTGTGGTGGAAAAAAAATGTTTGAAGACCAGAGTGGCCAACTTCCTGAATAACACGTTATCTAATACTGGTTCTAAAATGGTATAACATGCCATTCACATCTTTACAAATAAAGATGTAAATTAAAGTATGTATGTATTAATGTATGTAATAACGGCCTCCGTAGCCCTGTGGGTAGTGACTCTGCCTACGAAGCTGGAGGTCCCGGGTTCGAATCCCGGTCAGGGAATTCATTTGTGTATTTATCACGATTATTTGTTCCTGAATTATGGATGTAATATATGTATATAAGTATATATATGTATGTATCTATTATATATATAATCGCCTAGTACCCACAACACAAGCCTTACTGAGCTTAACGTGAGCCTAGGTTGATTTGTGTCAGATTGTCCCGTAATATTTATTTATGTATTATTTATTTATGTATTAATGTTCACTTTTGAACACCTTGTTTTGGTAAAATTCGCTCTTCGAAAGGGTTGATTATCTCGAAAACCACGGACCTTTTACTAAACCTTAAAGTCGATTTTCTGGACCAGTCTAAGGTGCATGTAGTTTTCGTTAGCAGACAATCTGCGGCGGTACCACGAACTTCGAATCTCGAACTTTGTATATCTCCGTTTCGGTCGCTCGAGTACCATAAACCATAAGTGCGATAGAGACGAATATATACGAAGTTCGAGATTCGAAGTTCGTGGTACCGCCGCTGCTTGCTTAAGACAAATTGGGTGTTATAACAGCTTGAATGACAGGACATGTAATAAGTAATTGTTACTCATTTGCACCATTTTCATGAATAAAACCCAGTACGCTCCGAAAAATTATTCAATTAATGACGTTTAATGAAGTCGTTTCATTCACTCTCACAATCATCATTGGAAATATCTATCTTGAAAATCAAGGGGCAATAAATATTTCTACATAAACAAATACTTATTATTATCACAAAGTTTCCCAACATTGTTGTGAAGTATCTGACGCACAAACAACTTACAAAAGAGTTTACCTTCCAGTACAATACGTTAAATTACTGTACACCACACGAGGAAAGTTAAACCGCACCACAATTAAAGCGATATAATATATTGCTGACGCGATAACATAAGACATACACGAGTCAGCCAAATCCGGTAATTACACAAATCCCTACACTTAGGGGATGTGCACAAAGCTTGTGTTGTGAACTAACTTTGACGTGCCAGAACTACAGAATACTAACGACGTCTTTATTCATACAAATGAGTCATTTTTGACAAACGTAGTCCATAATATACTCGAAAAACATGACCCTAAATAAACCCATAAGCACATATATTCCGCACTACTTATTTGTACATGAGTTTAAATAACTCGCCATAATATCGGTTTAAAGATCTTTATTTCTCATAAGAATAACAGTAACTCACTTACATGAGAAAAACATTATTTGCTAAGTTAACTTAAACATATTAAATAGTGTGTGCAATTTGTTATTTTTATAATAACAACGCGAATCAATAAAATCAATAAATAGGCAGGTAGAATTAAAAAAAACGCCAAGTGCGAGTTGGACTCTCGCACGAAGGGCTCCGTACCATTATCTATAAAAACGGCGAAAAAATCACGTTTGTTGAATGGGATCCCCCTTAAAAAATACGGACGGACAGCGAAGTCTTAGTAATAGGGTCCCGTTTTACTCTTTGAGTAGGGAACCCTAAAAAGAACGCATACTTAGTAAACATGCAAAACAAGTTTAGAAGTGCGCTCGCTTGCTGCGCCGAGGTATACGAGGAATATGACAAAAATAATCCTCCAGTTTTGAATTTAAGAACTTTATGCCATACTTAATTTTTTTTAACCGGTATTTAATTTACTACTTACTATTACTTAATATTTGCATCATTCACCTGCAAATATCAAACATGATATTTTAAAAGTAAGTATAGGCTTTTCTTTGTTACGTCCAATACTCCATACAAAAAAGGTAAAAAAAATATTTTGTATTTTTAGGGTTCCGTACTTAAATAGTAAAACGAGACGCTATTACTAAGACTCCGCTGTCCGTCTGTCTGTCTGTCTGTCTGTCTGTCCGTCTGTCCGTCTGTCACCAGGCTGTACCTCATGAAGCGTGATAGTTAGACCGTTGAAATTTTCACAGATGATTTGAATTTATGTTGCCGCTTTAACAACAAATACTAAAAAACTAAATATATATTATATATTTTTTTCTTTTACAATATTACACAAATCGACCTAGTCCGAAGCTAAGCAAAGCTTGTACTATGGGTACTAGACGACGATATACATAGTTATATTGATAAATAAATACTTAAATACATAGAAAACATCCACGACTCAGGAACAAATATTTGTGCTCATCACACAAATAAATGCCCTTACCGGGATTCGAACCCGGGACCTCCAGCTTCTTAGGCAGGGTCACTACCAACTAGGCTACAGGAGGCTCCCATACAACAAACGTGATTTTTTTGCCGTTTTAATAGATAATGGTACGGAACCCATCGTGCGCGAGTCTGATTTGCACTTGGCCAGGTTTTTAAACTGCATATGCATATATGCAATCTGGAAGGTCAACCCATTGCATGCGGATGTCAACATTTTCTTGTAAAATGATACTCCATAGGCTATAGTAATTAATGATACCTACTTTGTTGTATGCAACGGAAATAGGTTTAGAGTTAATGCAAAAGTCTCAGAAGATTGATTTCAAGTCCTAAGGCCACTCTCGCAAATGCCTACAGACAGTACAGAACTCCTAATTAACCTGCCACGTTCGTGAGGCGTCGAGCCGCTAATATAATAAAGCCGGCGCAAACCGCACTAAACCCGTTTAATATCAGAATGACTCAACTTTTCGACGCGCGGTTGGGGTAGGGTTATCACTATCAGAGATCTGAGCAAAGCATTAGTGTTAGAGCATTATTTAGCATTCAACGCTACCACATGTTTATATGACAAGTTTTTATTAAATTATACTACTAGCGGTTTACGGAAAATGTCAGATACTAAGTACTATGTATTTCTAATTAGTTTAAAATATATATTTCGGCCTATTGTGTAAGATTATTAATATTATATTGTAGAATACCATTTGACATGAAAACGTGCCCTTGTGGCATATTTGCAGAATTAATAATTGATTGATTGATTGATTGACTATCTACGAAAATAACAAGATTGTAACTCTAGTGAATTTGTATCGCTACACTCGATTGTCTGTCAGCTATGCATGATCTACTTAGGCTCCTGGAGCCCAATTCTCGGGCCGATAGAGGTGATGTCTAATAGTGATGATCTCATTCTGGAGCATGAGCTACTATGTCGAACGACGATCTCAATGTATTTTGCACAATGCATTTCGTTTTTCTGTATATTGTTTGTTCACAATGGATTGTAAAATAATGACATATTTTTCAATTTCATATTTTTCAAGTAACAAAGGTGATATTCATTTACTAAAGTGTAATATAATAATGGTGATTTTACTTACATGAAAAGGAACGCATAATAGTACATTACTTACCTAGGGCGGTTAAACAAAGAATGTCTCAGATCGCAGGTATTTGACGCCCGAGCCGAAGGCAAGGGCGATAAATATGCGCTCTGAGGCTTTCTTTATTACCGCCCGTGGTGAGTACAACATTTTACGTCTCTATCTGGCCAGGAAGTGGAGTTTTCCGCACGCATAGCGTGCGGTAATTCCTACTTTATGGCCAGATAGTCATATCTCTGTGAGTGTGTAATCCGATAGTGAGTGGTCTTTGGCTTAAAACTGTGAATGTAGAACAGTTTTTACGTCAGTAAAAACTGTTCTACATTCACAGTTTTAAGCCAAAGACCACTCACTATCGGTATTTATAAGCTGTCAATATTTTCCGCCATTACGCCACTGTAAGATCTAATGATAAAGTAAATCGGTGATACTACCATCTCGATCGCTACCAACCACTCGTTGCATCTCGATCGCTGGGAGTAGAAATGTCTCGAGTGTGAGATTTTGAGGATACGGAAATTGGTTTTCTGTCGACATCCGCCATTTTTTTGCGAGATATATCTATTAGTCGTCGATCGGCCTGAACATAGGCCACCAGTCTTGTAAGTTACATTTTATGTTCAGTTTTGATGAAAAAGGAATTCAAAAAAAAATATGTTTGTTTTAAAATATTGTTACCGTATAAAATGTGTTTACGTACAAAATGTGTTAAGTAATTCTGGTTATTTCATTAACACTTTGCATAGATATAGGCTTGTGGACCCTTATTTTATTATCACTACAAAAGAAAGAAGGCAAATAATGCCTAAAGACGAAAATACTATTAAAATATCTCAAAAAATTAAGAAGATACAACCTTTATAATGTTGCTCGATAGAGAGAGGAAACGCTTGAGACCCGTCGTGACGTCTTGGGTCTCGAGCGTTTTGCGGAAAAGGGACAGATTATATTCCCTCGTAACATTTTGGAAACTAATAACTTTGTGATTATTTATTGTCTTGTGTTATTTTTTTCTCCATGTGACTATATTTTTAATCCGTATTCGAGAAAATTCAACATTACATTTTTGATTAATTTATTTGGTATCACCATCCCTTTTTTTTTTTTTTTGTTTAGGGGGGGGAAATGCGTTACGCATACCACCCGGGTGCAGGGGGTGACCTGAGTGGTTATGTGGGACTCCCGTATGAGCTAATGAGACCCACGGTGTACCCACTAAAAACCCCCCCACTTGCCGCCTCGCCGCCTTTTGTGGCGAGGTAACGGGAACGCTTGCGCACACATCCGCGACCCCGCCGGCGGCAGCCGCCCACAGGCGGCTCCTTCCCGGATGCCCAGGGGCCCTCCACGTGAGGCATGCCAGATGTTTTGGCGCGCCTGCCTCCTCGATCTCCACCTGTTCAGTAGCGGACCCCCCTGAGACCGCTACGAGGAGATCATGGGTGCGGGAAATCCAGCACCCGGTGGCGGATCAGGTCTGTGGTTCCGCCACCGACCACGTCTCGGCCGCAGAAGATAGGGAGAACGGCGAACCGTAATACCGGCACTCCTCTTCTTCTGCGGTCCCTCCCTAACGCATCCTAAGCAGGCTTAGGCAAGCCCGCTAGGAGCGCCCTCCTCGGGCCAGCCGGCAGCTCAAACAGGCCGGCCCTGGGTGCCTCTTAGCTTCGCCGTGGGTGACCAGTCCACGGTTACTAAGCCCCCCCGCCCCGACAAGGCGGGCACCCTCGAGGGGGTGGTATCACCATCCCTATGTTAACGCGTGTAAACGATTCTGAGTTGAGGGTAAAATACCAACTCTAATTTAATTCCTTTAAATCGTTCTAGCGTAATAGTACAAAGGCCATCCCCGCAAAAATCTCAAAACTCAGGGATTCCCCGAAAACTTGGGAAACTAATTTAATTATTTGAATCAGTGAATCGATCGCGGTCCCCATATAAAGCGGTCCCTGCAAATTGAAACTCGGTTCGGGTAGACGATATAACTGGTTGCGAACAGCTATCACACTTTTACACTGTGTTTTTCGCTCACACAATGATATAAAGATTATTCGCTGAGAGTGGCAAAAGTTGTTGAGGGTGAAAAAAATAATGTATAAAATTATTGAACAAGATCTTAGTTTTTCAATATTTTTACATGAAAATCTTTTACCAATCTTTCCATACATACATTGATAGGTTTTCTTGATTGCCATATTCCATTTTTTGAGAAACATAGCAAACTGTAGTGAGAATTGTTAGTACAGGGATCCCTCGAAAGTAATTTAATGTTGCTTTATTTGCTGCTATATGATTTAATCTTAATATTATCAACCTTAAATGTCAAGACCTTCTAAAATATATTCGGGTTTCGCCTTACTGGCGTGGCTGTTCTTTGCCTTCAGGGTCGATCGCCGGTCAATAAAGAATCCGACATGTTTATCACGATTGAAAAGCTGGCCGGGGCAAACCGTCGACAACCTTGTATGAAAATACAAAGAAGCAGGCTTTCAAGGCTTAGATTGTTTTTTTTTAAAGTATACATACGAAGTGGTCAAATAATTTTAAAATACCTACTTACATTTAATTTAATATAATTTTAAAATGAAATGGATATATTAAGCTGTTGCACCTTATTATTGTTAAATCTTCACCACATACTTAACATAGATAATCATTTTACTTGTAAATTTAAAAATGTCATTGTGTTTAAGTTTTAGTCAGAATGTTTTTGTGGGAGTAAATGGCTTCAAAGGCAGAAATCTACAAAAATAAAAAGTAAATTATAAATGCTCTACTCTACTCGTAAAGGAGGTATTCAGCTATCGGGGGAAGTTTAGGTTTTGTTGCATTTTTACCCACTAAAAACTTCTGCGTTATGTCTTTTGGAGGACTCTTGGATTTCAGGTTGAACACACTAAAGTTCTCCTCGCGCTTGGTCTCGTTCTGGGCCGCCATCACTGCCTTTTCTGGGATACTTATCCAAGTGTAATGGCCCCCGCAACAAATAGCACAGGTGACGCCAATGCCCCCCTCTAGTCGCCTTTTACGACAGGTGGGGAAGACTGTAGAACAATCTTTGACCGAGCTCACACAAGGGTATCCTCCTAAATGACACTTACTTTTTTCCCGGCCAGCAATTGCATCTCCTTGCTTTTTACAGGCTATAAACCAAATGTCAGTTATAGTGACATCTGTTAACAAACCTAACGACCAAGCACAGTAATATGATCAGTGGAACAAAAGTACACGTAAAAACAAAGTGCACAAAAGGGCATCGCACCGGCCTAGAGAAGTGAACCCGGATCGAAATCCAATCAACACGGTTGATCCGGTTCAATCCAGCTCCGATCCGGTATCAGGTATCGACCCGTAGTTGGTATTTACACAATCAAAAGTACTTTTGTCATCCACGGCGTATGTGGAATTAGGCAGAAAACAAGCGGCTGGTGCAAAAACGAGTTTATCCTTAAATAATTCTGACGTGATGCAGTAAATAAGGTAAAGTTAGAGGTACAATGTTCCGCTAATATGATATTCGAAGTACTCGTCAAAGTCAACTCAATACCTACAATTCCTTATGATTTCAAAATGTAGGTTGTGTTTCATAACATTGATCGATTTATGTCTAAGTTATAAGACCTACATACATTTAAAGTCAGCAGCAAAGTGCTTACCCATACGAAGTCGTCAAAATCACATAATATGTCTTTATTGTTGGAAGAATAATAAAGTTAGTTTTCAGCACTTCACCCAATTTTCTACTTCAGCTGCCGACTATACGTAACATAATAAATTTAAGATTAACCACATATCATCATCATCATCATTTTCAGCCTGTAATCGCCCACTGCTGAGCATAAGCCTCTCTTCGCGTACGCCACTTATCCCGGTCGGTCCCGTGCTATATAACACGAGTATTTAAAGTATGGGACCCGGGTCGGAACTCAAAGCCTTTAGACGTAGTCTTGTCAGCTAGTAAACCACTAGGCTGCGACGCGTTCTCTGCAGAATTCTTCGGGCATTTCTTCGAACTATGCAAGAATTTATGTACACTAAAGAACACAATAAAAGCGACGGAATTTAAAACAGAACTCGCTTTAACTTTAAAGCCGACTTGAGTCGAGTTTCCATGCAATTGTAGTTGTAGAGTTTGCGAAGAATGTTCGACGATTGTTCGGCAATTACGCTTGGAGCACACCGCGATATGCGCTCTAACGAACAATGTTCGTCGAGTACTGCTGTAAGGTTAGTGTAGTTTTTAGGGTTCCGTACTCAAAGAGTAAAACGGGACCCTATTACTAAGACTCCACTGTCCGTCCGTCCGTCCGTCCGTCCGCCCGTCCGTCCGTCCGTCCGTCTGTCTGTCACCAGGCTGTATCTCACTGATACCGTGATAGTTGAAATTTTCACAGATGATGTATTTCTGTTGCCGCTATAACAACAAATACTAAAAACACAGAATAAAATAGTTTTTTTATAGATAATGGTACGGAACCCTTCGCGCGCGAAACCGACTCGCACTTAACCGGTTTTTTTGAATTATTTTCTTCACTATCGTAACCACACTCGAGCCCAAAAGTAATGTCCAATCGCCGGGGTCAACACCCAGAGATGATCGTATACAATTTTAAGTTAACTTATGGTGACGTACAAATGTATGTATTCGTATATGTACAAAGTAACTAGCCTAGTGTGGGGGTTGCCGATAAATTGTACATAGTGTTTACTCTTTTTTTGGTCAATAAATATTTTTTACTTTTTTTTACTTTTACTTTACTTTACACACATAACTTGTCACCCCTTGAAAAGGGCTCAGCATGAAAGAGTAAAATTACTTTTACTGGCCACCCTTCAAAAACTAGCCACTTCGCATTAATATAAATAAATAAACTGCCTTAAAGGATTCTGAGGTGGCTTTATTTGTCCATGGCGGACTCTGTTATAAGTTATGACTTGTCCAGTTACGGCAGAACATATACAACATACTTAAATAACATTCATAATCTGCAAATAAGATTACTGAAAAATATTTTACCCTTGAAAATAAGATATATGTATAAAAATAATTATGAAAGTCTATTTAAATACTGCAGGGTATTGCCAGTTCGTGACAAGGTTGACTTAGCCATTGTGACCCAATATAGTGGAAAAATCCCTGAATTAACTGTCAAACGTAGACCAAAAACATTGCGTACCACTCACCATTTGTAATTCCATCTACCAACAATGAGTATGGCAAAAGAGTTTGGACAAACGCATTGCCATGCGCTTTAAATAGACTTACATATGACTTGATACAAAAAAAGTCTGATAAACTTAATTATAAAAATATATAAGAAAATGTTAATAGATAATTTACACTATTAAGTTAAATTATATTGAAAAAGGTAATGTCTCATTAAGTCATTATAAATTTCGATTAGGATACCTAAAATCTCAAAAGAATGAGATTAAGCCTCATCGGTATGATGTAAAATGTAATTTAAAAAGAAATAAACAGTTCAAAATTTTTTTTTTTATATCAAGCAAATTTTTTTTCGTTAGATTGCAATTAAATCAAAATAAATAGATGCAGAAACGATAAAAGTTTCTGTTTAGCCAATGATTGACTGTGGTAGAGAATGCCTGAAGGTATTAAGACTGCCAATTGTACTTTTATTTTTATTTGTGCAATAAAATTGAAAAATATAAATATCTATATAGCGTTGTCAGAATATTTTAATAAGGACATGCGCATGCAAAAGTTTAGTGTTGCCCAATAACCAATAACAGGATGACATTTTCATAATTGAGCAATTATTGGCAATTTATCCTACCAATTTTATGTTGGCGTCTTTCACGAATATTACGACTATTATGTTTCATAAAATGAAATAGTACGTAAATTTATTATTTGTAAGACAATGACACACAACCCAATGTGTCCCCGGTGTTACCACGGCGACACCCGCGGTAACACTTGGGCACAGTTATATTAACTTTGTCCTCTACGTGACGGATACGGGGACGATTATCAAAGTTTCACCGCTCAGCTTTGTGTGCGAATTAAGAATGTTTGTTTATTCGAATGGAGTCACTATCATATTACTGAATAATGGAAACATAGCATTCATGAGTTGTTTTACCGAAAAAATACGACAGTAAATAAAATAAAGATAATAAATGAATAATAAATATTACGGGACAATCTTACACAAATCAACCTAGGCCCACGGTAAGCTCAGTAAGGCTTGTGTTGTGGGTACTAGGCGATGATATATATAATAGATACATACATATAGATACTTCTATACATATAAAACATCCATAACTCAGTAACAAATATTCGTGATAAATACACAAATAAATGCCCTGACCGGGATTAGAACCCGGGACCTCCAGCTTCGTAGGCAGAGTCACTACCCACTGGGCTACGGAGGCCGTTAAAAATGTAATCAGTGAGAAAAAATCTGAATAGATTTGCACGGTTATGGGTATGATTTTAGAATAAAGTAAAACTGCGTTCAAAGTTATTAATAAAACTTTCATATACGGGCGGGAATTGAATCCGGTCAAATGTTATTTTGCAATCCAGTGCTATGCTAATATTAGAGATTAGGTAGAAAAAAATATGGTGATATATTCAACCAGGATAACCCTAAGATGAAGATAAGGAGGTATTACACTCGTATTGTATTCGGATTAGCGTAGGTACACCTTTTGGCACGCGTGGAAGCAAACGCGCTTAAAAAAAGTATCATTATTAGGCAGGTACCTACTTCAAGAAAAACATGGTTTTGAAAAACATGAAATTGTAATCGTGTGATTTTGGTTTATTGCATATTAAAACGTTATTCTAAGATGATTCAAGAATTTATTTCCACTCGGAAGAAATTATATAGATTTAAATGGAAGCAAATTATGCACGGTCTTTTTTTGTATGATTTATCTTGAATATTATAGAGTAAATATAGTGCCTATGCCACATCTTGGGATTAGGCGTCAAAGCGGACCCCGGGCTGCACCGCGCACAACCGGGAATAACACTAGGAGGATGATTATTTATAGAGCAAATATAAAGTTAAACAAAATAATAGATAAGATATTAAGATTACGAGGGCCCACGGTTCTTCAAAAAAGGAGTGTATAAATTCTTAAAGGGTCGGCAACGCGCATGTAACACCCCTCGAGTTGCAAGCGTCCATATGCTACGGTAACCACTTACCATCAGGTATGCTTGTTTCCCACCGAGGTGGCATAAAAAAACGACTTGTCAAGAGCGAATTTAGTTTTCTTTTCATTGTTTTTTGATGTCTGTTATTTTGTTGGATTTAGTCTCTGAAAAAAAACAGCTACTGTAAATAATTTCCAAACTTGTATTTTTTTATACCTAATAGTAAAAATACCTAATAGTAAAATGACTGGACTCTATAATCTAATATAATAACTTTCTAGAATATCCTTGCCTCATGCCCTATGCCAAATGCCGTTAAAATAAGTTTGTCTTTATCGATCACTGTCAGACGGTAGAGACAACAAAACACATTTTAGTAAACAGAGGCTTGTTAAGCTAAGGGGTTGAATAAAGGCGTAAGTCTGCACAGCTCTCTCACAAAACGCTGACGGCGATAGTAGCCCTATAATTGCTTCGTTTGAATCGCCTAAAGGTAAGATATCAATGATTGTGTGCCACTCACAATCTGAGCTTAGACAAGATCAGAACAGAATTGAAATTCTACAAAATATTGTTTGAGCAGTGGAGATTGAATGAGATGGAGTTTAGAAATGAATACAATCCAACCAAAAAGACAATATAAATATTAAATTTGACGTTCAATAATTAAGTTATACACGGCGCAAATTTGTGGACTAGTAAAATAATACGAAGATCCATTCACAGTCTCTCGTTTAATAACCGAACAGCAAATAAAATAAATAAATAAACATTTGCGGACAATCTCCGCAAATCGACCTATAGAACTTTACGGTTTCGCTCTATGAAAACACAACAATATATTGATATCAGAGATATTTTTACACCAAAAAATAGGTCGGGTAATTTGACTAAATATTCATTAATAATCCACCTAAATTTAATACCGATACGGTAATAAATAATGAAAAGTAATCTTCATAAATTCCGTAAAAATCAGGCAAAAATGGTATAAACTTTCTTTACTTTACAATTGACTACGTCTATATACGTTCTTTGGGATACGCGCATAATCCACTTATTTTTGTTAATGGATAAACCTTTCTATAGGCCAGATGAAATTCAATATTATCTCAAGGTCGTAAAATATTTAATTAAAATGCCGTTATTTCCTGATGTATATATTTTTGGATTCAGGTAGTAAGTCTCCAAATTTGTGTACTCAAACATGTTTTCATTATAAAAATACTGATAGCATTTTTGCTTGCGGGTTAATTTTTTTTCTTAACTTCCGGTCCATAGAATTATTGATGTCAATAGTAAAAGTTGTTTAAAATAACACATAAAAGCCGTGTACAAATAATTAGCCTGATATTGAATTATTTCCAAAAAAACCGTAATTTTCTCAGGGTACTAGTCCCAAACTAAACAAAGCTTGTACTATGAGTACTAGACGATACAAAAAAGACACAATAATGACTGCAGTAATGCAATAATCTAAATGCCATTGATTTTCTTTGTCCGAGCAACGATCCGTCGTAATCCCGAATAAAGGGTAGGCAATAGTGTATTTATTTAACATCTTTAATGGACTTACGTTCATAATAATGCAAACGAGCATCAAACGATCATTTAAACTCGTCAGTTTTATATGGACAAAAAACATTATGTCACTCTAAGCTGCCTTATTTTTCGGTTTGTGATATGGAGAAAAGCATAGGTGCCACAGGTGTCAGGAGACAAGATCGAAGAGCTGGTTTTTTTTTCGTCATGTTGTAATTTGGAATAAGTTTATGTATTTAAAGGGGCTTTTCTAGCACTAGGTGTTTGTCATGATGGAATGGTGTTTGTCTTAGACGTCTGGTGTGACTTGTATAATCTGATGAATAGGAAATATATCTACCTGGAACGTTTACACCATACGTTCCAGGTAGATATATTTCCTATTCATCAGATTATACAAGTCACACCAGACGTCTGAGACAAACACCATTCCATCATGACAAACACCTAGTTTGATCGGACTTAATATAATAAATAGGTATTACAGAACCAGGTCACCGCGTACATCGATCATCATCAAAAACTCGTAAAGAGCAAACTTCATACGATCCAAGAGCTACATAATCTAAGTGGATGGATAAAACTAAACTAGAAGGAAGTTAGTTTTAGTCGTTAATAATTTCAGGCCACGAATGGGGGTAGGACCTTATCAAATTAGTATCGACACCGGGCGGAGGGGTAATGAGGGCATAAATCCGTGGCATGTGGCAAACTCGACGTGACACCGTTTACGGCCACGAAGTTGGCTGATATAGAAGGGTGAATGGTTCATGCCTAGGCGATGGAGACTAACTTATGCTTACAATTGCCTTTGTAAAGAGATACATTATGAGTTTAATGCTTGTAGGGTTCAATTTGGAAGGCGCTAGTGGCGTATTGAGATTTAAGCTGTTGTTCATAAACGTTTATCAACCATATTCAATTTTTTTTTTTTTTTCGTTTATTGATCCAATATACTTATAAACTATTTACAAATGATTCGAACAGCGAACGAAAACCGCGTGCGGTTTATCTGTCGCCATTGTCGCTCGTTTTACAATCGTAGTTCAAAGTAGGGTAGTTTATAATGTTTATTACATAATTTGTGCACCGCTCGGGCGCGCATCGGTAGTAGGCAAGTACATATTTTTTGTAATAATTTTTATTTTCTGAGAATTATGAATCAGTTTCTGGAAAACATCATTTGGCCATTCGTTTAATATGTAAGGTAACAAATACTCCCACATTCTTTATCCGTCATCTTTGCCTTTATCTGTCATTTTAACGGCCTCCGTAGCCCAGTGGGTAGTAACTCTGCCTACGAAGCTGGAGGTCCCGGGTTCGAATCCCGGTCAGGGCATTTATTTGTGTATTTATCACGAATATTTGTTCCTGAGTTATAGATGTATATGTATATAAGTATCTATATGTATGTATATATTATATATATCATCGCCTAGTACCCACAACACAAGCCTTACTGAGCTTACCGTGGGCCTAGGTTGATTTGTGTAAGATTGTCCCGTAATATATATTTTTTTTTTTTTTTTTTACACTTAGATAGATAGATAATTATCATAATACATTAATTTTACAATTTGGTTTCGTTTTATTTATGTTTGAGAAGAAGAGACAAAACACATTGTATTTAAAAAAGGTTTTTTAATAGACAAGGCATAATTTATCTCCACTTATAATAAATCTCTAAATTAAAAAAATAATCAGCCAGTTTGAAACTAAGCTTTCTGTGGTACGAATGTTCTCAGCATCCCATGGACGGAAAAATATGAAACATTTTATATAGGTACATTATTATTCCAGCTGCAACTTAGGATAGTTTTTATCCGACTGCGACAATTAATTTATTTTCCGTAATATACGACTTCATTAAATTTTTCATTTATTATTCTTAAAGTATATCGCCGCCACATCTGTCAGCTAAAAGAAACGTCAAAATCACAGTAATAAGAAATACTACGGACAAAATGGCGGAATTGCTTTGCCTTTCTTTCGCCTATTAATAATTTTAATCCCGTCTACGATATACATTGACGAGACACATAGGTACCAAAAGCAAATATAAAATTAATCGATTTTGATATGCGAACTTATATGCGCAAATGTCGAATTAAGGCGTAATTTGTACATATGTAACAACAAATTCGAACAATATAAACTTGGTTTTTTTGAATGGCACGCGCGCGCGCTCTTTGCGTATTCAGCCAAACCACGAAAACTGAAACTCGAAGTTCGTATATCTGAGGGCCTACCGCGAACGGCATTCGAAGTTTTCCCTCTCTGTCGCACTTATGTACGAACTTGTAAGTATGACAGAGAGGGGAAACTTCGAATGCCTTTCGCGGTAGGCGCTCTGCATTCCTGTCATTTGTTAGTGCGATAGAGATAGAGATACCCGAATATTTTCGAATTCCGAAGTTCGTGGTTTAAAAGAAAATACCCGGATGTCGGATAGATCTAAATTAATATTTTATGTGTGAATATGGTTAAAATTATTTGGAAATACTATTGTTGTTATTGTTTTAGTATATTTGACTAGCTTTAAGTTTAATATTGTACGTCCAAAATGGGCAAGCTGTTGGACTTTATTTTACCCAAAACAACTAAATGTACACAGTTCTGACAATAAAGAAATCTTATTTTATCTTATCTTATCGAAAATAGGGATGTAGACACTAAACAAAATAATCATAATGTTGTATTATCTCGAAAAAAAACAACGCAAGAGGCTATATAGGTAATCACTAAGTTATAAGTGTATAAAGTTTTAAGAGGGGGTTTGTTGCGTCTCTTTTCCGCAAAACGCACCTTTATAATGAAACGATTGTTTTTTACTATGACCCTCGAGGATCGTGACGTCACGCTCCCTGATCGTTTTCTCACTCTAACAAGCGACATTAAAACGATTGTAGCTTCGTAATTTTTTGAGATATTTGAATGAGTTTTTCGTTTCTTCTTTCTTTTGAAGTGAGTCTACAGCTACACCTCTATTTGGAAGACAAGCGGAAATAATCCATACTATCCATACTAATAATCCATACTTCCATACTAATATTATAAATGCGAAAGTGTGTCTGTCTGTTACCTCTTCACGCCTAAACCGCTGAACCGATTTAGATGAAATGAGCCCCGGGGAAGGACAAAGGGTAGTTTTTATATCTGAGGGGCTGAAATTGGGGGTGGAAATTTGTATGGAGCTACTTAAACCGCTGCACCGATTTAAATGAAATTTGGTATATAAATAGTTTGAGTCCCGGGGAAGGACATATAATAGGTTTTATCCCGGAAATCATCCCCTAAGGGGGTGAAAGGGGGGGGTGGGGTCGAAAATTTGGATGTTATCTATTTTGATGAAATTTGGTGAAGATATAGGTTAAGTCCTGGGAAAGGACATGGGATAGTTTTTACCCCAGAAATCATCCCCTAAGGGGGTGAAATTAGGGGTGAAAATTCGGATGGAACCCATTTTAATACAATTTGGTATAGAGATAGCTTGAGTCCTGGGAAAGGACGTAGGATAGTTGTAATTCCGGAAATCACTCCCTAAGGGGGTGAAATGGGGGGTGAAAATTTGGATGAATCCCGTTTAGATGAAATTTGGTATAAAGGTCGTTTGAGTCCCGAAGAATGACATTAGATAGTTTTTATCCCGAAAATCATTCCGTAAGGGTATGAAATAGGGGGTGAGAGTTTGGATAAAATCCATGTACCTAGATGAAATTTGGTATAGAGATAATTTGAGACCCTTCAAAGGATATATAATAGTTTTTGCCTCGGAAATCATCCCTTAAGATGGTAGAAGTTTGTTTGCATTATATTTTCTAAGTATTAAGTTCTACGCGGATGAAGTCGCGGGCAACAGCTAGTTGGTAATAAACTAATAAATAACACAGAATCGGTAATATTTTTATGAATAGGTGTGCTCCAGAACCTACGACATCTGTCGTAATTCTATATGTTTGTACTGAGATGTAATAGTTTGATGACAAAAAGTGTACTGAAATATTAGTTGTCATTAGCACCAAGTCTCGATGAAAATATTATAAAACATCATTAACGGTTGTTTCATAGACAATTAAAAGACATAATAGGTGAATATCCATTTCCGCGATTATTAGACACCTCCTTACTTACCAAATTACTATAGACACCAGGAGATGCGGTTGCGAGGGTGTGATACCGTGGTTGAACTTGAAGTGATACAATTACCGCTTAGCGCCATAAAGTCAGAGGATCAAATCCGTGTATAAATCTGAAATAAATCTGGAGATCAATATTAGAGCACATTTTTGAAGTACTGATGTTCCATGTGAATGGAATTTGTTTGGAGGTGTGTGAGTGAATGCAACGCACACGCATGGTTTATTTTCCTTATTCTTATGCATTCAAAGTAAGATTTTTTAACTGCTCGATTAAAACACGATTGGTAAGCAAGGTAAATAACCAGATAGAATGACCAGTGAAACAGTAGAGTAGAATAACATGTTGTGAGCCCGCTCGTGCTAAGGCCTGAAACACGTAGGCAATATCGCGATGCCGCCGCTTCATACTGGTGTACTCATTACGCACAAGTTTTCCTCGCCTGGTGACGCCATTACTTTAATAAACCTAATGTAATAAACTGTACAATTTACTTTTTCACTTCGTTGGGTTGCGCTGAAATGAGCGGATGTGGTTTGCTACGTGATATATGCTCGTTAAGAGTGTAGATGTACGCTGCCGTACAGTGCAATAAACTGTGATGATATCAATTGGGGATTACAACTCATAAACTGTTATAAAGACTAGTGAAAAACTACTTACTTAATTGTTATTGATGTGAAATTGTACTCAATAAATGCACTTTCATCATCAATATCATCAGTGTCTTTGCATCACCTTTGATGTTTCACTTGAAAATATTTATAAAGGGTAGGTATAGCCGTGTTTAGATGGCAAAACTACCGTTGACGAGAACATGGTTTTCCTTTTGCTCGGATAATTATCTTTATCTATCCAAATATCAAAAACCCTCCATGATGCGTTCAAGAACCGCACATTATGACCACAATAAAGACAGTTTTGTTAGAACAGATTTCTAATCTGTGAAAATGTTATTATTGCTAAATAACAACATCGATTTCGATAATATTATTTCATTCAAATTTCGAACGTCTCTGAAAAACAAAGAATTTGATTTAACCTCTATTCTAATATCTATCAAGATGACGTTTAGTTCGAAATGAATTGTCAATTTGCATACAAATTTAACAAATGTCGCACGTAAGTAAGATATCGAACGATATGAGAGTTGGATCCGACTCTAGTTTGTCTCTGAATTAAAAAAATTAACTATGACAGCTGCCAGAAAACAACGCCGCGATGCCGGTCATAATTAGCGGCTCCTGAGGGCCTACCGCGAAAGGCATTCGAAGTTTCCCCTCTCTGTCATACTTACGAGTTCATACGTAAGTGTGACAGAGAGGGAAAACTTCAAATTCCGTTTGCGGTAGGCCCTCTGAATGCATCATGGAGGCTTGTGATACGTGGATAGATAAAGTAGTGTATGTAACTGTACATAATTAGGCATTAAAACACTCGTGTGATGTTATTATGAAACTCGCCATCGGCTCGTTTCATAAACCCATATTCGTGTTTAGTGCCCTTCATTATATACAGTCACATAAACGACTATTATATACGTTGTTATTTCACCAAATATCAGCCCCAAAATCGTCGTGATTTTTGAGATAATTAAAAAAAAGGAAAATCGTTTTTATTTATTATCTACTAAAGTAGCAGCCCGATTTTTTTGAAATGTGCATATTATATGTAGATAATAGAGGACTTGTTATAAAAAAAACAATTACCATGAAATTTTATATACTTATAAGTAAAAAATAAAGATTTGTACTATTTAAAAACAATTTTTTTTTATTGCGACACCTTCCAATATTGGATATTTGTGTGACCGTGTGTACCTTACTTAATTTAATTTAATTGTGTTTGAACATTATGACTTGTAAAATGTACTTTTACCAATAAATATCTGTATTCTGTATTCTGTATTTTAATAAGCCGTTTAATACTCCACCACAACAAATATCACTCGGATCAATAGGTTAAAAAAAGCGAATTTGTAACCTCATACATAGGTTTCCCTTTACTAGGTAGGGTAGACACAACACTCTTTATGTACTAAGTAATTGGAAATATAATATTAAAGTCCTATAAATCTTTGCTGTTGAGACAAATACAAATATTAATACAAATCGTTTATTTGTTAGACTCTGACATTACATATTTATATAAAAAAAAATATATATATATAGTGGAAATAGATTTTGGGTCAGTGAGGGCAGCTACCAGATCACGTGTTGCTAGGCGATAATTTACTTTGAAAACAAAGTTTTAACCGACGAAAAATCAATCATCCCCTATTTTCCTACCCTTAGGGTTGGTTTTTTTTTTCCAAATTTATAGGTCCCATATAAACTTCGAGGTATATACCCTTTCCAATAAAAAAAGAATTATCAAAATCGAACTACTCTGTAAAACGTTATGCGTGGTCATACATAAAAAAAAAATATATATATACGCGTCGACTTGAGAACCTCCTCTGTTTTTTCGTCGGTTGAAAATGGTCTTAGGAGACTTTCCTTCGATTTCAAATTAATGGAGATTGGCGTGTACAGATTTTGGAAAAAACATACAGGGTGCGAGAAAATGGTAATTTTTGATAAACTTTTTTTTTTAATGCCAATCGGAGCCATTCCTGTCCAGGATCAAAAGCTTGTTTCGTACCAAAAATAAATTTTCGGCTAGAAAAGCCATAAATAGAGAAAACTTTCCCCATACAATTTGTATGAAAATGAAAAAGTTTTTTTTACATGTATTTTTTTATGTCAATCGTTTCCATTTCTATCCAGTATCAATAGTTTCCTTGGGGTCAACTTACGGTAATGTACAAAAAAACCAGAAATTAAAGAACTTTTTCTCCATAATAAATGTTTGAACACAGTTTTCTTATATATTTTTTTTTGCTGAATTTGAATTGGGTACATATAAAATTTTTTACTCCTAATGACCTCCGGAATGCGTGGTTAAAATCTTTCGGGATATTTAAACCCACGGTGTATAATGACCACCATTATTGCAACCAGTAACGTAACATCAGCGTTTTATCTGTGTCAGTATTATTATAATGTATGAAAAATCATAATTATATCGATAATCGATGTTAAATATTATGGAAATCTAGTTGTTCATGATTTGAAATCTAGTCGGCCATGGCGGTGCAATGGCGGTTATTCTAATGGTTCCCGAACACATCATTGAGGATTTATAATATGTGGGTAGATAAAGTAGTGTATGTAACCGTGTACATAATTAGGCATTAAACACTCGTGTGATCCTATTATGAAACTCGCTGACGCTCGTTTCATAAACTCACACTCCTCTTTGATACTCTTCATTATGTACAGTCACATAAACTACTATAATGTAAGCGATTTTATGTCGTTACTTGTTAAAAAAACCCGTTTAGATTGTGAAATTACACTAAAGTATAGGATGAAGATTATACATTTGTTTCAAATTCACATGTCATATCTTTTGATGCGTTTATTTCATCATCACAGGACTTTGCGTCTATTCCAGACGATTTAAACATTGCCATGGAGACATCGTTTTTGGTGACTGTAGAGGCCAATATACGAGGCATGGTCTTCCACATTTCTGGCAGACGAAATTCGTGCCATGGGCTCTAGTATCAGCTTGCTTGTTATTGTATTCACATTTACCTATACACTTTACTATAATACCTCATTACCAATAAAGGATGTCTATCTCTATGTCTATCTTTAATATGAAACTACTAACACTACTAATGTTTTTTTATGTTTTGATTGACGGTGCACAATAAATGAGCTAAGCTACAAAGTAGATATATTTAACTATCCCGCTGTAGTAATCATAAGACGTAAAGAAAACAATGGTTCTCGTTTTAACTTCAAGCAAAAATAACTGTCACAGCTTAATAAAAGCAGATTCAGAACCTCTTGAGCTTTTATTTACCCCGTCACATCTTCAACCGGATGACGCTTTAAAAACAAACTTCACGGCAATCCGTCTCAATACAATACCTTTAATTATTCAGGTGAGTATTTCGACGTCTCAAGATTTGAATTTACCTTATTAAAGTTTGCACAGCGGAGTTGAGGGCGTAAAATTTTAATAAGCCCCTGATTTCACAACATTGACAGCAGATGTAGACCTCCCTTCGGAGTGGGGCCATGAAGACAAAGCTTATTAAATAACGACCAACATTCCATTTGTATTAAAAACATGAATTCATTTACACATTTACTCGTATTATTATTTTACCCGATTTATGACACTACTCTCTAGCTGTCACCGCTATTTGTTTAGAAACATATCTGAAATTGGTGTTTTCCTTTTGTTTGACCTTAAATATGAACAAGTTACTTTATAGTTATAACAAAACACTTGGAACATTGTATGCCGCATTGTTTTAGAAAACGACGCTATGAATTTGTCAGTAGTTTCGCATTTACACTTTTGATGTTATCTGTCATTAATAAAACGACCAAATAACAGGACAAACAAAACAAAAACAGAGTCACAAAATCACCACCAACTAGACGTACGAATATACCGGCACCTCTAATGTAGAAACTTTCGTATAATAATCCAAAGTTCTTTGTTTTTAGTTTAGTTCTGTACAATTTGCAGGGCCGTTACAGTTGACGTTTCTCACCTCAATTTCCATCTTTTATATGAATCCGATAATGTCTGGCAGGCTTCCAGGAATTTGGTTCCTACCTCTACCCTGAGTATTCAGTTTGAATTATCGATTCGGCAACAATTGCTGTCGTTTGCAGAATGTATATATTTAAGTGGGATAGAATTACAGGCGCCAAATATCGAGAACATAGAACTGCTGTCTTTTGGAAATTAAGTAAAAATATAGTATGAAAATAATGTTTAATGTACAGCAATAATAATGTTAATCTAATAGAAAACTATAATGTTTCAGTACTATCACTACGGTTATTAATATTTTGCGGTACTTGAATTCTGAAAGAAAAATCCAACTACATCCAATGACACAAATGTTTTGAAAAAAATCATTAATTAAACCTGCAATTTTAATAAAGTCGCCAATTTAATGGCCATGGACTTAATAACTAGAACCTTTTACACAGCGAGCACTTAGCCTTTTTATACATATTCATGAACAACTCGCAGACGCTCTTCCTTACCATTCGTTCAATTAATTCCCGATATCTATCCCGATGTAGATAGAAAGCTAAATGGCCCTTGTTCAGTTCAAAGGTCGGATGCTAAAATAAGAACTAAACCCACTTACGATCTTGTGATAAGTAAATTTAAATATAACTCGACGTTTTAAAAGGATCCGCAGCTATGCATATTACAAGTCCCTAAGCAAAGAAAGGAAGCCTCAATAATCCGTTTGAAAACTTATTTAAGTAGTAAATTGATATAACCGTTCTATCGATACATTTTTTCCCTATCTATATGAAAGCGAGCTATGTTAAGGTGGTTCGATTGCCATACAAAGCGTTATTTGACATTCGCAGGCTAACGGCGTGGTATTTTAAAAAACTTATGTAACAAACTTTCATCAATTGGCTTCCCATTTGCGCCAAATTCCCCCTTTCCTAGAATAAACTTGTATAAACTAGATTAATTTGAGAAAAATAGTTTTCCCAAAATATCACGTCCCAAACCAATTTCTCAAATAAATCCAGTTTATACAAGTTTATTCTAGGAAAGGGGGAATTTGGCGCAAATGGGAAGCCAATTTATGAAAGATTGTTACATAATTTTCTTAAAATATCACGCCGTTGGCCTGCGAATGTCAAATAACGTTTTGTATGGCAATCGAACCACCTTAGCTGGTGTAACTTGTTTATAACCTAAGATGTATTAAATGCGTCTCTTAACAGTCTTAAAAATGTGCACTTAAAACGGAACAGTCAAAAACAATAATACTACTGCAGAGGCCGGGAAAATAGGGATTGCCCGTCAAGTAGATATACTTAGACTGGGGAGATATTTCTAACATTCTTCTGGAGTCACAAGTGTCCATAGGCTACGGTACCAGCTTAACATCAGGCAGGCCGTAAGCTTGTATGCCACCGTCGTTGTATAAAAAAAAACCGGTCAAGTGCGAGTTTGTCTCGCGCACCGAGGGTTCCGTACAAACTTTTACCACGCTTCATTAAGAAAAATCTGTGTTAGTTTTTCAGAGATAATTCTTTTTCAAGGAAACCAATGTCGATAATTATTTTTTTATTTGCTATAAGGTAAATTTTACCACTATAACAAAAAATGTTTTAGAATGTGCAATTCAAGCACTTTCATATGATACCCCACTTGGCCTACCAACCAGGCTTTAAATTTTTGTTCTCCCTCTTATGCGTCCTTTTTTATAGAATTTAAAAATATATCTTTAAAAATTTTCATTTTCCATACACGTGAATTAGCATTGTTTACAAATATTCCAAATTTCAAATTGATAGCATTATTAGTAGTTCCTGAGATATTTAACTTTGTGACAGACAGACAGGCAGACGGTCGCACCATAAGGGTTCCGTTTTTAGGGTTCCGTAGCCAAATGGCAAAAAACGGAACCCTTATAGATTCGTCATGTCCGTCTGTCTGTCTGTCCGTCCGTATGTCACAGCCACTTTTTTCCGAAACTATAAGAGCTATACTGTTGAAACTTGGTAAGTAGATGTATTATGTAAACCGCATTAAGATTTTTATACAAAAATCGAAAAAAAACATTAAGTTTAAGGGGTCCCCATACTCAGAACTGAAACTCAAAATTTTTTTTTCATCAAACCCATACGTGTGGGGTGGTATCTATGGATAGGTCTTAAAAAATGATATTGGGGTTTCTAACATCATTTTTTTCTAAACTGAATAGTTTGCGCGAGAGACACTTCCAAAGTGGTAAAATGTGTGTCCCCCCCCCCCTGTAACTTCTAAAATAAGAGAATAATAAAACTAAAAAAAATATATGATGTAAAATTCCACCGAAAATTGATTTGAACGAGATCTAATTAGTAGTTTTTTTTTAATACGTCATAAATCGTAAACCGCAATTTATTTCACGGAACCCTTCATGTGCGAGTCCGACTCGCACTTGGCCGCTTTTATTACCTTATTGGTCCGGAACCCTAAAAACATGCAAATAAGAAAATAAAAGTACAACATTTTTTTTTAAATGGACTGATCTCCGTGGTGTTATGTCACAAATTACAAACCAACTAACGATGCGGAAGCTGTATGTTTTGAATGCAACACTAAGGTTGCACAAAAGTCTAGATTGTAACCCTATATCAGAAACCCATCGACGTAAAAAAGACGTAGCCCCCCTATCAACCTGTAAATCTATGTTTGCCAAAAGGCATAAATTTACAACAATGTAAACAGAATTGTCACTATCCATTCATTATTGCTGTATAAATGTAAGATCTAACTAAATGGCTGAAACATCTAAGCTATGACGCAACGGAGACACTATTGTACCGCGCAAATTATTAACCACCATTGGTTTTTTTAAGTATGTTAACACCCCTTCTGTGTAGTAGGTAGTCAAAAGTGGCCAGTTTTTATGCATATAATGGCCAGAAATATTTGAGAACAACTCAAAAACCAAAACGAGAATGTAATTTACTTGAAAACATGTAAAAAAAAACTTTTTATTTAATTAGTTCAATAAAACTTAAAACACCGGCTACCATATTCCGCTAAAGGCATTAAACCACTACGTCAACAATGGGCTATGATCAAGGCTTTATGACCTGCGCGGTGTCGGTCATCTCAGTAAGCTCTGTGTAGTGGACATCGGCCTCAAGAGCTGTTCGTAAACTAGCCGGCTTTGACTTAATGAATTTATTGTTCAGCCTTTTGAGGGGTGTTGTAAGGAATTTTCTCGTAGGATAAACTTGTAATAATAGGAAAAATAAAGTAGTCAGTAGAGAAATAGTAAGGATTTAAACGAAAATATATATAATACCTTTATTACCTAATCCAGAACAAGCTATACTACTGAGCCCACGGTTCTGCCCAAGTGAGATTCGATCAGTGTCAATCAGTTTGTTTATTCAATCCCAAGGGCGTAAATAGAAGAAAAATACTTAAGCTTATTTGGTGTACAGTCTCATCACAATTAGTTCAGTAGTTAAGGTGTGAAAAGGTAACAGACAAACATATAGTTACTTTCGTATTAATAATATTAGTATGAATTAGTAGAAATAACATTAACAACGAATCTTAAAGTTGACAGTAGTCTATCTAAATATTTATAGTCTAAGACCTACTTAATTTACTTAATATTTATCTCGTTTCTACTCTTACTGTAACCTATTCAAGAATTTAATAGCCGCACTCGATCATTATCTCTATTGAAACTCGTTGATTACCATAAAATGAGCTGCCGATACGTCTTCGTAAAGTTACTTACTGTGTTATGAGAAGTTAAACGCTAAATTTGCATGGAAATTATATCGCGTCCGCTTGTTCATAGGAAATTTTACTAATTAAAACGCCTTCGGAACGGGGATTCCGGTCCAATTAAAAGTTTCTCAGTGAGGAAGCTATTGTGTAGCAATTGATAATTTGGACGGCCAGCATGGCATGTTTTAATGCTTTGTTCTGACGACTAATTTGGAACAAAAAATCGGCGATGGAAGACATTGTGAGTAAATATAGCTACTTATCCGACAAGAGAGTAAAGTTATTTATGCTGCAAGTGCCGATTTTGAGTCCCGAAGCAAGCGATGAATTTGGAACAAAAAATCGAAAATAATTACATTGTGAATAATAAAAAAACCTATTTGAGTGTTCGATACTGTTTTTTGAGACTATTTTTCATTTCTATTATAAGTAATTTCTAATTATGTATGTAAATATAGATTGTTCCAATTGTATACGATTACAGTGGAAAATTGCATACAGATTGTCTGATGGCAAGTAGATACCATTAGCTATGGACTTCAGAAGAATTGATTTGAGATTACTGATTCGAGGATTCGAGGTTGGAGGGTCCTGTGTCAACAACTTACAACACGTATTCTTGGTAGCTCTAGCAACCTTGCTCCTTACCAAGAACACAACACCAGCTACCTACAGCTCAAGAAGTAGTTTTATCATCAAAAAAAATAATTTATTTCAGTAACTTATAAATACGTATACAAGTATCTGTGCTGGTGCCTCTTTTTAAGTATATAATATACTTGTGCTAAGAAGATCACCGGCTTCATGGCTGTGCTCTTCCATTAGGGGGAGGTACTTTAGGAGATGTTCCAAATATGAATGAGATGACATTATTCCGTTGTGTCCTACCTCTCTTTATAATAAATAATTATACAACTTCAATGATATAATGTCTTTAACAACTTTGCCTTATTAGATTGTCTGGCTCATTCCCTGCTCTCACGAAGCCAATGTTACAAATACTACGGCCTAATTTCACCCCGCTCCTTGCAATATGATTAATTACCGTATGTCAGTGTGGAGTGATTGTTTGCCCCGTGCTCTGCCACACTATCGTTTGTCAAACTAATTTATTTACTAGCGAACTCCGTCTGCGCCGTATTGACGTATTCTATAACGTCAAAACTTCGTTCAACTACATTGACGTTGTGAACAAATAACAAGTAAACAAAGAGAAGGATAATTAATTAAATGCTTAGGTATTATTTTCAAGTTGTAATTATGTATATAAAAGCATTATTTATTTCATTAAAATCCTGCTCAACTCTTTGAGAAACAAAGGCAAATCCAAAAACATAATCGTACCCAGAATAAATCAAAAATTAAAAACAGGCACAATTACAGCTCTCCGTACTTTGTACATATACCTAAATGCTTGCATCTACATATGCTTATCTAATTTGTCTGAGAAGTAATAAGAACGAGATAAAACTTCATTAAAAATCTATATTTTTCAATCCTCTGTTAATCTTTTGCATATTCATCAGCTCGCCAATTTCTCAACTTAATCAATTTCCTTCGGCGTCAACTACGATCTACGATCAATTGGTAATATAATTGAGCGTTGAACTTAAATTTTTACACCCGATTTCTTTAGTTAGTTCCTTGCTATTTGAAAACCCTTTACTTGACATGAGTAATGAATGAGTACCTAAGCTAGGCACGTATTTAGGAACGTTTGATTTACCTACTGGATGCTGAAAATGTGTTGGGATAAAATATTTGTCCACGTGTAATAACCACAAAATAAACAAGATTTAATTCACAATATCAAATTATAATAGGTACCCTTCGCTAAAAACTGTTTTTTTTTTTGTTTGCCACAATGCTGGGCGTATTTGTTATTCATCCATACGAACACATTGGGAATTCGATACTATTGAAATTGGCCAACCCAAATTGATGTGGATTCCCTTCAAATTTCAAAGCGAGTTAGGTATTATTGGAATTTTCATGAGTTTGGCGTTGGATGGAATGTTGAAACAGAGCTCATGTTAGGTATAGAAAAGAGATAAGTATATATTTAAAAAAAACTTTAGAACTCGCTAACGTCAGAAATGAACTCAATCAGCAAAATCATTTCAGATGTCTTGAAAATTTACTATTTTTACGCAAGTCCTACTCTAAAAGCTTATTATAACGAGGATATAAATAAGGAGAAAACCTAAGGGCCTATGCACACCGCGTTTTTTAACGCGCTGTCGACGCGCGTTTGTATCGAATCACGAGTAAATCGACACAAACGCTCGTCGCCCTTAGAGTACACGTACTCGTAACAACTACCTAATTGAGATTGGATGAAAATTTTAGAAGTGCCTGATAATTTTTGTTGGTGATAGGAATAACTTTCCTTAGCACCAGAAAAAAGATGCAGACTTTTCAGCTGCGTCAATTATTTTTGAAAAATATAAACATTTCCTCACTTAGGTTTTGGGTTTAGGACGGGCCGGCGAATAAGACACTTTGCTCGACCCGTCTCATATTACAAAAAATATCTTTAAAATCCGTGGTAAACTGACACTGGCAATGATATTGACAACTGCAGCCGCTAGGTATATTTCTTATTGCCAGGGTCAAATATAAAAAAATAAATAATATGAGACAGATCAAGGAATAATAATTGACGCAGCTGAAAAGTCTGCATTTTTTATGGTTTTAAGGTTCTTCCTATTACCAAAAAAATTATCAGGCACTTCTAAAATTTTCATCCATTCCCCATTCTTGAATTTGTCTAAAATATTATTTGTGTAGCCCCTTTAGCAATAATAATATATCGTAAGTATTTTACGTTTGTTCAATTTCAACACACAATTTGTTATGTGATACTTTGTGGTCTCAATTTAGAATCATCAAACTAAACTAAATGTGTTTCAGATTAGGGTTGGCAACTCTTTATATCTCCATTCTGGAAGACATTTCGTTTCAAATAATCATCAAGAAGCTAACAGTTTATTTTATTTCATAAAATTTATGAAGAAATCAAATAATTTCATTACAGCGTTGAAAATTAATAGCTTTTAACTTGCCGCTATGCATTTCTGACCTACAATACGATTAAAATCAGTTAACGATTCTGATGTTAGCTACAAGTAGCGCCGCAAGCTGGTGTCAGAGGGGTCGGGCGGGTATGCAAGAGGCGACTCGAGGCTAACTTCAGAATCGTTAACTGATGTTAATCGTGGTGTACGTTATTATAAATACAATAGAAACATATCTCGATAGTGCATGCATGTTTAAGAAATGCCCTTTCCGTATTTTTTTAATCTAGAGGGAAAGAAGAGGAAGATTTTTTACGGACCAAATCAAGGAAAAGGTGAACAGCGTGTCGTATCAGGATGTCAAGAAGAAAGCAAAGAATAGACAGGAATGGAAATCTTAAATATATGACGATAATCATGTAAGTACTTCGTTGCAAACGAAATGTGTCCCACTTGCTGGTATTGGATTGTGGCGAAATTTGGCATAGTGAGAATGTAATATTAAGAATAAAGCTGCGTTGGTCTGATGATGAACATGAAAAGCGACCATATGAACTTCACATTTACACATGATACACCCGTCGTGTTAGTGTTCGTTAGAATCACCTTAACGAGTTGTTGCTATCTGTACAAAAAAGGTAAGTTTCCGGCAATTATAGCTTGTTAGAAAAATATTTTTTTGATAGAAACCGTTTGATAGATTTTGTAGATATTTACACAGCGCTTCATGTCGATTAAAGATCATTCAAAATAATGATTAAAAAAAAACAGAAAGTAACTTCCTAATTCATATATTTCCATAAAATTAATAGGTGAATAAAGTCACCTTAAGTTGATATATTGTGTAATCGTAAAAAGACTAAACTAAAACAATCTATTTACTATTTTAGCAATGACCCTATCGGAAACGTAAACGTGTATTTTATACTGGCTCCGATTCAAATATTTAATTAGTTTATTATTAGTCAGATTGCGCTCGCCCAATTGAATCTGCAAATTGTCAGTCGACAAATTAACTTCGAATGTACGATCGTGATTTTAACACAGCTCGGGTTAAAACTTGATTAAATGTTACGCCTATTGTCTGTCATGATGTGCATTTTGAAAAGGGTGGAAATTAAATGTACTCGTAGGTGTATGTACATAGGTACATTGATTTATGTTTAAATGTTAAATAAAGATATTTTATTTATCTTTATTTATTTATTGAAATCAATGTGTGAATGACACACAGTTTCGTTTACGGAGTGAATGACATACATACTACATAATTATCGCAAGTACACATTAAATATACATTTTATGGATGAATCGGTGATGCTGACCTTATAACATTATTATTATACAACAAAATCGATAAACCGTCAAAATTTCGATTACCATTTTTTACCTAGTACCTAATGATTTTTTTTAAATATTTAAACAACTTTTTCTAATTCACTAGCAATAAGAATCCTTAGCAACTACGGGTTAGAAAAATCTTATAGCACAGATAGTCCAAGAAACTTTCCATCAACCAATCGATCTTAAGTGCTGGAGATATTATGAAACTTGCAATCCGGCCAGTTTGCTCACGTACGCAATATATGTCGTCTGGAAAGTTGTGCGGCATTGTAATTGGCCGTAAATTCATATACGCTTATGTTGGTACCGCTGCCTTATTTAGTATAATACCCTCATTAGAGATTGTTCTGTAAATTTGTCGAGTCATAAATATATATTTACATTACATTTTGGTCTAATAATATTGACTTTAGTTGTATTTTATCTTTCGAAAAACACTGGTATTTTAATTAAAAAAAACGGCCAAGTGCGAGTCGGACTCGCACATGAAGGGTTCCGTTAAATAAATTGCAGTTTACGATTTATGACGTATTAAAAAAAAACTACTTACCAGATCTCGTTCAAACCAATTTTCGGTGGAAGTTTGCATGTACATCATATATTTTTTTGAGTTTTATTATTATCTTATTTTAGAAGTTACAGGGGGGGGGACACACATTTTATCACTTTGGAAGTGTCTCTCGCGCAAACTATTCAGTTTAGAAAAAAATGATGTTAGGAACCTCAATATCATTTTTGAAGACCTATCCAATGATACCCACACGGTTTGATGAAAAAATTTTTTTTGAGTTTCAGTTTTGTGTACCCCTAAAACTTAATGTTTTTTTTCGATTTTTGTGTAAAAAATCTTAATGCGGTTCACAAAATACATCTACATACTAAGTTTCAACAGTATAGCGCTTATGGTTTCGGAAAAAAATAGCTGTGACATACGGACGGACAGACAGACGGACATGACGAATCTATAAGGGTTCCGTTCTTTGCCATTTGGCTACGGAACCCTAAAAAACCATTTAGGTTCACGCTTTTTGGAAAGCGCTCGTCATGACGATACACTAAGTAAGACAATGGGCTCGATTTTTTTAGTATTCCACCAATCTTCATGTACAGTAAAGTGTAAAAATATGGGTGGTGCATACAACTTTCTCATAAATATGTCCCATCGCTCTTACTTAGCGGATTCAGGTTTCGGAACATATTTATGAGAGGATTAAATCGATAAATATTTTTGCACTTATTTATTTATTATTTATTTAATTTATTTTATAATAACAATACGTGTATCATTACAGTCCCCCAATGCGATAGCGTACTACGTACTTGACTGTACTAAAGCGATACTGACACGCCAACTTTTTCCCATATGAGTGTGAAACTTAGTTGAAAACATGAAGGTGACTTTGGAATAGTACGCCATAACACCCTAATGTCGTAGTTGATGCCGTGGGCACGACAACACCCAAAGGTGTTCCTGGCGTCCAAAGGGCCAAGGCAACCAGAAGATACCTTTTCATGCCTTTCATCTCAGTAAGACAAAATAATCCTTTTTAACAGTGTTTTCTTTACTGCTTTCAGATGGCGTTTATGTGCACACTAGCACCACTGGTAAATAGTTGTACTCGTATTTAGGTATCTTTTGAATACATCATAATAGTTTGTACGTTGCTGGATTCGTCAATCTATACGTCCAAAGTTAAAACGGCCGTTTTTCTTTTGAGTTCATAGATCGACGAACCTAGCAACATAGCTTTCTGTCTGTCTGTCCGTCTGTCACCAGGCTGTATCTCATGAACCATGATAGTAAGACAGTTGAAATTTATACAGATGATGTATTTTTGTTACCGCTATAACAACAAATACTAAAAAACAGAATAAAATAAATGTTTTAAGTTTTTTTTTCCATTCGTGTTTTTTGCCGTTTTTATGGATAATGGCACTTACGGAACCCTTCGTGCGCGAATCCGACTCGCACTTGGCGGTTTTTTTTTAATATCTATCGTTAAATTTAAATAATCACAAATATCACAATTATGGAGTCAAGTGGCTTAACATATTGCGAAAGATCAAAAAAGATTACTTAGCTTTAGTAAAAGATCTACATCTACAAGCATAGAAGTAGATAATTTTAATCAATGTTACTTTCCGGATATATGAACATAAACAAAAATAACACACATAATAAGTAATGATACTTGGATAATTTAAGTTACATGGTATACACACAAAGTAAGCAAAAACGTTGCGTTTAAAACAACATCCGCATTTTATGTGTCCGCAATTTTATTCTTAACCGCGTACAACACTTTTAAAAAAGAAATTATAACGCAAATACAGGCTTTATTCAAATTAAGCTCATCTCTTTGCTGTTTAGTTTATATCATCCTTTTATAGAAGTCACCTAAAATGTATGCTTTTGAAAATGTATAATTGTTTGTGTCACGATTCTCTTTTAAATAAATTAGACAAAGTTGTATTTTAAAGTAGGACTTTTAACAAATACCTATGTAATGCATTCAAATTAAATATTTTGTTGTCATTGTACAGGCAATAGCAGTATACCATCAAAGTTATAATTTTACCCCTAAGTCTGGGGGCACGGAAGTGCACCCGCCAAGACTAGCCAAGCGAAGCGCAAGGGCAGGGCACTACCAACCTTTTCTCGAAGCGCTTCGGCGTTTTTTTTGAACCCTAAGCGAAGCGCAAGGGCAGGGCACTACCAACCTTTTCTCGAAGCGCTTCGTCGTTTTTTTTGAACCCTCATAATTTGGGTTTGGATTATATCAATGTGGAAGGGCTTGATGAATTTAGAGAACTTTTTATCGTTTAAACATCTTTATTGTCTCGTTGCTCGTTACAATCTGACACCTTTTTCGGAAAAATCAAAAAACAACCTCGCTTATGTTTCGAACCAAAATTCAAACTAGACTCTCCAAAGAGTCCCGTCATAATATTCCATTCCTACATTCTCGGCCGTCCTGAAAGCATCCTGTCCTCAGGCATGCACAACTCAATCCTTGTCACGCCAGTCAAGATCTAAAATAAACAACGTACAACGTACGCACAATAAAACTAACAAGTTATTCTAATATGAACAAGTAAACATAATTAGCCATTAACTCAAAAATTAACCCACCTTGATTATTCATTAAACACACTGAACCCACATCTAACAGGTTCGAAATCAACAAATGTTCTAACAAATTCTCGCGTCTGTGACCAAACATAATACTTAAACAGTTAACATATTACAATTTAAATAACTATCACCGTTTTACCTCATATAACAAAATAGATACTCTAGATGCATTAAGGTTTCTGCACCATCTTCAATAAAGAATAAACGTAAACATATTCGTTATGATGACCATGAATGGGGCCGTTTTTACCATCATTAATAAATAAAAAAAAAACGAACAACCTACCATTCATCTCATTCACTCAAAGAAATTATAATCACTCACCAATATCCTCATCTTCTCCAGCCATAGGCCACTGCTTCATGTGATCTGCTGAAGTCGAAGTTTTGCCGGGTCCCTCGGTATCCTGTGACAGCTTCTCGACATCGTAACGGTCGTTTCTCTTAACATTGGTAACTCTGTATGGTCCAAGGAACTTAGGCTTCAACTTTAGACCATGACCAAACTGCGTCCTTTTTATAGCGACCAAATCTCCAACATTATACTTCTTACTCTGCTTTCTTCCTCTATCATAATTCTTCCTATTTTCTTCCTGCATTTTTAGTATCTGTAATTTAGCATTATGTCGCAAATCTTCTCGAGCTTCGTCAAACAGCTTAGCGGTTTCCTGCTCTAGCAAATTTACCACCTCCAAGTCATCCTTATTTCTCATTCTTGTTCCCATCAACAGCTGGAATGGTGAAGTACCTATACTTCGCTGATAAGTGCTGTTCAGTGCTCTTTGCACCCGACCTATATGTTTGTACCACACCATTGGATCCTCGATACACAGCTTTGTCAGCATGGGAATGATGATTCGATGGATCCGTTCCACCTGGCCGTTCCCTCTTGGTTGGCCTGTTGTGATGGTAATATGCTGGATTCCCTCGTCTTCACAATATTTTCTAAAAGCTTCGCTCGTGAATGCCGTCCCTCTATCTGTAATTATTCTACTGGGATTTCCAAACACCTGTTAGTGAACTAGTAACTTGCTTATCACCTCTGCTGTTGTAGTTGACTTTGTGGGAAATAACCAAACAAACTTCGTGAATGCGTCTACCATTGTGAGTATATGGTTATATAATTTTCGTGTTTCTGTCAACGGTCCAACATGATCCAAATGCAGGGTATGCAGTGGGGTAGCTTCCTTTTCAATCGGGTTAAGATATCCTTCTTGTTTCCCTTCTTTCCTGGTTGCAAGTAAACATGGGATACAGCTAGTCATTACCTCTTCTATCCTCCTGTCAATATTTCTTATGTAAAAGTCTTTACTAACGGCTTCTTTCATCTTTCTCATCGCAAAATGTCCTTGACAGTGTACTCTTTCCACGACTTCTCTTTCCATTGCTCTTGGTACCACCACTTGCTTTTGATCTCCTTTATACAGTATTCCATTATCAAGCCAGTAATCTTGATAAGGCCCTTCTGTAAGTACTGCTTTGATAGCTTTCAGCCCATCGTCTCTGTCCTGAGCCATCTTCAGCTGATCGTGTAAACTATTCTGGATTGTACCTATGTAAGGATTACGGCTTAAAGCGTCTACATGTCTCATTCCAGTGCCCGCTCTGTGCTCCATCTTGTAGGTATATGGGCTGAGTGCCATTACCCATCGAGCGACTTTGGCAGTTAAATCCTTCTTCTTTAGGGTCAATTCCAAGGCCTGACAATCTGTGATTATTTTGAAGTTGATTCCAAACAAATAGTGATGAAACTTCTTCACTCCTTCAACAACTGCTAAGGCTTCCAGTTCATAGCTGCTATATTTACTCTGTGCCTCGTTCATCTTCTTGCTCATGTAATGGACTGGATGAAGACCCGTACCTGGATGATATTGCATTAGGATAGCTGCGATGGCTTTACTTGAAGCATCACAGTGCAACTCTGTATTCAAATCTGGGTTAAATATCTTCAACACCGGTCCAGTAGCCATCTTCTCCTTTAGTATTTCAAATGCATTTCTCTGCTCATCATTAAAAACAAAATCAGCATCCTTCTTTAATAAATCTGTCAGCGGTTGTGATATTGTGGCAAAATTTGGAATATACTTTCTGAAATATGATGTGAGACCCGTAAAACTATGCAGTTGCTTTATAGTTCTTGGCTCCGGATATCTCAGTACTGCCTCTGTTTTCTCACTGCTTGGCCACACTTCACCAGCTCGTATGTTGTGGCCCAAGTACTCTATCTCTTGGCACACCAGCTTAGCCTTTTTCCAATTGATCTGAAGTCCATAAGATGACGCCACCTCCAGTACTCTCTTCAGTCGTTCTACTGCCTCTCGTTCATCTTGTGCTGGAATTACAATATCGTCTATGAAAATGCTCATTATACCTTCCATTATCAGCTCTCTGAAAATGATGCTGACAAACCTCATAAACATCTTTGGACATATGGACAATCCAAACGGCGCGCGAAGAAACTCGTATTGAGCCTGATGTGTCACAAACGATGTGTACTTGACAGACTCTGGGCTAACCTTCATATGGAAAAAGCCGTTCTTCAAATCCAAAACACTAAATACTTCAGCGTGACTCAGCTTGTCTATCAAATCTTCAATGATAGGCAGGGGAAACTCATCTTTCACCAGCTTTCGGTTCAGTAACCGGTAATCCACACATACTCTTGTAGTACCATCTTTTTTAGGTACCAAAACCAAAGGACTAGAATACTCGGAATAACTTACTTGAATAATCCCTGCTGCAAGCCACTCTTCCATTTGCCGCTCCACCACCTGTTGCTCCTTCAAAGATATCCGTCGTGGGCGCTGCGCAACTGGAACGTCGTCCTTCAAAACTATTTTCAACTCAATAGGCGCCTCTCGTGTTTGCATCGGTTTGTAATTGGTTACACACTGTATAACCTCCATCTTCACCTTTTCATCTTGGATATGTCCTATAACAAAATCATTACCTACTGCAAAACAATTCATTCGACTCATCCACTCTGGTTCTAAAAAGGTAATTGACCCTCCATTCATAATCATCACCACGTCTTTCAAAAACTCCTGGCCAATTATCACATCGTACGGTATAGTACCTTTAGGCACAATATGAAAAATTACATCGTTATACACCTTATTATCGATCGTTATATTCGTAAAAAACTGACCTAAAGAACATACTTTAATAAGTCCAAGTCCAGAGAACACAAATTTATCATCACTCGTTTTCTCGCCGATTGCATTCTTGAAGTCTTCGCACATCAGATTTACTTCGCTTCCTGAGTCGATTAGGGAAAACGCCGATCTTCCAGAAATAAACACTTTCTTTGTCGGTTTATTCATCGTAGAAATAGTAATATTATTGTTGCACGCCGACTGCGAATTTTTCTCCATCGAATGTTTTGACGTTGACGCTGTCAAATTCAAACCTTCGTTTCGTTCGTTGTCATTTTTCCTAACCTCTGTGACGCCAGTATAATTTGACGTTTTGTTCGCCGCACTACTTTTGTTTCTCGAATCCGCTGTCATCGGCCATGGTGTTCCGGAACCGGATGCCGTCTGGTTCGGACATTGCCGACCAATGTGTCCGTATTCGTTGCATCGAAAGCATTTTACGCCCTTGGTGCATGTTACTGACAAATGATCATCTTCTCCACATTTGTAACATCGTTTTCTCTTTTCTTCTTTTTTGACCCCAGACGCAAAATGATGGGTGTTGTTATAGTTATGCACCGGCTTAGATTTTAATTTAATTTTCTCGTACAAGGCTAACTTTTCTTTGAGCACTGGGTACGTCGTTGCGCCGTACAAAATTACCTTGTTGGGTTCGTGATCTTCTATGCCGTCTATTATATACTGTATGGACACGTAGTCCGGGAACTTTGCACGCTTACCGAGTTCCTTCATTGCCAACATGAATTGATAGAATGACTCATCTTTACGCTTCTTGCGGCCAGCCATAATCTCGTGCATTTCTTTGCTGTTGGCCGAGTCTGTGAATTCCTTTTGCAAGGCCGTCTTCAGTTCTTCGTACTTTTTGAATGTTTTCTCCGATTGGAGCCATAATGCCGCCGTACCAACTATCGTTCTGCGCGCAATAACTAGCTTCTGCGACTCCGTCCAGCCGAAAATCTCTGCATTGTCTTCAATATCTTGCGCCCACTTAGTCGACGAGTGTGCCTTGTCCTCGCCACTAAATTTCATGATACCTTCCAGCATCGTCATGGAAGATAAAGCGCCGCTCAACTCAATCTCTATGCGTCTATCGCTCGAACCCGCGCTTGCACCGTCGTCCTTCTTAGTCTCAGGAGCCATCGTTCGTCGTCGTTCACCGTAGGTATCTTCGTAGTAATCTTATTCGTCGTGAGTTGCTACGTATTTCGTCGTTGTATCATCCGCGATCGTACACCGTGTCGTGGTTCACCGTATAATTTAGAACGTTAATTTACTAAAAAATCCATGTTCAGTATTCTAAAAACTCACAAGCCTAGCGACGAGCCCCCATTTGTGGAAGGGCTTGATGAATTTAGAGAACTTTTTATCGTTTAAACATCTTTATTGTCTCGTTGCTCGTTACAATCTGACATCTTTTTCGGAAAAATCAAAAAACAACCTCGCTTATGTTTCGAACCAAAATTCAAACTAGACTCTCCAAAGAGTCCCGTCATAATATTCCATTCCTACATCAAATAAACAGAATTCTCGGAATATGATGTCAATAGTGAAATTATTAAACATATAATGTTTCAATTGCATAGCTCTTATACTTTAGATTTTATTGATATTTAAAAAACGCCGATTTCACTGACTCACTCACGTTGATCATCAAAACCTCTAGGGTACTTCCTGAAGTCCTAGAAAGCTGAAATTTGGTATGTATGCCAGTATTAGTACACAAACAACAAAAAAAATCTAAAAATTTGAACGCTTACCCAACTCCTTAAACTAGGGGATGAAATTTTGTATGAGACTTCCCTTACACTTCTTTAGAAATTACCTTACAAAAAGGAATGAGATCCCACTATAACATTACATGTAAAGTGACCAAGACTCCCTTGCTCATATAGCTTTCAGCGTTACGTTAAAAAGATATCAGATCATAAGTAGCGCCAAGCTTCCTACACCAGACGGCGTAACTCTACCACCTCCAGCAACGCTCTAAAAATTATATATCTTGGCTAAAAGTCCGTCGCTATTATAAATTTATTCAGCGCGAGAGTCTATGCGGCGACCGGGATGTGCCCAACAAAGCTATACTTTTTAGCCAAGTTGTAAAATTTTGAAAGCGTGGCTGGTAGTGGTAGAGTTACGCCGTGTGGTGTAAAAAGCTTAGCGCTACTTATGATCTGATATCTTTTTAACGCTGAAAGTTTTGTGAGCTAGGGAGTCTTGGCAATCACTTTACATGTAATGTTTTGGTAGTTGAATTTATTCGTGATCATAGCTCTTAAAGATTCTCTTATATATTTATCAGATAGATAGATCTTAAATATTTATTACTCTCATCGACGGCTTGTTGCCGTCACCGTCGAGGTGGTCAACACGAATTTAAGCCAGAAAACGGATGACAAATACTGCATTCATTTTATATGAAAACATTCACGACGTAGAGTTCGAGTAGACGAGTGATACCTTAAAAACATTACTTTCTTATTTATCCTGTTCTGACATTACTTCACTCAGTATGATGTGCCTTGTAGCACTTTGACATAAATACTTGAAGTGACACCGTTATATTTCTCGAAATCAGACTAGCGAGATAACATGTATAAGAGTCTTTGACCAGTGTGTGTTGCCAGTGATGACATATGGAACGGAAACGTGGTCGCTTACTATGGGCCTCATAAGAAGGCTCAAAGTCACTCAAAGGGCGACGGAGAGGGCTATGCTGGGAGTTTCTCTGCGCGATCGCATCAGAAATGAGGTTATCCGCAGCAGAACCAAGGTAACCGATATAGCCCACCGAATCGCTAAACTTAAGTGGCAGTGGGCGGGGCACATTGCACGTAGAACCGATGGCCGTTGAGGTGGAAAGGTTCTCGAGTGGCGACCACGTACCGGAAGGCGCGGCGTGGGTAGGCCCCCCACAAGGTGGACTGATGACCTGGTAAAGTTCGCGGGAGTCCGCTGGATGCGGATGGCGCAGGACTGGCCATTGTGGCACTCTTTGGGGGAGGCCTTTGTCCAGCAGTGGACGTTTTTCGGCTGTCATGATGGTTTATGATTTTAAAACATTATAATTTGACCAATCAAAACACTTCACCGTATTAATTAAAGCCACCAATCACAACCCTTTTCAAAAACATTTGTATTTGCTGTCGACCAATCAGGAAACAGAATTAATTTCAAACATCAGGAGTTATTTATTCCCCAACTCACAATCATTAAAAAAATACACGCCTCTGACCGTTCTATAGCCGCGTCCAAACGTTGGAGCGTGGTTGATTGCATACATGGCATAAGCTATGAGATTGAGCGGGATAGACTGCTGTCTATCTAGCTTTATGCTGTCCCTGTATGCAGTCCGCCGCGTTCGGCCGTTTGGATGCACCTATAAACAGTCAGAGGCGTTTATTCTTGGTGTCAATATTTGTATCTGTGTCAAGCAGTTTATTAAAAAATCATGCCGCCAAATTGGACAATCTTTTTGCCGTGGAATTTATTATTGGCTGTGGATGAATAATCTTTGTTTTCACTATTTTCTCGCAGTCGAAGTGAAAAGTAGAGTGTAAAACTCTGGTCTAAAAGCCATATTATGTTACCACTCGAACACCATCTCGTGGTGATAATTATGGCTTATTTTAGACCCTTGTCATACAATCTACAATTAAATAAAAACATTCCTGTTATAATAAAAATAAGAAAATAGTTTTTGAATAATAATAATAATAACAAATTAAATAATATGTATATGTGTTTTGTGTGTATGTACATGTTATACCTATTTTTATATTTTTTTGTGATTTGTCACCATTTTAAGAAATCAAGGATGTTTCGGTTCCTATTATGGGATATTGTGTGTACCAGGGTCAATCAACTTTTTCACCCACACTTTTTCTGTCTCCTGTGTTACTTTTTACAAACTTTCAAATCAATATATTTCAAACCTGTGTCTATCAATCCAATTAAAATCTGTGGCATATCGTAACTGCTGGTGTAAACCATCGTTATGCACAATTGGGTACCTGGTTTATAGCAGTTTCTCTAACAAACATGACAGTTCTGTATCTTGCGTTACCGGACATAATACTGTGGGTCCAAAAGTTGATTGGCCCACCACCCCCTGTCTATCAATGGGTCTCGTAATAGGGTGAAAGTGTGTTGTGGACGATGTGGTCTAGCAAATTTTATTATCACAGCAATATCAAATTTTCTACATCATAAAACCAACAACTGCAACAAAAACTGACATATGTACTCTAGCTGCCTCATTTTAAGAATGGGGTTAGAATATGTAAGGATATTTAAATGCCCACGTCAAATATCGATGTGTTCCTTTCGGCCTAATGCATACGTGAAGATTCTGGTGTGTGTAATAATTAATTTAAACAATGGTTATGATCCTAAGCACACATGTTGTACGTTAAGGGATTTCAAGTAATTAAGATCGTTGACATTCACAAACGTGAACCGGACTTGTAGGTAAATGATTGATTCCACGTATTAAATTCTCAATGTGAACTATCCAAATATATGTCACAGAATTGATTGTCTGGCATTTTCTTTACAAATCATACATCATTCCAATATAACATTAGATTTAATACGTACTTATTCTTCGTTTATCAAGGATATAAAAGGAAAATATTGTTGTTACTAGTTTTACTTATTTTGATTATTATGTGTTTTTCGAACATAACAATGTAAGAAAATGTTTCTGAAAATGGTTTTCCTTAAAATCGGGACTAATGCAGGATTTGTCTTATCTTATATGGAATAAGGTAGGGTCAGGTGTCCATCAGTTGGGGCGCAATGTCGGGTAACCTCCTCGAGTGTCTGGGCTCTACCGATTCCTCTTGATTCGGGTGATCCGCAGGAATGGGTAGTGTCTTGGCCGGTGCGCCCTGGAGGCAACGGCAAGTGATAATTTAGTGAATCCTAAGTGATCGCTTGCTGGTGCTACCAATAACCCGACACGGGGGGGTCGGGGGGTTCCCCAGGTGCGGCTTGCGGGAGAGGCCATTGCTGTTTGCCTCTATAATAAATAACAGACCCGGAACCCTGACAAATCCTCTGGTATCAGAGGATTTATGTTAGGCTACAACCGTCAGGCCGGGGCTGAGTTGTGGCTGCGAGGGAGAAAACCTCTATAAAAAGTTACAAGGGGACCTGAGAGGGTGAATCCGAGGTCTATCACCCTCTCCCGGCGCAGAGGTCCTTTGGTCGGGTCGGGAAGCGTGTGGTGTCGCCCTGCACGCTTACGACGGGAGGGGGGGCTTTTGCCTCAGTAGTGAGGACAGCTGCGGCTGTTGCCGAGGGGCGTCGTGGTGAAATGTTCGCGATCCCATGACGCCCCTACTACACGGCAGAGAGGGCATACCTTGGTGGTTTTAGACGGTACTCCGGGGGGTGCCCGGGAGCCCGTCATACCCATCCTAGTTCCTCAGCTAGGTGGGATGCGTAAAGGCATTTCCCCAAGTAAAAAAAAAAAAAAAAAAAAGGCAGCTCCTGCGCCCCCCCTCGAGGGTGCCCGCCTTGTCGGGGCGGGGGGGCTTAGTAACCGTGGACTGGTCACCCACGGCGTCGCTAAGAGGCACCTAGGGCCGGCCTGTTTGGGCTGCCGGCTGGCCCGAGGAGGGCGCTCCTAGCGGGCTTGCCTAAGCCCGCTAAGGATGCGTTAGGGAGGGACCGCAGAAGAAGAGGAGTGCCGGTATTACGGTTCGCCGTTCTCCCTATCTTCTGCGGCCGAGGTGGGATCGCAGGGGGAGAGGCGTGTTGGTATAACGGTGCGCCACTCTCCCTACCCCCTGCGAACTTGGCGGGGCCGTTCCGCTAAAACGGCATTGGTGGGACCGCAGAGGAAGAGGAATGCCGGTATTACGGTGCGCCGCTCTCCCTATCTTCTGCGGCCGAGACGTGGTCGGTGGCGGAACCACAGACCTGATCCGCCACCGGGTGCTGTATTTCCGGCACCCATGATCTCCTAGCAGCGGACTCAGGGGGGTCCGCTACTGAACAGGTGGAGATCGAGGAGGCAGACGCGCCAAAACATCTGGCGTGCCTCACGTGGAGGGCCCTCGGGCATCCGCGAAGGAGCCGCTTGTGGGCGGCTGCCGCCGGCGGGGTCGCGGATGTGTGCGCAAGCGTTCCCGTAACCTCGCCACAAAAGGCGGCGAGGCGGCAAGTGGGAGGGTTTTTAGTGGGTACACCGTGGGTGTCTCATTAGCTCATACGGGAGTCCCACATAACCACTCGGGTCACCCCCTGCACCCGGGTAGTAGGCGTAACGCATTTTCCCCCTAAACAAAAAAAAAAAAGGCAGCTCCTGCGGACGCAAGTGACAGTGACACCCCCTTTGTGAAGTGAGTGGGCAACTCGACTGTTCTGTTCTTAAGCCGCCCGAAGGCCTCTAACTCGGCTTAACGACTACTGTCATCAGCCGGGATGAACTGCTTAGCGTGCCTTCCAAAGCACGGAGGCGCTCATTTATACTCAACTTTACCACTCAAACAGGCGGTCACCCATCCAAAGACTGACCGCTGCCATCTTTGCTTAACCTGCGTTATCGTTTTCGATTCGCAGGCGACGCTAGGCTATGAACGCTTCAATGAGACGATGATGATGATGATGGTATCCTCTTATCCCTCATCAGAAACATATGGCGCTTAGAAGGGTGTTCCATTTATTTCTGTCCTGGGCGGCAACCTCAATCTCCTGGAAATAAAAATTTGTAAATTTTGCAGTTCCCACGATAAATCTTGATAACGTAGTTTTCTTTTGAAGGGTACAATCAAAGCCCCATGGTTCCACTCGGGAAGTGCCCTTTAACTCGGCTCTGGAGCCGTCAACTTGTTCAAACCACCACAGTAGCTTTTGTTTTCAGAATTATAAATCAAACTGTCGAAGAAGAAAATAAAATAACTGCAATATTTGAATTGTTTATATCAATCATTTGTTCTATGGAACTATCTGTTCCATGATTTTTTTTATAACTAGTTTATCTATCAAAATTATTGTTAGAATTGATATTTAGAATTGTAGTTCAAAGTATTATTAAAAATTAACGAATATTTTAACTATTTTGAGGTTTATTATGGATAAAATATATTAAGTTTTACGAAACGTTCGAAATTTAATAGTTTGGTGGTAAAAGAACGTAAAAGTACCTACTCGTAGGAATAAGTCTGAAGTAAGACATTACTCGTTACTTCACAAAGTAGGTTATCAGTATCACATATGTGATAACTAGGTTTAGGATTCTGGTGGCAGTTTAGCACAAGTAATGCAGTGGAGTCGCCATTGTTTTTTTTTTTATTTGAATAATTGAATAATTTAACGATAAATCTATATTACAGTACCTACCGGCCAATAATATATCACCTTTGCGTTTTATTGTATGAACGTGTATAGAGTAAACAATTTACGTTTGTTGAAACATCGCATATTTTACTAGTTATATATTTTACATAAATTTATGACGACAACTGCAATGCAATACTGTTAATTACAATGATGATTTTATACTGTAACATTTAAATAAATTTTACTTGTTTGCTAAAATGTTTAATGTATTGAAGAGCTTGAACAACTTGCAACTGGAATTAAAGTTTCAAAATCTTGCATATTATCTTATTCTGATGTTAAACGGTTGTCAATATTATGAAAATCATGTACTATGGCAATTTGTTCCATATTAGCTGGCGTTATACGGTTTCTCATCTCAACTTGTGAAAAATCCATTTATGTGTCGAGAACGATATACTTAAGAGTTAGTTGCCGGGACTTTTTGGTCAACCGTATATTAGAAATTCTATATACAATGTTTTTACTATTCAGTCATTCGTTCAGTTATAAAAGTATATAGCGGCGGATTTACTACATTTCTTGTGCTAAAGTGCCACGAGAATCGTGACCCTAATAATTATATCATTGTACAGTAAGTACAAGTGAAATCAAACAAGAATTAATATTGACGTAGTAAGAGAGGGTATTTCGAATGAATATTGCTACTACTGATACTGAATCAGTACTATACTGAAACTTATTCCAATGAAAAATTGTTCAAGACCTGGAATAGGTACAACATTATACATTTCAACAATAAATTGTGTTTTTATTGAATTTGTATGAATCAATTTACTGGTATCAAACCAATAAATTTAATTATACATTATTGGTTTATCAATCATTTATTCATTCATTCGTTCAATCAAAAAAATATATAACATCGTCTCCTTTGCTCTTTGTTCACTTTTGCCACCAAACATCCTAACTCTAGTGATAACAAAATGGTATTTTACGTAATGACTCTTTCTGATTTAACAAAAAAAACGTGAACATAATAGTTTACATAATAATCATTAGGATACAGCTCATTTATTATTAGAACTGAAGTAGAACCATTAATAAAACCATTTACAAAGAAATTATTATACTCGGAAACAAAAAAGGCTGCCAGTAACTAAGAGTAAGTAAATTAACTACGCTAACATTGTTACGAAGTAAACTCTGAACTCGCATTTGCAAACCAAACGGCAATGAAAGCAGCAGTTACAAGTATTCAGGCGAACCAGTCCACATCCGTAACTGTGCTGAGGCGGGCAAAGCCACCAGTCACGAGCCAGAAGAAGGCTTAACTTCCAAAAGGTTTATTCACCTATTAAACACTGCTCTATCGAAAAATAATCACAAATTGTTTGACATACATGTTTGTTTAGGATTCAATGATGTTTGGTATATTTTTAATTGGCATATCGAAAGCAATTGGGTTAAGGGGGTTCGATTGCCATACAAAACGTTATTTGACATTCACAGGCTAACGGCGTGATATTTTAAGAAACTTATGTAACAAACTTTCATCAATTGGCTTCCCATTTGCGCCAAATTCCCCCTTTCCTAGAATAAACTTGTATAAACTAGATTAATTTGAGAAAAATAGTTTACCCAAAATATCACGTCCCAAAAACCAATTTCTCAAGTTTATTCTAGGAAAGGGGGAATTTGGCGCAAATGGGAAGACAATTTATGAAATATTATTACATAAGTTTCTTAAAATATCACGCCGTTGGCCTGCGAATGTCACATAACGTTTTGTATGGCAATCGAACCACCTTAAACAGAGATTTAGGTCCACGTCTCTCTTGTGGACATTTATTGCACTCTTAATCGGCATACACGGCGCTTCCTCTTCTATAATACCATGCGATAAAAACATGGCAGACGGTGCCGAAGGTGACACCGTCTGCCAAGTACTTCCGGCCATTTCGGGACTGACAGACTTAGGTTAACTCTCTCTACGATTAAAGGGATAAATGATGCTACATGTCTCGTAGGTACTGTTGTCACATGACGTAAATATGCCTACCCTGAAAGTTTTTTCAAACTTTTGGCCAAGTTTAGGTGCGATAATCTTCTGATTCTTGCTCATCACAACTTTCTCGACCTGCTGCCATGGATTTTATCGTGATGTCATGAGACGTAGGTGTATTGGGAGTGGGCTTACGGACTATAAGCCCCTAACTTTTGACCACAGAAAAGACGACTTTTTTTTTTTGGACTGTGTATGACCCAATTCTCTCATGTTATCCAAGAATGAGTTTACTACGTGTAATGTTCTCTATTCCTACATTTTCAGATGGTATTAAAGCTATATCATTCAGGCACCAAAAAATACAAATAGATAGGTAAGACGCAATGAAAAATGTGAGGCGCGTTCATGTAGATTTGATGATTTAAACGTTAGTTTCAAATCCATTTCAAAGCCGAACATGAGACGTAAACTTTCTCACAGCAATGGCTAACTTAAACCTTTTCAACGTCATGAAGAATATGCTTCAACATGTGTGTGTTATGTTTTACCCGACGTCGAGCGTTTAATAAAGCAGAGCGTCAGAGCCATTGTAAGTTGTGACCGCCTCCACTTATTTCGTATGTATGAGGGAGAACCCTGCGGATGGCGTATTTAAAAGCAGACGTTTGACTGACCGCACCGCCGCGGAATACTAAACGACAGTCTTTGTCATGACCAAATTATCAACCTACAAAGACGGCCAGCGATTTTATAACTTTAATAAAAAAAATCTCCTAAGAAGTTGTTTTGATGTTCAAATAAACATGTGATGTAAGAAAATGAATGATGCACACACATCACATATACATACTTAGAAGCTCATATAAAAGTGTGTTCAATAAATGTGTTCAAGGTAGTGAAAGGCTATTTATAATACATATTTATTAATTAATAAAATAAGTATGATACCTATAGTAGGTATTGTACATATTTATCCATATTATAGAAATAAATAATTTAAACCATTCCCAACACGGCTAACCGTGTTTTAGCGTAGAAAGCACTTTTGCGCTGCATTGCAAATGCCGAGATTTTTCGCTAATGTTAAATTGAATACAACCTCTGGTTGCTAATTAAAAAGGGTATTTTTCAAACTCCGGACGTTTTCAACTGTAAACAAAGAGCCGTGATTCACAGACAGAGTCCTGTAAATTATTTACATTTCCAAGGAGCTCCGTTTAAAACCGCGCGATCAAAAGACGCCCCCCGTTTCGCCATTACGAATTATAACTTCCACGATATCGTATTTTCGCAAACTTGCGCAGCAGCAAATTCGACCCTATGACGAAATAATAAATTTCAAGATAGAACTGAATCTTAGAATGGTTTTGATAGTTTTCTAACTTACCAACATTCTGAGAAATATTGCGCTGAGAAAAAAAATATTCCAATTCTGAGACTGTAGTGAAATGGTTTTTGTCATTAACCTGCTTTCTGGATGAAAGCTAAGCAATGTTTTTATATAATACATTGAGACCTTACCGTGCATTTTCACTTCAAAAGACCTATATTTAGTACCTTTAATTTTGTCAGAATTTAGAAATTTTGGGTTTTTCCTGATCATAAGTAGGAACTGTTGATTCTGATATTAAAAAAAAACCGGTCAGGTCGCGGTCAGACTCGCGCACCGAGAGTTCTGTTCAAACATTGTTTAAAAAAGGTTTTGTGTACGATACAAAATAAGTACAAGTTAGTGTTGTGGATAACGCTCATTTCGAGGCTTATAGACTCGAGCCTTATAGACTCCCGAGGCTTAAAGACTCGATGCTATTTAAGAACCGTGTTGGTTTATTTTACGTCACTGGAGTCTTTATGCCTCGGGAGTCTTTAGGGTTCGAGTCTTAAAGCCTCAAAATGAGCGTTATCCACAACACTAGTACAAGTACAAGTTCAGTCAAGGACATAAATTGTCGAGCCAACAAATTTTGGTATTTTAATAGTTTTGAAGTGTTCAGTTTAAAGTGAGCTCTAAATGGCTCAACGATTAAAGTCCGTGGCCGTACCTACCCTAAAGGTTTAGATCCTCCCACGAGTGTCAATATGATAAGCAGTGGAAAGTTTTATTTTGTAAATTTCGAAGATAAACGTTGCAAAAGTTACTAAGATTTTTTTTCTTTCTGAATCGATAACTAAACATCATTAAAGTACCTAATTTCAATATTGGTTTAAGCTTGTGCTAATGAAGGCCTTAATATATACCTCACATGATACAGTCACCTGCCGCGCCCTTTATAATAGCGACCCTATTTTATACGTAATTTAAAAATATAGTTTTCAGACTTTCCTATTTACTTATTCTTATAATATGATTCTAGGTCAACGGGTACCTAGCTTAAGGTTTTAATTCCCTTTCGAGTGTCAAAATATGCGTCATAATCGGTCATTTATTTTGGACAAGAAGATTACGACGCTTAAGGTTCCTTTTTACAAGCTTTATATTATGTATGTATGTAAGTAAGTTGTCCGTCAAAATTTGCAATCCATTTTTCAGTCACTTCCAATTGAGCTGAAATTTTGCAAACATATGTATATCGCATCACAATACAATATTATGATGACGTGAAGCTGACCTGATGCTCGAGCTGGAAGGTGGCCATAGGAACTCCGCAATAAAACGACACAACCCCATCGAGTTTGGGCTCGTTAGAATCGTCTCAATGAGTAGTTGATGATGATATGCAGAAAAGTACAGTCGGCAAGCTTTTAGCTTGTACCTAAAAACAAATTTTTGACAGAAACTTTTTCCATTTAAAATACGCAGCCCTAAAAAAATTCTTACTTTCCATTTTTTTTGGTTTCTACTATGTGACTGTGCATACAAAATGTATGAACAAAAACGGCACATAGTAAAATAAAATGGGAGAATTGATTGCTCGTATTTCGGTTTAAGATATAATTTTACTTACAAAACAAAGTTTTAACCGATTTCAAATCAATAGCCAAATTGCTTCAAGTTTACCTATAAAATTTGAAGAGTTCCCTCGATTTCTCCAGGATTCCATCTTCAGAACTGGATTTTGGTGACAACGGTACCAATCTGGAAGTATAATTATGCTTTCAATCAAAGAATTTTTTTTTCAAATCGGTTCATAAATTACCGAGATATTGCGTAACATACACACATAAAAAAAATTAAATACAGACGAATTGAGAACCTCCTCCTTTTTTGAAGTCAGTTAAAAACCAAACCTTTTTGAGTTATAACGCTCTAGTCAAGGTAATATTACTTTCCTACTAAACAGATTCGTGTGAGTAAACCTTTTTAGAGTTTCGTATCCAAATGGCATAAACGGAATCCTTATAGTTTCGTCATGTCTATTTGTCACAGTACTCATAAACAACAAGGTGTATTTGAATGAAATTTGTAGTGAAGGTGTATTTTAATAGCCGCTACAAATCAAATGACAAAAAAATTTATTAGGCGGTCACACCACCATACATGTAACTGAAACTTAAAGAAAAATATATCACTGTAGGTCAACATGAAGTTCGCTGGACGTGAAAATCCCGAAATCCCAAAAATTGCGTCCCCTTTTTTTTTTTTTTTTTTTTTTTTTACGTTGGGGGAATGCATTGATGCACCGTCCGCCCAGTCGGAGGGGGACCGGACAGGTGTGTGGGACTCCAGGACAGAAGGTCCAGACTACCCACTAAACCCCCAACGATTGTCCAGCCATTTTCGCTTACAAGGAGGGTCAAAGGTTCGCTTACGCATGCAACTTTGACCCTCGCGACTAGCCCGCTTTACAGGCCTGGCCAGGGAGAGCGCCCCGGGACAATTTCGAGGCGCTTCAGACTCGTGGACTTTTGGTTAGCTAGGGTCCCCTAACCCTGCAACCTGGTCCACTACGGCGGGGGGAGCAAGTGCGCATAACGCCGACGTGCGCGCCCCGCTCTACGTCTGCGGATATGGGGAGCGGAAGGGTCGTCCTCCCGCGCTCTTTCCGCAGCCTCCTTCTGCGCCATTACGGAATTGCAGAAGGAGGCCATTGCTTCCCATGACCTCTCGCTGTCAAGCATCTTAGATACAATGGTTGGCAGCGAGAGGTCCCCACCCAATACATCGGACAAATTATGCCGCTGCGGCCCCCACGCCGAGCATACCTCCACTGTGTGGCGCACATCGTCTACTGCTGCGCCACACCCGTGGCAGCGGGGGCTTTCTTCTCGTCCGGCAACTCGGTGCAGGTACTCTCCAAAGCAACCGTGGCCTGTGAGGACCTGCACCAGGTGAAAACTTAATTCGCCGCGTTTGCGGTCGACCCACCTCTCGAACTGGGGCAAAATTGCCCCTATGGTTATTCTGCCGGCCGTGGACACCTCCAGGTCTGCCCTCCACCTCGGGAGAAGGGCGGTCGTAGCTGCATCCCGTAGCCCTTCTACCTCCCGTTGATTGGGATGTTCTCCCCTGGCCCTCAGTTCCGCACGGTATCTAAAGATCTCGGCCAGAACCTCCGCCTGCAGTTCCCAGGGCGGATCATTGGCCAGTAGTGTGGCCGCTGCCCAGGACACCGTGCGGTACCCTCTGCATGCCCTCACGCTTATTACCCTTTGCGGTCGCCTTAGAAGGGTCTTGTTTTTCGACGTGAGGGCTTCCATCCATACAGGCGCCCCATAGAGAGCCATGCTCCGGACGACTCCAGAGTATAGACGCCTGCAGGAGGACTGAGGACCTCCTTGATTGGGAAGCAGCCTTCCCAGCGCTGCTGCAGCGCCTACCAGTTTGGGGGCCAGCCGAGTGAAATGTGCCCCGAAATTCCACCTGGCATCGAGGGTGAGGCCGAGGTACCTCATGTCGGTCCCTACCTCTATGGCTGTCCCCATAAGGGTTAACCGCGCCCCTCGTGGGGGACCTTTACGTGGGCCGTGAAAGAGAACCGCCTCCGTTTTTTCGACCGAGACTTTGAGCCCCAGGAGGTGGATCCTCTCGACGGCCAGTGTTGCTGCCTCCTGCCCTAACCGCGCAGCCTCCTCGTAAGTCCTTCCCCGGGCTGTGACGAGCGTATCGTCCGCATAGCAGATCAAGTTGGTCCCGGGGAGCAGTGGGCCGCGCAGGAGCCAGTCAAAACCGACGTTCCACAGAACCGGTCCCAACACAGAACCCTGTGGAACACCGCAACCCACATGTCGGTGGTGAAGCGTCGCATCAGAGCCCTCCCAGCGCACTATCCTGTCGCGGAGGTAGTCCCTCAACAACCGCCGAAGGTAGGTAGGCACTCCATGATAACGAAGCGCCTCCATTATCGTCTCGAACGGCAGGCTGTTAAATGCATTCTTAACGTCTAAAGATATTGCAAGGACTACCTCCCTTCCCTCTATAGCCTCTCTGGCCCGGACCTTAAGAGCGGTTAGAGCGTCGATTGTGGACCGCGATGCTCTGAAGCCATATTGGTTGTTGGAGAGGTCCGGTCCGACTTCCTCCAAGTGGCGGACGAGGCGATTTGCTAGGATTTTTTCCAGCATTTTACCAACCTCATCCAGCAGTACGATAGGCCTGTAGGCTCCGGGAGTTCCTGTTGGGCGACCTTCCTTTGGGATCAGGACGAGACGACCTTCTTTCCATATTTTTGGGAAGCGCCCGACACGGAGGCATGAGTCGAATACTCCCCGGACCCAGTCTTGCATTTCTCCCGCCGCAATCAGGAGGACCTTTCCCGGAATCCCATCAGGGCCCGGCGCAGTTTTACGCCCCCTCAGACGTAAGAGGGCCACTCCTATTTCCCCGTCACTTATTGGGGGAACATTTTCTGCCCCACTTTGTTCCTCCGACGATCGGGAAGGGGGAGCCATCTCAGGGGGTGAGTGTCCGATTGGATCCGGGAACAGTCCCGCAACGACCTGCTCCACCACGTCCGGATCCAAGGACTCCGTGGGTGGGACGCCTGCAACGCGGAGTTTATTCCGCGCAGCACGGTATGGGCGTCCCCATGGGTCCCTATTTAGGTCCCGTAAGAGCTCCTCCCGAGCAGAGGCCTTTGCCTTGCTTATGGCCACCTGTAGTTCCTTTTTGGCTTCGCGGCAGGCACTCCAAAGTTGAGTCTCCACCTCAGTCACCTCTCCGTCCCGTCGGCGGCGTTGTCGACGGCAGCGTGCAAAAGCTCGTCTCGCTGCGTTAGCCCGCGCCCTGAGATCGGAGATTTCTGCTGACCACCAGTAGACTTGTCGGCGTGGGGCGTGCCGTCTGGCTCTCGGCATGGCCGCGTCGCATACAATAGTTAAAGCCGTGCGAAGGCGCTCAGCCAGGACGTCGACTTCGACACCATCAGTCACTGTCTCGCCGTCCGTTGTTGTCCCGGGAGCCTGCCAGCGTTGTACTATTGCGGCCTCTTTGGCAAGTTCCCCGTCCAGCTTTGTGAGAGTCCAACGAAGAAAATTGCTGGGCCCTCTCGGAGGGGCTATCGGACCCGCGGCGGAGACCTCGAATCGAATGTAAAGGTGATCCGACAAGGTCTCCACCTCTTCCTCCACCCTCCAATTTTGGACCTTGCGCGCGACAGCGGGGGTGGCGAATGAAATATCCACCACGGACCCCCCCTGCTGGCGGACGCAGGTTTGCGCAGACCCTTTGTTAAGAAGGGTCAGACCTGTTTGGATGGCCCAGATTTGGACCGCCCTGCCGCGGCTGTCACACGCAGGGCTGCCCCATGCGCGCGACTTGGCGTTTAAGTCGCCCATAAAGATGATCGGCCTAGGCGCCGATCGTTCGACCACTTCTCTGACGGAGTCGAGGAACGTCTCGAACTCGGCCAGTGACCGGTTGGGAGAAACTCCTCTAACTTTCGAACCGTGGCAATGAAATATATGAAAAATATCATGGACATTGGTTTTGAAATACTTTCGACGAAAATTATTTAGACCAAGATCGGTGCATAGGTTTATGAGTTATTGCTGAAAATCTGCCCTCCTTAACGAAAATGACGTACGTGCCTTGAGTTTCCTCTGAAGATAGTAGTAGATACGGAACCCTGTCATTGTGCGTGGTCTTGGCCGGTGTATTACCGTCTGATTTGACAAATATTTTCCGAAGCTTTTTAGTCGGAACATCTTTTTATTTTAAGAACAGTGGTAACATGTTTTATATTTATTTCCATAAACCATAAAAAAGCAGAAAAACCAAATTGACACATTCAATTCCTTAGTCTTTTGCTTTAGTATAAAGTAACTTTTTTTGATGTTCACACCGCTCTCACCGCAGAACGCAATATATCTGAGGATCCTGTGAACCGACAAACAAGTTCGTAATATAACTCTCTAAAGACGTTTTAAACTTAGTAAAGTGCAGATTACTAAAGACGGTATAGAACCGTTGACATCCGTCGTGTGCGTGAAGCAAAGAGGAATCTTGCACTCGTTGCCTCCTATCTTTTCAGGCGAGTGCGAGGCAAATTAAAGAGTAGTCCGATGTACGGTGACAACGTTACGTATTTATGTTATACTGAACTTAATTACTGAATACATACATTTTTCTTTGCAATTAGTCCGATATTACAAATACTGCAGTGTTCCCTGTAAAGCAACCGTTTTTTGAAGTATTTTTTTGAAAAAGGTGCGAAATGGATTTTCTTATTGCCTAATTACTAGGGCCCCGAATTTTGGGATTTTACTGACACATGTTAGGGAGGGAGCGCTGCTTTTTATTGATATATCGATATAGCAGTCCTTCACTCTATTATTGAGGTTAATTTATCTAAATTAAATTTATAACACTTACAAGCTCGTTATTTATATAGTCTCAGAGGAATGAGTAATTTGTTCTAGTTATAAAATAAAAAGGTTTTCGTTACAAGGTTACTCATTTCAATAAAACAAATGAAACGGATTAAACTTTCCTGTATTTTCAACTTTTTTCATCATTGACCGTTGAAAAGAGTACGGAAAGTATTATTTTATAAAGTCACAAATAAAAATCTCTCTAGTTATCGATACCATCGATAAACATTGGTGTTTTCTCGCCAAGACTTGTCAACAACAAAATTCCGGATCCTGCTAATTACGTAAATTTTATCATAATACAAGTTTATACAATATTTATATGGACAAAAATGGTATTACATTTTAAAAAGTAAACCAAATTGCTACCAAGTTTTATCCTTGGGCATGGAGTTGCGTGGGTTAAATTTTATCAACCTTTTTGTTTGTTTGGACAATAACTACCGAAACGAACTCCTAGGCACGTTTGGTCACTATCAGGTCAAATCTTAGCTAAATTTAATCAGCGTCATAGATAGATATTATGAGTAGTACAAATTCAAGTTATCTGTAAAACTGCATCGGAATGAGATACAATGCAATTCGCAAATATCCTCAAATAATTTGTATGGATTGCTACGCGCCTCAAAGCAAGGGAAAATAAAAATACAGTCCTTTTCTCCGCAGCACCATGGGCACTATCGCAACGAATCGTCGAGGCGGCGAAGGACGGCATTCAGACGAGAGCTCTCCAAGCACCGCGTCCCATTCATTGTGATGATTGCTCCCGCTCATTATACTTATGCAGGGTGTTTCAGCGCGGCATGACGACTCCATGTCCAAGGCTTTCTCACAATTTGAATGAGGATTCTCGAAGGATTTTTATACGACGGTTGAAGCATTTCTTAAAGATTCTCAACTTTCTTTGAAACAGCTGTTTTCGTGGTTTTTCAAGATATGAGACAGCTCATTTCATTTTCAAAGTTTATATTTTCTTCGTTATGCCCCTGCTGATTGTTCTATGAACAACGATCTAAATCGTTATAAATGTCGTGATTACATATTTGTTATACAACCTCTAGCCATCCTTAAGCCTTTTAAAATGCATTATTCTCTTCAATGGAATTTATGTCAGAAACAAAGTTGCATTTGTTTCGTACCCTAAGACCGTAGTATGAATAAAAATCTCAATAACTTCGAAAGCAAACTGTGAAGTTTCTTACTTATCCATACCATTTCTGTCGAATTAAATATTTTCTTGACTGTTAGCATTGTTTACCGTTATAAGGTAGTATTGCAAACATTTCAAGTATTTCTCCCATTAGCAGGAACTTCGCCAGGAGTAGTAAAATAATTGCTCTCAACCTTTTACTTGAGAACGCAAATTCCGATTATCAACCTTACACGCGAAATCTTAAGGTTCAATCGTAGTTTTTGTATTTGCATGTAACAATAGCCCTCCAATTATTCGTATTACAGCAATTTTTTTTGATGTGCGGCCTAGGTTAGCAATTCGTTTTTTTAGTTCATTAGAATGAAATTGAATTGAATAAAATGAAATTAACTCCAGTGTTTAAATGCAATGCAGTATGTAGGATCCGATAGGTACAAAAAACCGGCCAAGTGCGTGTCGGGCCGCGCGCAGAGTAATATTGTTCCGTAGTTGCCCGTCTGTCTTTGTTACATCGATACTGCCATTATTGTTTCACACGCCCAGTATTAAAAAAAAACAAACTTGACTGATTTATATATCTACCCATTCCGAATGACAGCGTTCTAGGTAGTAAGGGTCACTGAGCTAAGCCGCACGGACAGACGGCCATGGTGAAATTATACGGAACCCTAACAAAGCATTGTTTGTGTATCAGTTGCCAGTGTTTCACTTCATAGGTCAATCTGTTTCTTTTCGTTATCTCATTATTGGTATTATATTATGTACATTAATCAAAGAACATTCAATATACTTAAGTTTATTTCAGAAATCGCAACTATGGCCACAAATATAATAGAAGTATATTAAACCAAATTAAGCAAAAACAAATCTACAGCCTTATTTACTCTATGGCATGAATGTCGATCTCGCCGTTAAAGAAAGATGGTTTGACTTAAATTACCTGTCAATGTTCAAGAATAGTACCTACCAGAACTACTTGACTTGCTTAATTTTCGTCAAATTCCGAAACATATTTATAGGAGGAAATTGTTTTTGGAATAAGCTGTTATTTTCATTGATTCGCAACAAAAATAAGTTATTAAATAATTTAATCAGCATCACCAGCATCATCATATCAGCCGAAAGACGTCCACTGCTGGACATAGGCCTCCCCCAAAGAGTGCCAAAGTGACCGGTCCTGCACAACCCGCATCCACCATACAAATATTTAATTTTTATAAATAAAATCTGCAAATAATCTTTCAAACGATCAACAATTTAACCAATATCAGTTTTCGCCTTATAAGTAAATAGTCCTAGTAAAAAATTATAAATTGATCATCAAAATTACATAGGTAATAAAGAAAAAGCAATGTTGATTAGCCAGCAGATTAGATCAACAGACAGAACCAAACTGCTAGCAGAAATTTAGGTTAGGTTAGATTAGCAATGCGACCCTTTCGGAACCGAACTGTTACAAGAAATGTAGATAAGGTTAGACTCGAACTGCTGACCATATTTGAAATGTTTGTTGCTTATCTAGCCATTTATCTTGGCTAGTCAAAATAATCTTGAGCAGTCCAGTACACCATTAATACGTAACGGCTAAGCATTTTTGAAATGTTAGCTGCCCACGTATTGCTGAATGCTGATTATTACAAGCTTTATATTAACTTGCACTGTTCGTATGTATGTAAATATGTAAGTATGTAAGTTGTCCGTCAAAATTTGCAATCAATTTTTCAGTCACTTCCCGTTATCCACTTGAGCTGAAATTTTGCATGCATATGTATATCGCATGACAATGCAATATTATGATGACTTGGAACTGATCTGATGCTAGAGCTGGAAGGTGGTCATAGGAACTCCGCAATAAAACGACACAACCCCATTGAGTTTGGGCTCGTTAGAATCGTCTCAATAAAATCTTGTACCAAAAATGAAATTTTTGACAGAAATTTATTAATTCGACATTTTGCGGATCAAAATATATTAGGGCAGTTCAGTATGTCATTAATTGCTTTTTTAAATGTTTGCTAAACATAAGTTTCAGATCAATAAGTAATTTTGGCTTATCAAAATTATGCTATTCGGTTAAATTATACCTTTTTCCAATCTGTACATAGCGAACGTAATATCCTTTTTCGTCGGATTCAAATTCGTATGTGACATAACTGCATTAAGAAAATTACCCGCTGCAGTCGCGACGTTAAATAAATGTGAATGCGCCTTCCACGGCGCTGTACATAGAAATGCGAGATATTTTTCTGCGTCACAAAGATTTGTTGCACAAAAGCCTCCTTACCTTTTATGTATATGATATACTTCTTTTTTGTCGTCCTTTTTCCTTGGCTCGTAGTTTTGAAATTAAACGTTGACGTTGCCTTTCTTCTGTTCCGAGTTTAGAGTAAATATGAAAGAATTTTTAGCAAATGTATCTTGATTTAAATATTTCATATCGCTGTGTACTAAGCTATAAGAACAATACAATACAATACAAATATTATCTATTGCTCACCATACATAAGCAATGGTAGATAACAGGCGGTCTTAAGAACTGATCCATTGTGCATCAGAGTAAATATATAGCGATCAACAATAAAACAAAACTCAGCAATTAGCCGCTCCGCGAACAGGATCAAGGCTAATTAGAAAATGTGCATAGTTTAAAAAAAAAGTCTTGTCATGATTTTGTTTCATGTTAGATCAAAAGGCTCAAGCGAAGAGAATGGACGGTGCGCAAATAACAAGCGAACGTCAAAAGGAGACATGGTGCCATGCTCACTAAAAGAGTGTTTGTCTGTTTGTACGAGTAGATTTTGAAGAGCCATACGTCTTTTTAGTAAGGTGAGGCAGCGTTGTGCTCTGTCGTAAACCCACTAGTTTCTACCCCTTTGTTCAAATGTACTGCTGCAATGCTTAAGATGGCCATCAAAATCTTTCAGTAGTATGAACGCAAGTAAAATGAACATTTTTAGGGTTCCGTACCTCGAAAGAAAAAAACGGAGCCGTTATAGGATCACTTTGTTGTCCGTCCGTCTGTCAAGACCCTTTTTCTCCAGAACGCGTGGAGGTATAAAACTGAAATTTATATTAGATACTCAAGTTTACTGCCCCTTGACTCTGTAAAAAAATCAATCTTCTAAGCCAACACAATCAAAAAAAATCAAAAGAATTCGAAACTCTCAAGGGAATCAAATCCTACAAGGTACTTCCCGTGAACTCAGAATCTTGAAATTTGGTACGAAGCGACGTCTTATATCATAATACGTGTATTAAGGAAAAATTGCGAAAACAGTCAATAGTTAAGTAGTTACATCACTGAAAATGTAATGTCCAGTATAAACTGACACGCACTAAGTACCTATGTGAATACGTACTCATACTTGGCGAGTGTCAGTTTATAGTGGCCTCTTTTCTATTGTACGGGGTGGTCCGGATCCCTCGGTGCTCGAGTCTGACTCGCACTTGACCGGTCTTTAATGTACTTATCGAAGTAAATATTTGTGAAGTTTGAGAAGTTTTAAAATATTGCCCTAGCTATTTTATAACACTAGTTGTAGCATATAAAACCAGTGTGTGCATATAAACACAATAATTTCAGCGTTTGTACTCTCTTGTTTCTGAGCAGTAGAATAGAAAAGAAGGCGGCTTTACAAATAAATAATATACAGTAGGTAAGACTTAAAAAAAAACTAATCCAAGGGACTGCTCCCAACGCTGATGCCAAATGAAATATGGATGTGAATTTGAAGATTAATTACGTTTTTCCGCTCTTACTCTTGTTTATACATTAATAAGTGCAAAATTATATTTTATTCTAACGGAATAAAGGCTTCTCATAGCATTCATTACACATGATGATCTATTCTCGATTAACCATTTTGTTTAAAGTACCCTCGCAGGTAATATCAATTTTAAGCTAACATCAATTCAACTCGAATAATAAGAAAATACTACTTTATAAATATGAGTTGAGATAAACGCTGCCATATGTTAACAACCTTTCAAATGAACACACTAATAAGTACAATATCTCAGACGTTTGGTTCTACCTACTGTGCTTATTCCAGTGGCCTCTATCCCTTGGGGCCAGCTCAGTCCGGGTTCGAACCGCAAGCCTCATCCATTTGTTGCTCGTTACAACGCTCCGGCCACTAAATATTATGAATAATTAATGCCGGGTGCTGTCGGCCATAATGCAAGTGCGAGAAAGAAACAATGAAAGGAAAGAGAAACGTACCTATTAAGTACAGTCAGAGGATATTAATATACCTACATAAAAAGCGGCCAAGTGCGAGCCGGACTCGCACATGAAGGGTTCCGTGAAATAAATTGCGGTTTACGATTTATGATGTACTAAAAAAAAACTACTTGCTAGATCTCGTTCAAACCAATTTCCTTGCATGGTAATGTACATCATATTATATATTTTTTAGTTTTATCGTTCTCTTATTTTAGAAGTTACAGGGGGGGGGGGACACACATTTTACCTCTTTGGAAGTGTCTCTCGCGCAAACTATTCAGTTTAAAAAAAAAATGATAATAGAAACCTCAATATGATTTTTGAAGACCTTTCCACGTATGGGTTTGATGAAAAAAAAATTTTTGAGTTTCAGTTCTGAGTATGGGGACTCCTAAAACTTAATGTTTTTTTTCGATTTTTGTGTGAAAATCTTAATGCGGTTCACAAAATACATCTACTTACCAAGTTTCAACAGTATAGCTCTTATAGTTTCGGAAAAAAGTGGCTGTGACATACGGACGGACAGACAGACATACAGACATGACGAATCTATAAGGGTTCCGTTTTTTGCCAATTTGGCTACGGAACCCTAAAAAGGGACATACATATCTGTAAAAGTCTATTCAATGGCATTTATAAAGGCGTGTCCAGATATTTATGTCCTTATTTATGTACGTATATTAATATCCCTGATTGTACTTATTGAATTAAGTATCGTTGCAGTAATCAATTTTGCTGTTAATCTCACTCCAAAAAAAAACAAATTAAGTCGATTTAATTTCGCGTACTAACTAGACGGTTAGTTTGTTGGTCATTAAACTACTGGATTGAGCTTTATAAGTTCAAGTATATTTAACCGACTTTAAAAAAGGAGGAGGTTATACAGTGTGTCTCTGACTTTGAGGCTTTAAATTCAAATGTCGATTATGCTCCTGGAACAGAACTACTTTTGTTTTACAACTTTTCAAACTACGTTATTTTTGTATTTTCATTATTCCATAGGTACAAATTAAATAAAATTTTCAATGTACATCATCCATTAGTTAGTTTTCATACTTGTCAGTGTCATGGATGTCAAATAATGAGGCCGTGTTTGCAATACATTGATGGTACAGTTAAAGTTCAAACACTAACAAATTATAGAAATGATAGTTTTTTTTAATGTAACAGATATATGTAATTTAATCACAAATCTGAAAATAAACAGTTCAAATTTTTTTTTTTTTTTTACAAATTTGCGGAACAAAAGTGGTTCAGTTTCAGGACCATAATCGATATTTGCATTTAGAGCCCCAACGTCAGAGACACACTGTATGTTCCACTGTATATTTTTTTTTTTTATTACATATAGGAGCTGAACGTAAGTTTGATTGGTTACTTGCATCTTGCAATTCGAGATTTGGTTGCGCGTGAGTAGGAGCGGACTAATCAAATAAAACCGGCCAAGTGCGAGTTGGACTCGCGCACAAAGAGTTCCGTACCGTTATCTATAAAAACGGCAAATATATCAGTTTTATATATTTATTGTTATAGCGGCAACAGAAATACATCATACTTTGAAAATTTCAACTGTCTAACTATCACGGTTCATGAGATACAGTCTGGTGACATACGGACAGACAGACAGACGGACGGACAGCGGAGTCTCAGTAATAAATAAGGTCCCGTTTTACTCAATGAGTACGGAACCCTAAAAAAGGTACAAGACAAAGCTTTTTGCAGCGCTACAAATGAACTACATACAGAACCGATATAGGGATAGCCTGATGTATTAAAAGGCCCGTTTTTTATCGCCGCTTAAAGTTGCCGTTGTGTTACCTCTGCATGCACAGAATGTTAGAAATTTAGAATTTCGTTAGCTGAAGTTTCTGCTTAGTTCCTAAACATTTACTTTTCTAAATATACGAAATATTTGGTTACTATACAGGAAATTACGTACAAATGTTCTGAAAAATAAGCCAGAATTTCGTTTGCGTGTGTATCTGCACCGAAAACAACGACAGAGCCGTCACTTAATTTACATAGAGGGCGCTGTCGCTTGAGGCTACAGGGGCTAAGTGCGGGGGGCGCCGCGATTAAAATCCCTAAAATACACGTCAACGTGTTGACGTTTTGATGAGGCGAAATAAATTCGCGCGAAGATGCCCGGGGCAGACGCGTGCCCCGAGGAAATGAAGTTAATCACGGGACTTTTCTCATCTTTGTGCGTCGAAAAATGGATCGTTTGAGCATTTTTAGGTGCGGCACTGGTTAGGTTAGGTGTTTTCTGTTTTGACACATTTTTGTGCTGCTTTGTTTTTTATGGTTACACCGGATAGAGATTAAAATGTGACAATAAAAACTGTATCAGTGTCATATAAAATAAGTATTTTTACGCTATGAAACTACTCTGATCATAATTGCAATAAGTGTATTAGTTAACCAAGTGGTTGGTTTATTTGCTTGTGATTACGACCAAAACTGTAAGCTAGTCGGCGGATTAACTTAAAATTCAGTTTGTGTATGTACCTTTATTTAATGACAAAGCAATTATGAAAATGAAATGTGGCACTGAAAATCAAATTTTATGTGTAGTATATAGTGTATGAGCAATAATCAAGTATTTACAATTTAACCCTTGCATTATGAAAGAGATTTTGTAAGTAACGTAGTTACATTATATAAATTTCCTACGACAACAGGCCTAACAAGTCTGATAATGCAGACTTAACTTTGTAACTTAATTATACTGTGTGAATTAAATAAACATAAGTGGAATTATTATACTAGAAGGAATAACACTTGTTCACACTCATTGCTTAATATGGCATCCCCTGTAATTTATTAAAAGCTCTTACATCTGACTTTAGTTGATCGTATTCTCACAAGCTACTCGTATATAGACTTAGAGCAGAAAAAGATTTCAGTAGGATGTTAATAAATCCCATACTCATTAAAATAATCCTACATGCTATAAAAGCAAAGCGTAACTATTTTCAGGAGAGAACGTACGGTAGGTACGGTACTTACACATTTTCAGGAGACAACGTACGGCAGGTACGGTACTTACACATTTTCAGGAGACAACGTACGGTAGGTACGGTACTTACACATTTTCAGGAGAGAACGTACGGTAGGTACGGTACTTACACATTTTCAGGAGACAACGTACGGTAGGTACGGTACTTACACATTTTCAGGAGACAACGTACGGTAGGTACGGTACTTACACATTTTCAGGAGACAACGTACGGTAGGTACGGTACTTACACATTTTCAGGAGACAACGTACGGTAGGTACGGTACTTACACATTTTCAGGAGACAACGTACGGTAGGTACGGTACTTACACATTTTCAGGAGAGAACGTACGGTAGGTACGGTACTTACACATTTTCAGGAGACAACGTACAGTAGGTACGGTACTTACACATTTTCAGGAGACAACGTACAGTAGGTACGGTACTTATACATTTTCAGGAGACAACGTACAGTAGGTACGGTACTTACACATTTTCAGGAGACAACGTACAGTAGGTACGGTACTTACACATTTTCAGGAGACAACGTACAGTAGGTACGGTACTTACACATTTTCAGGAGGCAACGTACAGTAGGTACGGTACTTACACATTTTCAGGAGACAACGTACAGTAGGTACGGTACTTACACATTTTCAGGAGACAATATACGGTAGGTACGGTAGTTGGGTTGTTTTCAAAAAAAGTGTACCCTAGTTAAGGTAAAAGTAAGAAACGTTAACTTTTACAGGTGAGTCACGAAAATTTGCCTTACATTTATACAGCTAATTTTCGTGACTCACCTGACAAAGTTAATGTTTCTTAATTTTACCTTAACTAGGGTACACTTTTTTTGAAAACAACCCAGTTACACATTTTCATTCAGTTCCTCTATTTATGGTCCTGATTATATTTCATCAGATTTTCTCTTTTATGGTGGTTTACCTTTTGTACTTTCAAGTCTTCAAGTATTCCATTATATTAGCCAGAACTTCTTTTAGTCTTACACCGGAATTGACCAAACTGGAATAAGAAGTACTTAATCTCATAGGTTGAACTCCGACATTTTATGACCTAATGTCAGAACAAACAATTCTGAGTTGACCAATAAGACTAACCAAAAACAAACAGCTATCAACATTATTTTAGGAATCTGTAAGTACCCCTATTTTACCCACCTCTTAAATGTGAAAAACGTCAAGTCAGATGCAGGTAAAATACTGCAGACTCCCAACCCTCATCTCTGAGGGGCGCACAAGAGTCTTGGCAACCGGATTGTTTTCTTGAAGAGGCTTTCAACGATTATTCTTTAAAAAGTTAATTAGTTCACAATTACGTTTAATTGAATGCAAAAAAACTGGGGCTGTTATATATAATTATACTTTAATGTTACTCGTTGAACATTGTAAAAAGACCTCATTTCAAGGCCCTTAAAAACTATTCGTTGTAGCTAAAATTCATGGAAGGTCTAGAATTTGTGAAAGTTCCCTTTGTAATGGTAACCTGCTGTATCACACCCGAACAAATCCCACATCTCGAGCAATAACAACTTAAATAGGTGCGAATTACTGATGTTCTAAACACTCGTGCTATTTCAACTAAGTAACTTTGAAATCCGAAATGGCTCATGTGTAACATACACTCGATCACACGCGCGCTCCTCACAGTTGGCTGTACAATGCAGCTCTTAATATAGTAGCAATCGATCCGACCGGAAAAGTCCCACCATAGGGTTGACGATTAGGATTTTATCTTCAAATAGCCCGATGGGATAATTTTCCGACTGTAAAATAGGGTACCTACAGTTGTCAGTCTTTTGCTTACATGCAAGGAAAGTTTAAGGGTCACTTTTAAGCCGTCATTTTGCCATAATATGGATATGATTTGTTATTAAAACGATTGGAAAAACCCACGACGGGTTTAATTGAAACTAATATCACAACTAATTAAAGTAATAGCAAAAATAAAACAAAAATACAATGTAGCATTTTTTACAAATTAATCCGTCATGGGCATATTTGCATATTTTAAAGAGAATCATATTTATATATTAAAAAGACCTTTAAGTACAAAAGCTACTTATCCAACACTAGGTATATATAAAGTTTAAATACATCATATTAGCCATGCGCCTTGGGTAAGTTCCCTACGATGTTTTTCTGCTCCATTATCAGACCCTGAGCAATATCCTCCTCAGTAATGATACTCAAAGTATTTCTTTCGAACAAACTTTTAGTAATAACAGTTAAAAACAACTTAATATCAAATGGGTTCATGAAAATCGCCAATATGCCATGTTACTCGTCACAAATAAAATTGATATATTCTTATTTTGTGTGGCATATAAAAAAACTGCACCACGTACCCAATGTTTATAACCAATTGATCTATATAATAAATATATCAACTAAACTACGCAAAATAATGATCTGAAGAGCAAACGTGAAATGTTCTCAATTGTAATAATATAAATCCAGCAACCCTATCCTAGCTACGCCACGTCAGCAGCGCCGGAAACAATTATTTTCACTCCACACGTATTGCAGAGGACCGAACACGTTAGGGTCACATTTAGCTGAAGTCAACAGAGCTTTTTTGAGTATAAAACTACGTATAGATGAAAAACTTAAGCAATGTTGTTAATCTTATTTTGTGGCTATAATAAATTTTAAGTATTTTTGAACAGGGCATAACTACAAATATAAGAGGGGCCTTACTTCAGTTTTTACCAATAATAACAGCTGTAATACTTACCACGTTTGATAGTAGATTGAGTTAGACTAACTCCCTGATAGGTCACATCGGCCATCAATAGGTACATGATGTTTAATGAAATAATAAAAATCCATATCAATGTCCATGCGCTTTGCTGCCTTTGCTCGTACTAGTATCTTCGACCCGGGACACTAAATCCTGGGGTGGAATTAATGTTTGTAACAAAGATTTTATTCAAAATTGTACACAGATTAACTATCTACAATTTGACTGTAGAAATTCAGCCTGAAAATTAGTCTAATATTAGGGTATAGTCCCAGATTCAGCAATGGAAAATATATGTCTAAGTTATGTCATGTAGATAGTTAGTTATTCACCACTTTATTATAGCATATAATAATAATAATAATAAATAAGCCCGCAGGGCAGCTTGTGGCGAGCTGTTGGGGAGTAACGACCCCACGGACCCGAGTGCTCCCGAGAGTCGGTCAGGGCCTCCGTCTCCGGCGTGTCTTCGTCGGTCGGAGTGGAACCCCAAGGGGGCCCGCAGGACTCTCAGCTCTGGCTTGCCTTCATTGGCCGTCCAGAGAGGAGTCGTCAGAGCTATATGCTCCAGGGGTGGAAGTGTTAAAGGGCATAACGCCGCGAGTAACTTCGGAGAAAGCGCAGCACCACCTCTCGACACCCCTGAGCCGCTCACCCGGTGTTGCTCCTGGCCGTCTGTACGACGACGCTTTCAGGGGCCCATCTAATGAGCGGCTAGTCACCGCCTGCCTCGATAACTTTGTGTATAACAATGTTATGGCAGGTGTCCGGACCTTTTTGCAATAGCCCAGTTTCATAATCCACCCAAATCTCATCACCATAGAACCCGTTCTCTATCCATATAACCCACAATAGTCCCAACGCCTGTTGGAACCGGTTCACGGGTATCTACCGATGTACCAGTGAATGGGTTCTAGCAGGTGTATTACATTACATTAAACTTCGTCTCCAAAGGGCCTCTACGTGTTGGATCTATATCCCCACGCACGCCTTCCAAAGGACCGGGCTTTGTCCCGTGAATTTAAACAGGAGATACATAATAAATAATAAATATTTGCGGACAATCTTACACAAATCGACCTAGTCCCAAATTAAGGCAAGCTCGTTTAATGTTAATATAATAAAATAAATTATTAATGTTACTTTTAATTCTGCACTATAATTTTTAAGACGAGATAAGACTATTGCAAACAGTGAAAATTTACATTTATCAAGTTCATATTTATACAACATACAAATGTATCAAAACCAACCCCATTTTAGGTGTAGATACTCGTAGTATGGACTGTTTGAAATTGTAACATTATATAACTTAGTCAAAATAAACCACTCGTGCGTATCCGTTAGGTTTTACCAAATTGGTGTACGTAGATTGGATTTGAGAGCCATCCAATCCAGCGTTATTGAACCATTTTTTTTTACAAAAAGTCCAATACAAAACGTCCTATCGAGCTTAGATTTACGACTCCTAAAAACTATAAATTGTATGAAACGAGACAACAGGTGCGCTGATTCGTATGGGGCGTAACCGCATCGCAACTGCCGTCTCAGCTAATGTGTTTACTCCATTACACGAACAGGATTTGCAACCAAAAAGGTAAGCCACCGACACACCTCCCGCACTGGTAAGCAAACAGGACGACGGAGGGGGAATTAAACCGAAAAGGAAATCTTAATTCTTAGCCATGTTATGTTTCTGCCTAGAATCCGATAAACATCGTCGGCTCGACGCGTTTGCATTAAGTTTTATTACTTCCAGCTCTTGTAAATTATAGGTGTAATATAAGGGAGATGCGGGAAAAACTAAGATATTTTCCTTGTTAAGCGATAAAAATATAAGTGGGGATCCTTGGATGGTAGGCGAAGCTTGCCGACCATAAATCTAAAGGGTGGATTTTGCTCTTGAGAATGTAATGGTATGATTATAGAGACGTGATGGTGTGCTGACAGTGATTTATTTGTATCTTTGTCACGTTGACATACATGCGTCGATCTATAACTGAATAATGATTCTTTTTCTATGCAGATTTTAAAATATTTTGTATAAAGATGGCAGCAAAAAAACAAATAACAGTATGAATTTTATATAAAAAAAATATCAGCCGAACCTTGTCATTTATTTTTTTATAAACTTTTTTTGAAATTGGTCTCATCAGGACACAAAACTTTTTAACTCTCAAATGTGAAATAAATTTGGATGGACCAAGTTAACAGTGCTACCAACTTATTTCATAATTTCGAAAACATTTTGTGTACAGTCGCCATCACATACATCAGAGCAAACAAGCATCTCACAAACATCGGAACACAACTCTATTTCAAGGTATTAGGGTGCATGCGCCGATATTTTTGAACACCTATAGTGTATGTGATGGCAACTGTACACAATTTTTTAACCATTCTCAAAGCGCAGCGAAAAGGGTCCACTTAAAAATAAATTGCCGTCATAAATATCTATGTAGGTATCGGGTTAAAATTATTAAAAATAAAAAGCGGCCAAGTGCAAGTCGGACTCGCCCCTGAAGGGTTCCGTAAAATAAATTGCGGTTTACGATTTACGACGTATTAAAAAAAAAACTACTTACTAGATCTCGTTCAAACCAATTTTCGGTGGAAGTTTGCACGGTAATTTACATCATATATTTTTTTTAGTTTTATCATTCTGCTATTTTAGAAGTTACAAAGGGGGAAGTTACACACATTTTACCACTTCGGAAGTGTCTCTCGCGCAAACAATTCAGTTTAGAAAAAAGCGGCCAAGTGCGAGTCGGACTCGCACATGAAGGGTTCCGTTAAATAAATTGCGGTTTACGATTTATGACGTATTAAAAAAAAACTACTTACTAGATCTCGTTCAAACCAATTTTCGGTGGAGGTTTGCATGGTACATCATATTTTTTTTTTAGTTTTATCATTCTGTTATTTTAGAAGTTACAAAGGGGGAAGTTACACACATTTTACCACTTCGGAAGTGTCTCTCGCGCAAACAATTCAGTTTAGAAAAAAGCGGCCAAGTGCGAGTCGGACTCGCACATGAAGGGTTCCGTTAAATAAATTGCGGTTTACGATTTATGACGTATTAAAAAAAACTACTTACTAGATCTCTTTTAAACCAATTTTCGGTGGAAGTTTGCATGGTACATCATATTTTTTTTTTTAGTTTTATCATTCCCTTATTTAAGAATTTACAGGGGGGACGACACATTTTACCACTTTCGAAGTGTCTCTCGAGCAAACTATACAGTTTAGAAAAAAATATGTTAAAAACCTCAATGTCATTTTTAAAGACCTATCCATAGATCATAAGGGGTATTCTATGGATAGGTCTTCAAAAATGATATTGAGGTTTCAAATATAATTTTTTTCTAAACTGAATAGTTTGCGCGAGAGACACTTCCAAAGTGGTAAAATGTGTGCCCCCCCCCCTGTATCTTCTAAAATAAGAGAATAATAAAACTAAAAAAAATATATGATGTACATTACCATGGAAACTTCAACCGAAAATTGGTTTGAACGAGATCTAGTAAGTATATTTTTTTTTAATACGTCTTAAATCGTAAACCGCAATTTATTTTACGGAACCTTCATGTGCGAGTCCGACTCGCACTTGGCCGCTTTTTTTATTTTTTACAGGAAACAGTAGAACATGTTGCGCTTCAATTATCTATAAGTACCTAAGACCACATTTACATGTTTACACAGTCATGTTCAGCAATGTAATATTATTTTTTTTAATAGTTTGTTTATTATCTGACGGTAACACATACATATCGTTATTATAGGTAATATTATATAGCAGGACCCACACTTGCCGCTTGGGATAAACTCGTCTAATTCCAAGGTGCCTTTTTATTTTTTTTCGCAACTAATGCTAAGTAGATACAGTACAAGGGCCCTGTTAGGGCGTAGCAACTCATAATAACATTTTAATTAATTTAATTAAAAATATCATTATTAAACAAACGCACTGATGAAATGAATTCAGTGTAAATGGATAAAAATAACTTTTTAAAATAATCACGTGATTAACTTGTGTAAATGGCTAAAAATAACTTGGTGTTATAATCTTGTAATATTTATTAAAAAAAAAGATAAAACATTGTTAAAAAGTAATAAAATAATTAGGTATTAAATAATCAGGTAAAAATTATTTGATTGGAGATTTTAAATGTTTTGACTATTTTGACTAGATATCCTCATAACAGTTCATAATTCTATACACAGAATTATGGTGGGTTTAGATATTCACGAACAGTATAATACGTTTTTTCAATCAAATATTTTTTTAGGGTTTTGATGAATATTTTATTGTTTTTCTCATTATTTATTTCGTTCGGAAAATTATTATAAAGTCGTATTGACATAGAATAAGGTTCACTTTTAATTTTGAATATGTTTGTACCAAATTATTTATTCACCACCACCACCACTTTACACCGCCACTTTATTTCTGCCCCAGCTAGCACACATGTTACTGACAGTGCATTCATAGATTTTCGCTTTATTTATGCCGACTTCTCACTGGCATACATAAAGATCTAGGCATTGATAAAATCGACGTCCCAGAAAATAAATTAACATGTCGCTGTGTTAAAGGCGGAAATATCGTGTCTATACACTACACTCCCTCGCGGCTCTCCCCCTCCCGCCGGAAGGTGCGCGCGCGCCGGCGGCTCACTTCCGGCGCCTCGTTACCCGCTTTGTGCTCGGACCCGATGAGGTATTGTCACACTTAGGGAGATTTATGGTGCGATGGTTATTCAAACTGATATGGGGCGATTGGGGTGCATATTGGCTATGAGAACGATTTGGGTACAACAGAAAAAGTTTGAATGATTTCGTTCAAATTTTATTCTAGAGTAAGGTAATATTAGGTATCTATATATAACTACCTAGCTACCTACATAACATATGATAGAAATAAGTTAGAAAATGTAATCTTTCCTTAATTTATTCCTACTGAATTAAAGAAAACGTTGTCTACGGGATTTCTAACTAGACCCTCTCTTCCCTGCCTAACTAGAGGCTAGTTAGAAAATCCGTCATAATATTCGCCGCCTTTTAAAACACCACTTTGAGTTTTTTTCCCGTATTTATTAATACCATAACAGGTCAATGAAGTTTGCGATCAAAGCACATTCTATAAATATAAAGTATAGCATCCCGGCCGCTCCACATTCTATTTCCGCTAACAGACATTGACACGATTCTATTTCCACGATTCCGTTTTCAGATGTTGCAGCGAGTGAATGTTTTCATTTTCTGCGACATAAATTAGATATTCGCTCTAAACGGGAACTTTGAAAACCGCCCATCAGGCCTTTTCTCATTGTTGAATATTCTACCTCATGCTGGACAGCACAGGGTTGCTTTTGCGTCTAGACTGGGAGGGAAGTGATAGCTCCGGAGTACGAGCATGTCCACTATTTTCGAATGGGCAGTCCGAATAAATATAGATGTCGTGACGGTCGACTGACCATTTTAATGGAGCGCGCCCGGTGGTGCGGACGTGTTATGAGATAAAATGAACGGTGGTAGCTTCCAAATTTAGTATTCGTTAATTATCAAGGTTTTGAATTATTTGATGAAAAGCCAGCACAATGATAGTTTAAACAAATAGTCAACCCTCTTTTTTTAATCTAAAAGTTACTTACATAAGTTATGTACCGAAATGATAAATTGGTCAATCCAGACCAATACTAAGTAACATGCTTATTTGTAAAAGAAACACAAAATGTAAATGTACGTCTTTCTTGCTTTTGTGCAAGTTGATATGCATGTTTCTTCTATGACAGAAATGATAAAATTGGTCAATCCAGACCAATACTAAGTAACAAGCTTATTTGTATAAGAAACACAAAATGTAAATGTAGGTACGTCTTTCCCGCTTTTGAGCAAGTTGATGTGCATGTTTCTTCTATGACATCAAGTCGTTTCTGACTTTTATCTGTCTCCTCAACTTTAAATCAAAAGAGTGATTAATTTCAGATTGCATGCTTACGACGATTTTAGTATTTTTTCTGGGAGCACGAACAAGCACATTAAAGAAGGTCATTGTATTAAAATGATTTTCTTCTTTGTGCAGGTCTGTTTACATTTCGATTAGTCAAATATTTGGCCTTATGATCAGTGTCAACAATGCAGATTGATAGTAACGGATCTATTTGATTAAATAACACTGGCTATTGTGGGTATTAGCTTTAACTGCAGAATTGGTGATAAGTAAAGGTGGACAGATTTTGACACCGAGCTTAATAAGATAGGACTTCTTGCTCTGTAGGTATTTGGTGTTGTGTGAGGATGCGCTATCTTGAAAGTGAGAAACCTGCATTTGTCTTAACACGTTGGTTGCCATATCACGCGAAATCGCGTGAAGCGGCTGTATACGTAGTGGCCGCTCACGCGAGTTCGCGTGATGATCGAATACAATATTGTTCAAGCCACAAAATTGCGGCCGTTGCGTATTGGCTTCTGATTTTTCCTTTGGCCACTAGGGAAGGGAATTTACTACCTATACCTACCTACCTATTTACTAGGGGCCGTGGCCTGTGGGTAGCCATGTTTTACGAGCACTTGACAGTTCGCCCGCCGCAGCCGTACTGTGCGGGTGTGTTGTTTGTGTGGCCATCCATATAAATTCTGCATTTTCGGCTTGGCAATGGCAACGAACGTTTTAAGCCGTCAACACAGCAAATCCTCTATTTCATAAAAACCGGCAGTGCGCTTGTGATTTCTCTGAATTTCGTTTGAGGAATAAGCTCCGTAGGCACTGGACATCTGGGCTGTTATTCGCTACGCGTTAATGCGGCTCACCCCGCCGGTCACCCGTTACGAAACAAGACCTCTACCTACGCTTAATTACTACGCATCGCGGTGTCAAGGTATAATTGTGGGTGAGCGTTGAGGTGAGCTTAAAACAAGTTACAGAATAGCGTTGCTTCAAGAAACGAGTGTTCGCTCGGGACACCCCTGGCAAGCATCTATAGGGTGAAGTGTCTCTACCATCAGACAGGCCATATGCTTTTTGTCACTGACGAAAAACAGGGATGTTATTCGCTACGCGTTAATGCGGCTCACCCCGCCGGTCACCCGTTACGAAACTAGACCTCTACCTACGCTTAATTACTACGCATCGCGGTGTCTAGGTATAATTGTGGGTGAGCGTTGAGGTGTGGTTGAGGTGAGCTTAAAAGTCTTAAAACAAGTTACAGAATAGGGGGGCAGGAGTGAAACAAACGGGTGCGCCGTTATAATACCTACCTAATACGTGTACAATAAATCAATGTTGTGCTCACTTTTCGTGGATGGATCAAAGTATTGTCTAGCTCAGGATCGAATTCACAAAGCAGTGTTCACACATACCTGAAACAAGAAGAAAGCTGGTTAGGTATATTAAGATTCGCAATAACTATTGCCTTTTTTTTAATATTTTTTGAAACATTTATTGCACAAATATTAAAATAAAAACTAGTACAGTTGGTGGACTTAATGCCTTCAGAAATTCTCTACTAGTCAACCATTTGGCCAGTTAGTCACCATTATAACAATCGTTTTAAAACACCATTTAACTATTATAGGTACCTATACATCTCATTAAGGGCATGTTATGGAAGCAGATTAGGCTATATACCACCTGACTTGGAAACAAAATAAATTATTTGTCGATTACGTATATCTCGAATAAATTAATTATTTAGGCAATATGATTGAAAAACCTGATAATGATATCTTGTAAGTATTGTATCTTGACTTTATATTTTCTTGATTGTCAGAAGCCTTTTCCTTATTATATATAAATAAAAAACTAAATTGCGTTATGATTTTCTTTTTACCTCAAAAACTCAAAAATTGAATCAAATTCGTCTTTTTCCCAAAAAGGCCATTCCCAAAGTGTGTTGCATCTCATTCGCGGAAGACAACATAATCATTATGTTGTCCCAAACCATGTACCTACGGGACACATTATGTTATAATTTGTCCCGTAGGTACATAGTTTGCGAGAATTGAGTCATGCTCTTAAAAAAGTATAACTACAAGCGATAAAAAATATGTTACTATTTACTTGAGCACGAGTTAAGTTGTAAAACGGGAAAAAAACAACATAGATTTTTCAAGAACTATACAGGCACGAAGCATTAGGGGGTTAGGTCATAATTCATAATAATACATAATATATTATATGGGTTAGCGTAAACATTAGTAAGAGTCTTAATATCTAATGTGTAGGTTTACCTACCGGGCAATTTCACGTGAATAAACAAAATTGAAGATGAAACAGTTTAGTCGATAACTCAAACAAAAACAGCCATAAACAAACAGTGCTGCTGACTCGATCTTGAACCAACACATCCCTTTAGCTTAAAATACCGTGCAACAAAATATCGCGAACTCTGAGCCAATGTTGTATTTATTTCATCTCCGAGGATTAGGCCTTGCGCGAGGCAACAGGTGCCTTATCCCTCCCCTTACACCCCTCTGTCCCCCCTTAGGCCCCCTGGGGGGGTCAGCAGACGCGTCTACAACGCATATCGGGACATGAGATATGAAAGTCCTGCTTTTTATGGATGTTTGCGATTTTTACACCGCTAGGAGTTATATAAGCATCCTCTCAATGTGAAAGTGCGAGTACCCCGCACGGTTTGGTTAATATTTTTAATTTCTAACTAAATAACATTTTGACTGATTGTAATTATAGCTACTGTGATCATGATCAATTAAATTAGATTAATGTCCAGCCACGAGCAACTCAACGTATCATCATCATCATATCAGCCGAAAGACTCAACTTATAGAGCGACTTATTTGAATATCGGCAGCTCAGCTGAGGAAGTACCTCTATTTTATATAGGTACGTTTTAACTACGTTTGTATGGAGGATCGAGCTTACTGCGGACTCTTAAAGCTCGATTCTCTATACAAACGTAGTTACGCTCTCATTTTAAAACGAAAAGTTTAGTTTGCTCTGAAAATTTTGTACTTAGAATACGTTAAGTACCTTCCAGGTCTGTAATTAGTTTATAAATGTAGCTTCAGATACCAAAGTAAAAAAATACAGCAGATTTCAGTTTTTCATACAAAACTTGTTTTTGATGTATTGTGTTTGTTTTATAAACAGGAGCCATATAAACGTATTACTGACCTAGATATACCTTATGTCATTGTATATGCAAAGTTTCGTTACAATCCAACACGTAGTTTTAGTTTAAATGAAAACGAAACTCCATTTGTTGTTTATGACGTCATGTAAATTGACATACTTATTTAATTTACAATGTAATCTTACTACGAAATAAATGAATCTAATCTAATCTAATCTATAGGAAGGCGAAATTCGGCCGAGCTTACTGCGGACTCTTAAAATCGTGGCTGTACGCCGAAGGGTCTTTGGGTACAATTTGGTACTTTCCTTAGTAAAAAAATAATTATTATATTTAGGTCCTCAGTTAGATTATCAAAAATATTGGACACGTATTTTTTTTGTCTATGAAACAAAAAATGGTGAAAATAAAGCCCGTTAAAGTTCCGCGTGACGTCACATTGGGCTATATCTGGGCATTTTCAATTATTCGTGTACCCAATTAGCTTGAGCTGTTAAATAAAAATTAAGCCAGTGTCAGTTTTGTGACGAAAGTTAAGCATACAAATGATGTGAAAATGAACTTGTTTCACTATTAAATAACGTAAATTGAAAAGATTACACAAATTGAATACTTAATTGTCGTCACAAAACTGACACTGAGTACATTTTTGTTTAACAACTCACGCTAATTGGGTACACGAGTTATTGAAAATGCCCATCTTCATAATGTTTTGTTTGATTAAAAAAATAAAAAATACGTGTCCGATATTTTAATCTAACTGACGGACTAAATATTGTTTTAGGAAAATAGCCAACGAAATGGTCAACTGGCTTTAGTATTTTTTGCAGTGTTATTAATTTTGCCTAAACTGTGTTTGTCTCGCAAATATGATAAATATAACGTGTGACACAGATGGTTTGAATCTGACTGAACTAAATTTTGATGTAAGCCTGCTCAATCCGGAACCCATTAGGCCGTTATTATTTCCCAGTGCCGTAAAATGTATATAAAGGCTAAACGCATCGCACGCAAACGCGTGCTTTCCGGAAATACTTCCAGCTTTACCGCCCATCGTCACACACTTTTATTTAATGGCTGTAATTGAAAAATGATTTAACTTTTTTTTGTCTCTAATAGAACGTAAAACATTATGTTTGTCACGGAATCGGCAGGTATGTTACAATGGGGGTGTGTCGGGTCCAGAAATGTAGCTGTTTAAGTTTGTACCGCCGTAACTTTTTTTTTAATTTAAATCATACTTTAAACAGTAAATCTGTAATTTAAAATAATAATACTAGGTAACTTATTATTATTACCTCCGATTCAATTTTGCACCTCTTTTCCTTAGATCCGCATTTTAAGCACTGACTGATATATTCATTGACCTGCAACTCATATTGGCCAAAATTAATTTCAGCTATGCAAAATATTTACAACATTATTAGAAATTTTGAATAAGTAAAGCCGCGAAATCCACTCACAAACTTTGGCATTTAATATTTCGGAGACCTAACGCGCCACTAGCGCCTCCAACTTTTTCCATTGTTCATTGCTGTTTATTATGGGTTTCTGATAGTAATATATTATTATAGTCGATATAAAAGTAGTATTCAGAGCAATGACGCATATTTTTTTTTATACAACGACGTTGGCAAACCAGCTTACGGCCTGCCTGATGTTAAGCTGGTACCGTCGCCTATGAACACTTGTGACTCCAAAAGAATCACAAGCGCGTTGCCGACCCTTTGTTCACTTTCCTTTATTATAGTTGCAATACCCAAGACTCCCAAGAGGCAACCCCGCATGGCTCGCGGTATTTTAGCTCCCGAAATTATGGCTTATCGAGCACACTTTTTATAGATTTAGCGACTTTAGTACGAAATAGGTCGCACTTTATTTGTGTAATGTGTACAATTATGTATATACAATTCGTTGTACTTATGCTTTAATTTTATTTTTTGATTTTTATGATTATTTATTATTTTTACAAGTATGATTAAAATATTGACATGTAATATGAATTATTATGAATAAATATGATTATGATTATGATTATGAGGTGTTGTGGTACCACCCTGTGCAACCTGAACTGAGCCAACTTGGACTGGGAAGGAAATAGGGAAATGTATGAAAAAAATATTTTTTAGTCGCGAGGCCGATTGGAGCAGCGGCTGCCTGAAAGTGTGTATCCTGTTGGTTGCTTTTTGAATAGGTACCTACTGCTACTACATCATAAGCATCATAACCCTAAAATTTACAAATTGGCTTCATATTGTTCGTTAAGGTAGCTAACCCTTTGAACGCCAAGAAGTATAAAGTGGTCGTGTGTCGTCGTGCCCACCACGCCAAGAAATCATATAGCGGTTATGAAGTCCGCTGTTAAAGCACCCTTCAGTCTTTCATATAAGGTTCATTGTCACTCTCTTATGGAAAAAAGGTTGGCGTGTCAGTGACACTTTAGTACGTGAATCATGGCGTTCAAAGGGTTAAATAGGTACATATATTCAATTCAATAACTACAAATTCGAATCACAAAAGTAATCAAAACCTTGCCCACAAAACTGGAATAATTCCCTCATTACAAGACATGCCCAAATTATACCCGTAACACAGTCGAAGCGAGAACTCATCTAAACATCAAAGTATCGCAGTTTACCGGGTTGCTCGTTTTCGTGTACGATGACAAAGTTACTTTTACCAGTGAACAAAATCAAAACTAAGCATTGACATATAGACACTTGGAGAGTCTCATAAGCTACAAGCGTCTCCACTGCCTGATCTACTAAGTTTGCAGCAGTAAACAAGTACCTACCATAATTTTTACACTCCGCGATCTCGTTACGTCTCTTCTGATGTCTTGTTAGTTTTGTTGTGCAATATAAATATTTATTTTGCTTGATTAAATAGTATGTACTGGAGCGTAAGCGTTGAACAAGTGCGCAGTCGTTTGATATTCTGTGATGTTTTTCGACATCTATCCTACTCGTACATTTTATTTGATAAAGCGGACGAGCTTTTTCCCTTAATAATAGAGGTAAACATGATTTACGTAGTTCCTTACGTAATGGAAGTGGTAGAATAATGTAAGAGATTCATCATCATGATACATTACTGGCAATATAAAATTGTTTCTATTGTCATCAATTCTTGGTTTCAATTGTCCGATTTATAAACAATAATGTGTATTAACATTAAGCGATACATATATAGCGTTATTGTATGCATTAACATATTAATCGATAAAACTAGGTACCAACTATTGTGCTTACTAAATAAAAGGATGTCTTACAATCCTCATTTTATTTGTAACTAGCTGTTGCCCGCGATTTCGTCCGCGTAGAACTTGCTGTCGCCTCAGAAATAATATTGCAAATAAACCTTCTTTCCCGGCGTCTGCAGTAATGAATGTACTATTAAAAAACGCTGTAAGTAATTTGTTTTCTAGTTTTTGACAGAAGTTACAGTTTCCACGTGTAAGTCAAACTAACGAAAATAATTCGTAAGTACCTATGTGCTTAAATTTTGGTACAGGCCCTAAGTGCGACTTGCACTTGACCGAATTTAATGTGATTGCTTTTTAGGCTTGATAAGATAAGATACTTACCTAAATAAAAAAAAACTAGAAAGTAATACTTTCGGCGTAAAGGCGATTCTACTTTACTTTGAATAAAATTATGATAACAAAATAAGAAATAGTCTGAAATCATTTGTCGGCCTGACCCGATTATGCTTATTTTAATAACCGTTCCGTAGATGCCCTATTTTAACATTTAAGTTGAAACATCACGACAGTGTGAAACACTTTCTCATCGGAGCTTTTGTTTTCGAATTCCAATTGCAATAATAATATTATGAAGTTACGTACAGTCGCCATCACATACATCGGAGCAAACAAGCGCGTCACAAACATCGGAACACACCTCTATTTTCAAGGCATTAGGGTGCATGTGCCGATATCTTTGAACACCTATAGTGTACCGATGTATGTGATGGCGACCGACTATCCGAGTAAATAATATTAATCTGACCTCAGATTATTAGACCAGCGGCTGAACAAAAATGGGTTTTGATAACATTAAAGTTTTTTCTTTTTTGATATGTCATTGGAGGCATGTTAAATAATACTTATACAAAAAGTTAGAAGTTTTTAGGTTCGGCTTTCGGTTATATTGAAATATTTAAATTTTAGCCAAGAACTATGTAAATATAGAATTAGAGTTACTAAAAACTGTAACATATCCAATAACACTTTAGTTTCTTTAAAATAATCTGCTTTTAGAAGTCTGGAACATCTGCATTTTGGTGAACAAAAAAATGCAAACAATTTTGCAAATAAAGAATTAGAGTAGCTGATATTGTAAAATTATGATGTAATCGATCCACTTAATATACTGGAAAAAAGTTAGATGTGTAGACCATTGGCTTGTGTAGATATTTATTTCTGGTTAAGCAATATAGCCAATATTGAATTAGAGTTTGTAGAGTTAATAATAAACGGTCTTGACAATGATCTCAGTTACCAAACAAAAGTTTAGAAATATAGAATCACGGCGACACTAAATACTGATATGTATAGGTAAGCATTCCATGCCTATATTACTACGTTTCAAACGCGCTGTATTGTATGCGCGCGCCGTGCTGTGCGCTGTGGCGCTGTGGCACCAGGCAGCGATCAGCGGTGGCGGAGCAGCGGGGTGCCCTTAACTCATCCATAAAAAAAACCGCAAAGCATGTTTTAATCTAATAACAATGGAAAATTGTTATTTTGTTTTAAGTACGCTAATGGAAATACAAAGACGAAACTTACCCTTATTTATTACTATACTAGGAATTGCCCGCGGTTTCGTCAGCGTTAAGTCCATTATAAAGTAGGTTTGTACTTATAGTTTTATGTTAAAGTAAGTATTGGTGGCTTACACAATGGTAACAAATAACAAAAATACAACTTTTTACAACAAAATTATAATTGCAACATTTGCAAATCATTCATATTTGTAATTGTAGGTAAATACATAATAACTAGGGTACGGACAAGTGGTGGCAGATTTCACACAGAAGGTAGTAGAGTCGCCTTGATATTTTTATGGCTAAACAAATACCGATTGAATGATTTATTTCTCTTATTTTTTTTATTCTCTTGCGACTAAATATTAAGTTTTTGAAATGAAAATGTACATGTATTTACATTTTATGTTTAAAGAACTTTATTTTTCATAAAGAATCAACATATTTCACTTACATGAGAAAAGTTATAAGTTAATACTAAATCTAAGCATACAGTGTTAACAATTGTACAAAAATCATAGTGGGTAGACATGCATTATAATACGGGGTATATTATTCAATCGGGGCAGTGAGGGAATATCCGAAACTATAAGATATACGGAAGTTTGCTCTAAGGAGTTACGAGACCGATTTTAGAAAAAATCAAAACTGCATTCAAAGATTTTCAAAAAAACCTCATACACAGCCGGGAATCGAACCCGGTCAAATCTGTCTAAAAATCAGAGTGCGTTATTTTGCGTAAATTAATAGTGTAATGTAAGGAAGAATTGGTGCTAAGGAACCCTGTATCTACAATCCCAGGAAGATGCTGAATTTCATAGTTTAATGTACGGAAATGGATCTCCCCGCACAAACAGTGTACCTACCTACAATGAGTAAGTATGGGAATTATATTTTTTACAGCTTTGAAAAGATTGGTGTAAATAATGAAAATAAATTTAAAAAAACCACGAATTTACCAATTTTGTCTAGTTTCAGACGCCACAGTTATTCTCCCCATACTTACTAAGGAGCTTAGTATAGGGAAATCCATTTTCGTACATCAAACTATGAAATTAGGCATTTTCCTGTGATTTTAGATACAGGGTTCCTTAGGAACAATTGTCCCTTACAATTCCGGACTTTCGAAATTCCGGAATCTCTGGCAATGTTTCCGATATTACAATTCCGGAATTGGTACACTCAGAATATCGGAAATTTCGGAACTGGATTTTATGTATTTCCAGAATTTATGACTGTTTTTTTTCATAGTTTACCATAAACTGGATAAGTCTCGTGACTCCTAAGAGCAAATTTTCGTATCTCTTATAGTTTCGGATTTTCCCTCACTGCCCCGTTTGAATAATACAACCTTTATATTACGCTAAAGTTTGGCCGCCTTGTTGCGGCGATAACGGCGATTTTTGTTTAAGTTATCTTTCCACAAAAATTTCAATCTTTCGTCTACTACAGACTACAGATGCCATTGTGTTGGCATTTACGACTTTGTACGCTAACAAATCTGCCCTTCTTATTGCAAACGCAGTACTTGCATATGGTGGTTTCGAGATAAACGCGGTTAACATATTTTTTGGTATCTATACAACAAATCTATGTTATACAACTTTTGAAGTGTACTGAAAAATTGTTAAAAAAATAAATCTTTCGATTGAAATATTTTTTACTTTACTGCCTTATTTATATAAAATACGCAGTTCTGCATTTTCATCAACTATATGGGTTAACAGTTAGGCCTATGTCCAGCAGTGGACGTCTTTCGGCTGATATGATGATCTGGGTTTGCAGGCATTACAGTATCACTAAGGCTTAATGCAGTATTTGTGTTTAATACTGCAAAATCACCTAGCACGTGTTCAATACTGCGTTTCTAGTTCGCAATCATGCTCTATTTTCATACCTAGTAATAAATACGTGTTGGCAAGATTTAACTTCAGACAAATATTGAAGTGACGTAGAGACGAAATAAAATTGATTTTAGGTAGGTACTAGAAAAAATGAATATTTTTCTTATCAGCGTATCAAATTATTATTTTTAATAGTCTATAAAATGTGTTTCAAGAACATTTTTTATTAGAGTCTATTAATATAAAACACCTCCACTCATCAAGCCATCAATCACTCTTTTGAATTATACAAGGTGTAACCAAATCAAGTGCGAATATTTCACTCTGATTTGCTAGCACGAAATGCGGCACTGTACCGTGTGGCTTCGGTGCATGCCTAGCTTTATGTTACTCTCGAATACCTCTCGATACTCTTAAGCGCAGCACTGTGGAATAAGTACTGCGTTTAAGTACTTTTAGCGTGGCAAGAGTAGCTCTTTGGTCTTCTCGCTAAACTCAAACGCAGTAATTTTGAATACTGCGTTTGGCTTTAGTTAGTATTCGTTGCAAAAAAGTTATATGCCTAATGAATCTGCAGTAAACGTAGCAAGTACTTCACAACCTTCTAGCACATGCTGAATGCTGTAGATCTTGTTAGCAAAAGTAATATTTTTGTGAAAGTACTGCGTTTTTGGTTAGATAAGAAACATGTTTGAAATATAAAAAAAGACCTGAATTTTTTTTTTAGGCTTGTGATGTAATTTTTGCAGAAAAGTGAAAATCTCAAAAATGACTACTGCGAGTACAATTATCAGGGCCTTTGGCCACATTATCAACTGTTTCGTGTACTGCAACTACTGCAAGCCATAAATTGCAATAAAATATATTTAAAATACTAAATATAATTTGGATATATTTTTATTTTTGATATCCAAATTACATTATAGTTTAATACTCTAAAAATATAAATTAAATAAATAATGTATTTATTCAACCGTAAACAGTTAATAAAAAGCAACGACTCCATTTTACTCCCTGTGCGAAATTTGCCACCACTTTTGTCCGGACGCTACTAATAACAATTTTAAATTAACTTCTGTAACTTCACATTATTCCATGCAGATTTTTTCATAAAATAACAGTATCTGTAGTTTTTTATTGTACATAATAAAAATAAAAATAGCTAAAGTAATGTTACATCTTATAGTTTTTAACATAGCTATAATAAAAACTCTTCCTTTTCACCCGCTTTTTCAAACATTGAATATCTCCGAAACATAAAATCGCCTTATGGTACCTTTACCCGTGGACCATCACTAATATTGTAACAGTGCTGTAATACGTATTTTCCTGAAGGAAGGTTTTCAAAAACTATTTTGGTTAGTTTTTTGAATGAGCTGTTTAAATAGACGATTTTTATAACATATATTTTTTTCATTTGAATCTGGCCACTTTAATTTTTTTCTACATATGTTTTACTATGTTCGAATCTGGGTTTTGCCCCCAAAAAAATCTCATAAACTATACATAAAAAGTTTTTGCGCCTTCACTGTTTTAAACATATAAATACGAAAAATGCTTTTTTTTAATGCGGCAGAACGGGGGCGCGCGGGCGGGGCGAGGGATACCTAGCAAGCGATAGCTCGCAAGGTCGACTAAGATCTGCCGCATGCGCCGTAGCTACAACTTGTAGCGCGGCTTGGTTTTCGCGCCTTTTTTTAATAATATGCGTTTATGATGCAAACTATACACAGAAATTTCTTACTTTCCATAATATGGCTGCATATATTATTTTATAGTATTAGACTAACTTTTATAGACTCTAATTCAATATTAGATCTTACAGGACAAAAAATGCGTATTATTTTTAAAGCTTTTATCTTATTCTTCTAAACTTTTGGCTTTGTCTATTAACTTAAGAATTTAGAGATATTGTTGTGGATTTTTAAAACTCTAATTCAATATCGACTAAATTATAAGCTAATTCTGGTTTGACGTAGTCGCGGGTGTTTTTTTTTCTAAAAACTTAACAGTGTATAGCGTCATACATATTATAAACGATGAAGCTTAAACTTTGCACTTTAATTCAATATTCACAAATCATCAATAGAAATAAATAAATACCTAATTTATATCTAACCCTCGTTCTAACTTTTCTTCATATAATACAAATATGCTTGAAAATAAGTCATATGCCATATAAGCATAACTTTTCCGACTTTAGAATTATCAAAACTTCTAGGGCCAAAATCCGGTTCCACTACTGAGCTATATGTAAAGTTGTTATGTTAATCTCGGGATCAAGTTGTTACTAACGATTGACCATAGTCAAAACAATTATGAAATCAATACAGGCATTATCTTAGAAAAATAAATAGAAATCGTATTCGTTATGTATGTCATACTATTATCAAAACGAATACTGCGCGCGGGCTCATAAAATGTGGAACCAAGACACCTCTGTCGTGCTCCCTGTCGCACCAATCATGGCAGGTAAGTGCAACAGAGAGCGCAACAGAGGTGTCCTGTTCCCACGTGTCATGGCCCCGCGCGCGGCGAGCATTTGATAATATGTAGTATATATTAAATACCGGCTTTTAAGAGTCCCCCGGCAAACTCGGCCGAATTTTACCTTCCCATACAAAAGGAATTTCGTTCTCATTTTAAAACTACATGTTGGATTGTAACGAAACTTTGCGTATACAATGAAATGAGGTAAATACATCTAGGTCTATAATTAGTTAATATGGCTCCAGTTTATAACACAAACGAAATACAGCAAAAACAAGTTTTTCTCAAACATGCTCGGAAATGTATGCGTTAATGTCACGAAATGAAGACATGAAGTTCCTTGTTTATGGCTCCCTACATTACTTCTTGGCCTAGGCCAAGAAGTAATGTATGAAAACCCTAACTAAAAACATTATTGGCCGCTACTCTAACTTTTAAATTTGCTTACTGATATTAAACAGACAAAGGAAAAAATACATACTGCCGACCACCAATACTTTTTTTTTATTGTTTTAGTTTTTTGTAAAAAATAAATTGTTGGTTTTTTTACATTTTTTTTGTTATTTTTCGTTTATTTTTTAGTGTTGTTTATCGTTTTTAATGATTAAAAAAAAATCTTTTCTTTTCTTGATGTTTGTCTATTTTTTAATGTTAAAATTTTTGTAGGGTCTTTTATGTTATTATGAAGTTTTTTTTTAATCTATTTTTCCTTTTTGTTTAACTTTTTTAATGCTTTTTGTTTTTTTTGTCGTTATTTTTTAATTTTTCAAGTTTTCCTTTTTGTTTTTTTTTTTTTAATGTTTTTTTTTTGCATTTTTTTAATGTTTTTTTTTTGTTTTCCTTTTTTAGTTTTTTTGTTTTTTTTCCTATTTTTTTAATGTTTTTTGTTAGTTTTTTTTTGTTTTTTTTATGTTTTTTGTTTGTTTTTCTTTTTTTTGTCCTTTTTTTGTTTTTTTCCTTTTTTTTTTGTTTTTGTCATTTTTTTGGGCGTTTTTTTTTGTTATTTTAGTTGTTTTTTTTAGTTGTTTTTTTTATATTTTTTTCCTTTTTGTTTTACTCTTTTGTAATGTTTTTTTAATATTATTCTTTTTTAATGTTTTTTTTTTCTTTTTTAGATTTTTTTATCTAGAATCTTTCTCACTTTAGTGAGGTGAAAAGGATTCTATTTTTAAACCACTCACATTCGCTAGCTCGTGTTTCAATTCCACACTCGCGGTTAAATTATAACTGCACCCTTGTATAACAAATAACTATTTATTATTTCCTCACATCGTTTGAGAAAAGCACTATACAAGCCTCGGCCGGAACAGGGATTGCTGGACTCGTTGTATCCGGCCTCGTCTACGACTCGGCCGTCTAGCCCAAGCTCGTCCATCAATCCCTTACTTCACGGCCTTTGCAGTAATGTACTATTGTATGACAAACTTAAATTCGCTGTATTTTTTTTACTATAATATGGTATCTGAAGCTACATAAACTAATTACAGACTTGGATATACCTTAAATTATTTTAGGTAAAACGTTTCAGAGCAAACTAGCTAGTCGTTTTAAAATGACAGCGTAACTGCGTTTGTATGGAGAACCGACTGTCGGGGACTCTTAATATAGGCAGGGAGGGTTGTCATTTCGTTATAATTGATTCCCCCCTTTTTTCACGGTTCGGCTGCAGGCATCACGCGTGTCGCTGCGTGGCATGAATTTTTGGAGGACGGTAAAGGGCGCACATCGTTATACGAATCACGCCACACTCTTTTAAAGTATGGTGTATCCAGTAAAAAATAATGTTATTCTAATTTAGACTTTATTCAGTGTTTAGAAAGTCTAACATTGAATGTTTATTTGAAAGAAATTACGTAACGTTTACAGATAAACCAATTATTTTTGCAAGCCACCCCCTTCCTTTACATTACACAATAATAGAGTGCATAGGGTGACACATAATTTAGAATATTTTTAAGTTCACAACACCAAAATAAACAATAATTTCTTTACTGAATTTAAAACACTTTTTCATTTGATGTTTTACTTCAGAAGAGGTCGGCATTAAAAATAATACTTCGCAATATCTTCATTTATTTTTTAATTTAAATAAGAACTTTTACTATGAATATAAAAGTGAATTAAAAATACAAAATTTAAGGTGACAAATATTGGGTCAGTGACGGGTACTAGGACGTTTATAGGTTATAGGTTGTACGCGGGCTGGATTTCCGCAACTCGGCGTCATAAATGCGCCTATTTTGCGTAGGGGTTTTGGCACTACTGTTATTCGTGCCAACCCAGTTCCACCAGGAAGCCTAGCAGACCCTTTATGTTGCCGACGGCCTCCGGTAGTGACCCCGGTGTTCCGAGGTGTTTTGCCCTGTATTATACTAGGACGTTTACGTTAAACACATTATAAAACCACCTTTTCACCACATTATTACTTTTCGAGACTACGACGGATGCGACCCGCGACGAAACGTCAGAAATAAACGAGTTATACATGTGAAAAATAATATAATATGATATGAGTCGTACATGTGTTAAAATGTTTTCAAAACGCGAGAGTTAGTATTCAATTTGGTCTAGTTCGGTGCAAATCCGTTGTTTTAAACATTTTTAGGGTTCCGTACTCACAGAGTAAAACGGGACCCTATTACTAAGACTCCGCTGTCCGTCCCTTCGCCCGTCGGTCTGTCTGTCACTGTATCTCACTGATACCGTGATAAAGACTGTATCGTTTGTTATAAATACAAGTTAGCTCTGGCAGGAATAAGTTGTCTATTAATTTAAAAATATTCTGATACAAGACAATTGATTGACATTTGTCATAGAACCGATATCTTTATTCTTTTTTTGCTCAACTTGTTCCAATAAAATAATGAGGGGTCTTACACCGCAAAAGCGAAAATCTATTGTGGACAAATGGTGTTCAGTTAAAGGTATTACGTACCGAAAACTCGCACAAATGGAAGGTGTTAGTGTTGGAGCCGTCCAAACTGCTATCCGTTAGTACGGGGAGGATTATACCTTCGAGGAACAACAACGGCCAGGCCAAAAACCAGGTCCGTCCAATCCAAAACTGGACCAAAAGATAGTAAAATTATTCGCATCTAATAGAGAGCTATCTGTCCGAGATGTCGCGAAAAAAGTTGGTACGAGTATCGAGATGGTACAACGTGCAAAGAAAAGGTATAATTAAAAGATATTAAAAAAACAGAAACAGCCGAAAAGAAGTCAAAAACAAAAAGCACCTGTTAAGACACGAGTCCGAAAATTTATGACTCGATTTTATCGAAAAAACACAGCTGTGTAATAATGGACGATGAAACGTTTGTAAAACTGGACTACAAGTCTTTGCCTGGCCCCCAGCTACTATTCGTGAGGGAACAGAAATCACAGAGGCTGAAAAATCCATTTGCGTTGAGAAGTTCGACAAGAAAGTCATGGTGTGGTAGGCCATTTGTGAATGCGGAATGAAGTCAACTACTTGTTTCACTACCTCGTCGATGAATGCCGATATTTATATGAAAGAGTGCCTTCAGAAACGAGTATTGCCGATGATCAAAAAGCACAACTCCGAAACTGTATTTTGGCCTGACTTAGCGTCTTGCCATTACGCGGCTAAGGTAGTAAAATAGTATAAAGAGAATAATGTAAATTTTGTGGCCAAAGAGTTAAATCCACCGAATTGTCCAGAGCTTCGCCCGATTGAACAGTACTGGGCTATAATGAAAGTTAAACTACGTAAAACAGCCCGTAGTGCCGATACAGAGCAACAGTTTCGGTCAGATTGGAATAAGGTAGCTCAAACTTTTGACAAAGTCGCTGTCCGGTCATTAATGGGCACCATGAGGCATAAAATTAGAAAAATGGCCAGAAATGAATAATTTGGGCTTTTTATGGTACTATTCGAGTTGTCCATATTATTTTGTACATAGTTGATTGATTTTAGTATGTCAATAAATAATTTAAAAAAAGTTGACGCATTTTTTTCTTGTATTGATAACAAACGATACAGTCTTTAGTTCCAGCTGAAATTTTCACAGATGATGTATTTCTGTTGCCGCTATAACAACAAGAACTAAAATCAGAATCAAATTAATATTTTTATTGAGTCCAACTCGCACTTGGCCTTTTTTTTATTATTATTACAAGCTTTATATTAACTTGCACTGTTCGTATGTAAGTATGTAAGTTGTCCGTCAAAATTTGCAATCCATTTTTCAGTCACTTCCTGTTATCCAATTGAGCTGAAATTTTGCAAACATATGTATATGGCATGACAATGCAATATTATGATAACTTTGAGCCGATCTGATGCTGGAGCTGGAAGGTGGCCATAGGAACTCCGCAATAAAACGACACAACCCCATCGAGTTTGGGCTCGTTAGAATCGTCTCAATGAGTACTTGGTGATGGTATGCAGAAAAGTACAGTCGGCAGTAAAAGTCTGTACCAAAAATGAAATTTTTGACAGGAACTTATTTATTTAGTACCCTACCTGGTTACAAGATATCAAGATTTATTAGGTATATGATTTCGATCCTTTTACTCCTCTCATCGAGGTATAAGAGTTAAGAGATCCAAAGACAAAGGACGACGTAAGAGAGACAAAGACGCACACAAACTACTACAAATCGGCTCGTATGTATGCAGATGATCCTAATACATAGTTGAGGTGGTAATCATCGAATCACCTTTGCATAATCGACGACGCGTATGTAATTATACGCCGTGGATTATGTGTGCTTGGGCGAATGATTAACGAGAATAAATCCGATAGGATTAGATCGCCGAACACAACAGCAATTAAATAGTAAATCGATTCCATTTGCTGATGTACAGATTTCGTACTATCCTTAAATTAGGTATACGGGTGTTACAAAAATACCCGTAAAGCGAAAAGGGAGTTAAATGGTCCCTTATAAAGAGTCAATTTACAAAATTTGATAACCGTTGTATCGCAGTATGACTTAGATGCAGTATCAATAAAAAAAGAATTAGAACATTTTTACGGAATGTTTTGTAACGCGATGTATGCACGGTCGAGAAAATTTAATGTTTAGCACTTTTGGACTCTAAAGTGATTTCTTCCCATTTTTCGTTGGGGTCGGCTCTCCTATTAATTTTTCTCCAGAGCTGGCGGTTCTGGGTCGTCTTTGGGTCAATATCCTGTCTTTATCCATGTAAGTCGGGGTCTCCCACGTTTTTTCGGCGCTGACTCAAGTTCGAGAATTTTTCTAGTCATGTGGTCCGCTGGTCTCCTCATGACGTGGCCATACCATCGCAGTCGTGTTTCAGCTAGCTTATCTTCAATAGGTCTAACTTTTAAAGTTCCTCTTGTAATGGTTAATGGTTAAGCACCTTGTCTAGAAGTGACTCCCACGAACCATCTGAGCATTCTCATTTCTGTGACGTGGAGTTTGTCGGCATGGTTCTGTTTAAGACGATGCTCGGGTGGCCATTTTTCCATACAAACGTAATCCCCCGTTTCCTCCCTGGATAATAACAAAATAACAAATATTTTGCATTCATATAATAAATACTGACCTCTGACATGTCCCTATGTTTCGTTTTACCTAATTATTTGTTTATTTTAATAATAAGAGACCCTTTAAAACCACGAAATTCGCCGCTTTTCGGCGCCATAAACACACGCTCAGTAAACTAATTTAACGAACACAAATGGAAAACAGAAAACCTAGAGACATAGCCGAAGCCCTCTTCATAATATAAGGGAAAGAAAAACTAGAATTGGTGCAAAATTGGAAGAGAAAATAGGGTGCTACGATACCCTGTTTTTGGTGGGTCAGATCGGTCCAAATCGGATCGGATCGGTTTCAAAATTAGAAAACTGGGGGCATTGCACGCACACATTGATGATTTACGCACACATTCACAGAAACACCTCTAATTAGCGCGAAACGCGAAAGAAATAGGTTTTACAAAAATCAATTTTTCAAAAAGCTCGCTCACCGCGCGTCCTCTTGAGGAGCCAGCGTTCCGAACCGTATGTTATTGCGGGTCTTACGGCAGTTTGTAAACTTTTCGCTTGGTTCGTATGGGCATTCTAGCATCGCAGAGGACTCCAGTGAGCTCTCTCCGTTTTTGCCAACCTACGTTTCTGCGGTGTTCAATATCCGCATCGATGTTACCATCGTCGGATAACACGCTGCCTAGATACTTGAAACTTGAGACAGTTTTGAGAGCAGTAGATTGCAGGTAGATAGTGTGGTGAACGCTGGGATCGGTAAACTTGCAGTGCATATATTCTGTTTTTTCTCTGGTGATTTTAAGTCCTGCCGTTTCCAGGGCCACTCGCCAATATTCTAATGAAGCTTGGAGAGCTTCGGGGTCAGAGTCGATCAACACAACGTCATCAGCGTACAGTAGGTATATTTCAGGGTGTAGGTTGCTGGATTTGGATGTTAGGTAGTCCATAACGAGGTTAAACAGTACGGAACTGAGGGCCGATCCTTGATGAACTCCTACTTCTACTGGAACTCGTCACCCACTCCCGCTGGACATCGTACTCTAGTTGTGACACCGCTGAACATATCGACTATTACTCGGATGTAACATTCAGGAACATTCTGTGATCGTAAAGCTTGCCAAATCAGTGGTCTCGGTATGCGGTCAAAGGCCGTTTCCAAGTCAATAAACGCCATATGAAGGTCCTATTTTTTGTCTCTATGAGATTCCATTAGGTTGCGGATGGTATGGATGGCGTCGGTGGTTGATTTGCTTACGACAAACCCACACTGATTCTCTGACACTGTTGTTAATTGGCGTAGTCTTTCGTTGATCACTCTTTCCCAAATTTGTCATAAAAGTTTAATAGCCCGATAATTTCCACAGAGCCTTACAATCTTCTTTGCTCTTATAAAACGGTACAAAGTAGCTTTTCCTCCACCTTCAAAAGCAATTTTATTGAGTATAGTTATTGGCCATGTTGCGCACCGCTAGTTTGACTTCATGACTTTCATGAGGTGTAATGACAGGCCATGGGCCATCTACTGCCAGCTCTTTGCGCCTTGGTATGCCATACGATACTCGTCACTTTTAGAGTTTTGCCAGATCTTAAACAACTGCTTTTTTGTGCTGATCTTCTCTTGGACAATTGCTTCCCAGAGAGTGGGATCTTTGTTTTCTGTCGTGGTTCCGTTTGTAACACCAAGGTACGAAGTGGCTTTCTGGATGGCTACACAATGAAAGTCGTTCTTCACATTGCGTTAGCGTCTTTAACTGCCTCATAATTTTCTATGTAATCACTGAGTTCTGCGCACAGTCTGAGGCCCTCTTCTTGATCCAACTTATACCATCAAATCTTGGGAACCCTAACTTTCCTAACCTTAGCTGACCTTGGAATTTTCAAGTCAGCTACAATTAACCGGTGTTGAGATGTTAGAGGTTCGCCAGGTATTACTTTACAGTTGTTGCAGGTTTTTAACTTCTTCTTCCTGTCCACTAGAATATATTCCACCTGTGTGCACTTTCCCCCTCTCTTATATGTGATCAGGTGTTCATCACGTTTTGAGAAGAAGGTATTGATGATGGCCATGTTAAATGTGGCCGCGAAGTTCAAAATGTCGATTTACGTCGACATTAACAACTTAAAATCCTGTCTAGTGTCATTTTGCAGAACATAAGTTAAACGCCACCAATGAACGTACGAACTTACTTCTTGAACGTATTTACATATTATTAAACATTTTTAACCCGTTAAACGCTCGTTATGAGCCAATCTGAAAACACAATCGCAGACGTTCGAAAATCTATGGCGAAAATTTAATAAAGCGGGGGTTGGCGTGTGTCGCAATTTACATTTAAAGCACCAATTATTTGACGTCATTAGCGCCCTCTGGCGCTATAAAACGCACCCAACACGCGCGGGTACGCCCTTCCTATTGCCTTTATAAATTAGAAATAAAATGGCAATTTTTAATCCCCGACACGCTTGAATGACTCATTTGTCCTAGCTTTCCGTATGTTTATGAAGAATTAATTAAAAAATAAAAAGCATAATTTGACGTTACTGATATTAAAATTTTAATAACAGTATGCAGCAAGGTTGTTTGCCACCGACGTGGTATAACATTAATTTTCGTAAACTATCACTGCTCACTATACAAACATTAATCCTGCTAAATAGATCAGTGCCTGCAGGAAAATGCACTGCAATTAAATTGAATTAGATTTACATTTGTTTTATATCCGTCATAACATAAACATTAGTCACAAGAAAGGATCCAATGATTAAAAAAAAAGTATTTTGTCTCTCTTAACGTGTAGCGGCTTCAAATTATGCACTCTCCTGGAGATCCTGATATTAAAAACAGTCAAAATATAGCAAGTCATTGCGGAAGCCGGGACCGAGGAACTCCTTTATTATTATTGTATAGGCACGAAAGAAATAAACCTACTTGAAGCATTCAATAAATGTAATATCACAAAGTGCCATATTCAAACAAAGCGGGGATGACATAAGATTGACAATATATATTGCCTGTCGCTGTAGGTGTGTGTAATGGTAGCAAACGTCCCATCTAGTTAGTTTGTAAAAGAACACGCGATGGTTCTTAACGTTAGAAGTGAAATAAAAGATAATACCTAGGTCGGATCGTATCATTCTATAAAACCATGCTGGCTCTTCTATCTTGCGATAACAGACAGCGAGCCAGCATAGAACATGTAACAAAAAAGCCTGAATTAAAAAAGATGATTTAATTGGTTGCTGCTTAGTAAAATAAAAGCGCATCGCAGCCATACATCAGTGTCTCCTCTAATTAGCGCGTCTAGTGCAGAGAGCTTAAAGCCATATGTACACTGGACGCTGCCGAAAATTCCAAATGGTTAAAATCGAATTTCGAAATCAGAGGGATTACAAACCAATGCAGGATTCTGCGGGATGAAGGTTTTAATATAGGCTTGGTAAAGAAGTGATTGCTCTCATCTGAACTAGTCCTCTCCCGGCTCCAAGGAATCATTTGACATCTTTTGATTGGATACAATTATGTATGGGGTGGCGCATCGTTACTGACGATTTCTCAATATAATTTGAGACGTTGGTGCCGTTAAAGAAGCATATGTCTTCTAGGTAGATGTCGCCACACGCCTCGCTAAGGCGTTGTAAGAAGGAACTGATTGACAGATTTAGGGGCTGAGACAGATTGTTCCGATAGCTCAGTTGGTTAGTAGCGACGGGCCATGTATGCCTGTGGTCGCCGGTTTGAATCCGGCTCGGAGCCTAAATTTTTCAAAATTTCCTTTAATTTGAAGTGGATAAAATTAGTTTGACTAATGGAATAAAACATTAAAAAATCTATAGTTTTCTTAATATTATCTCATCTTAACATCATACGAACGCGCCCCTACTGAGCTAAGGCCTCCTCGTTGAGACGCGAGGAAAAAGGCTACAGTCGTTGGAGAGTTCACATACTACACCTCTGAATTGGGTTACAGAGAAGATAAATTTTAATCAAAGTACGTTATAATTGTTACTACTGGCGACATGTTTCGAACTCGTTGTGCATACGCGTACATTTAGTAAGTTTTAATGACTCAAGATATTAATTTAGTGTAGTATTATTTGAAGCAGCAAATGGTATCAAGTCTGTTCAAATATTTGATATTTTTATTAATGCTCGTAGAATATTGAGTTATCATCGTTTGTAGGTAACAGTTTAAGTAGGTAATACTCATACACTCACCTTAATAAATAGTGGTAGAAGGTACCAACACTACCAACATTACAAAATGTAAGTAGGTACCGAAAGAATAGAACTACAATATCTCCAACACGTGATAGTGAAGAAAGATGTGTTCTAAAGATAAATGAATAACCACCATGCTGATGATGAATGATATATTTTAAAAATATTTTTGATTTTATTTTGCTGCTTAGCTGGGAGACATTAGTCAGAGTTACTTTGCTTAGTCAGTCTTTGTTACGCTGTATAGCCTGGTCCGATGAAGGGATGTTTAGAAAAAAAACTAACTGTATTCAAAAACGCAAAATCATTTAAGGGGGTGTTTTTTTATTTAATATAAATTATATAATAAGAACATCGACTACTTTGATCGTTTAAAGACGACGTTCATTATAAAAATATGTATCAGTTACAAAGAGATTCTGACTGTCTGCTTACAAGGGAAAACGCCTCTAGAGATTCCTTTTCTTGTAATTTGGGTAATTCAAGCCCCTACATATAATTGTTATTTAACAACAAAATAAGATTCCTGATAGTATGGTAAAATTAGCTACGGTAGCCTAGTGGTTCAGGCATGCGACTGTCAAGCGGCAGTCGTGGGTTCGAATCCCGGCTCGTACCAATGAGTTTTTCAGAACTTATGTACGGAATATTTACCGTTAGGTTTTCGGTGAAGGAAAACATCGTTAGGAAACCGATCTAATCCCAATAAGGTCTAGTTTCCCCTCTGGGTTGGAAGGTCAGATGGCAGTCGCTTTCGTAAAACTTAGTGCCCACGCCAAATCTTGGGATTAGGTGTCAAAGCGACCCGGGATCCTTTAGGGGCACAACCGGGAATAACGTTAGGAGGATGATGATTATAGTATGGTAAAATTGAATGCAAGCTAAATGCTTAATGTGCAATTCTAATTTACAAGGCAAACAATGACGCACCGATGCGTTAACTTTAGAATGGCAAGTCCACACTTCACTCACCCCATATTAAATGCAAATTACCTACTGCACTTCCAAATTGCATTCCAAACAAGCTTCAAAACAATGCCGTATTTAAATCAGATTGAAATTCGGGACGTCGATTAAAAGCTCTAAGAGCTACGCGTACCTAAGTGCCAAGCAAACATTGCTAGTAGCTAACTTAAACCTACCCTGGACAGACTAGTTTAACCTGAACTCTGTAATACCAAGGACATTTCGTGAACTTTGAGCCATGAAGGATGTAGTAGGGTTTAGGTTAAGCTGGTCACAACCATGTGATCGCAATTACTCCGTGTAGGGAAGCAAGCCGCTTATGCAAATGACGATTTCCCGCGGACGCATTTAATGGCCCATAAAGAGTGGGGGGGTAGGTCCGTTGCACTTTTAGAACTGTCCCCCACCGGCGGCCGACACCCGGCCACGGCTAAATCTGGACTACAGGTTTAAGTGACCGCCGGATGGATGGTGCGGTCTGTTTTTATTTAGTATTCGTACATATTAAATTATGAACACGGTTCTGGTGTTTCGGATCGAAGTTCTATACAACGTAATTTTATAAAAGCAGTAAGATTTGCAAATTGGGAAATGCGAATAAAGAAATCAACAATTGCACCATTAAAATGACACAATATATCATTATAAGTACTCAGCCCAGTTAGCTAAATTTGACTAAAGATATAGTCTAGTGGTTACCTTAGTGACCAAGCCTTCGAAATCTAAAGGTACTTACTTTGAACATTCCGCCCTGGTAGCATACATAACAAATGCACTTACGTTTTTGGGAAAACTTAGGTACTGAAGTACCTTTTCTCAAAAACAGGTTGACAAAGCAGAGAACATAAATCAACATGCCATTTGTAGCGGTAGCCAGCACTGCAAAAGCTAATGTAGAAATCAATTAGTAACGCTTTGCTTGTCTACATATGTATATTACCCATTTCGGTAGTGCATTTGCACTACTCTGCGTGCCATAGCATAGTATGCTGTACAGAGCACATTACATAAATATTTGTGGCTGATTCCTACGATAATGTTTTCAGACATGGGATAATAAGTTGTTTTATAACGGTGTTTGTTGTTTTAGAACTTTTCTGTGTTATTTTTTTCATTTATGCTTAAAAATTGGGATCTGGAATATCTGGATGTTTGGGTTTCAAACAAATAATGGTGAACGCGTTGTCTATGTAGTCTGTGGTGAACTCACTTTTAGCCGATTTTTTCTGCAAAATATACCTTATTATATCGCCTGTTTAACGTATAAATCAGGACGGGGCAGCGGGAATAAATTAGCCCAAAGGCTGGTCTCACGCGCGTTGGCCGGGATCCACGGATTGATTAATTTATAACTCTTGCCCACTTTTATTGGCGCTCTTCCCGCTTAATTGCTATTCGATCGATTAAAGGCCTTTATCCATCGGTTATTTTTAAGGCAACATTTCAAAACGAGTTTACGAATTAGTTCGGCATGAATTTGACTCATTGAACTAATTCGAAACGTTAATGGAAGATAACAGTTGATCAGTTAATCACGTAGCTTGGTGCGTTTGCGTTAGTAAGTTGCCCAGATGGCTTCTACTAGCACCTTAGTATGCTTAAATACAAATTTGTTAAATATTTTTAGGCTGCTATTTTAAGGCACATCAAAAAAAAATAACAACCTTAAAATACTGATTTGCACAGCTAGAATTCTAATGGTTTATCAAAGTTCGGTTTTGATGTGGAATTGTTAAATTTTGATGTGCAAGTCACTAGTTTTTGGTGCTCAGTCAGTATTTATTTTGGTAAGAGATTAAAATGTAATAACAGACGGTCAGACGCCGTCATACGATAGAATTTTGTATAGGTACGCAGATTTTTATTTTTTTGGATTAAGTGTCGTCAAATCCTTTAGTTACAATATTTGTTACTTGTGTTATCTTCATCCATTTTTAACCCCCGACGGAAAATGAGAGGTGGTATAAGTTTGACGTGTCTGCCTGTGTCTCTGTGTCTGTGTGTGTGTGTGTATGTGTGTGTTTGTGTCTGTTCGTCTGTGGCATCGTAGCTCCTAAACAAATGAACCGATTTGAATGCGGTTTTTTTATCCAAAAGCTGACGTGATCGAGGTGGTTCTTAGCTACGTTTTAACAAAATCGGTTTAGCCGTTTTTGAAATATTGAACTTTAAAATATAAATGTGGGGGCTTTTCTAAGTTGTAGTTATCATTAAAGTGTAAATTGTGGCTGTCATTAAGCTTTTAAATACTACCTGTTTTACAGAATGATGTAATTCAACTCAAGTTAAACGCTTTTTTTTCAATTTAGCCTTAAAGGGGTATTAAAACCATCTAAATAACGAGGTAAATTACACTTTTTATTTACTTTGTTCTTTCCCGTGTGCACCTTGCCCAACTCGGTAATGTCCATTAGCCGTTATAATGTCCAAGCACATGTTTCGCACGGCTCCGTTACCGATGACCAATTAATCCGAATGTAATTGCAGCGCGCCGTTCAAAACCATCCAGCCGTGACACTGTCGCGTCGAACGATTATAGCATTTCGTGACTGGATTTAGAGTGGCCGTTCAAAGTCAGAATTCTAGTTTACCATTAGGGAAAAATTACAATCAATCGGTAAATGGTAAGCAAATATTTATAATGTTTAAATAAACAAGAGCGTTATCGATTGTCTTGTGAAGGGTGAAACCTGGATAGAACCTCGAAACAAATCATGAAAACTAATACAATTTCGAAAAACACATTTCGTACGTAATTTGGAAACTGTTCAGTGTCTACACGCATATTTATTATTTTGTACGTACATTGTATAATATACGTCGCATCCTTGCTTCTTAGCAAATACATGAGTTCCAATATAAACAGCTTGTTCATGTTCAGATCTTACCAACATTTGATAGAGCATAATAAACTTTACAACACACACATTCAGTTCAATTTCAAATTTCGCATAAAACCGGAATATGACTAGTTGAAAGTTGTTATCCGCCGGCCTTTGTGGGTTCCCTGCATTACGGTCTGCGGTCTCATGCCTTGCTGTCGCGGTGTCCTTAATGTTACACTTGTTTTATTATTATTACAACATTTACAACGTTTTCATACTTTGAGTTAGGCGGCCACGACCGCTGGACAATTAGTGGCTGCGGCTGCGGCAGACTAAAGGTATTTTTAGGATGAAGTTGCTATACAGAGCGGAAGAATAATCTACTCTGGGGTATACATCTTGACTAATTTCGGTACATTCTTTTTGATTACATTGTTAGTCTTGAATATAAAGAAATTACTAAAGGATGTCTTCGTGTGACGGTCAAAATCGTACAAAAGGTCCTTCGCAGGGTTTTGTAGAACCTGACATTACACTGATGATGTAAAACAAGTAGCTACGGCGTAGCACACGTCGCGTCGTAGACATTCGTAGCATTCAGGCGTCTGTCAGAGCGGTTAAACACACGGCGCTGCCGAACTATCAAAAAACACGGTGTCTATAAAACAGCTAGTTTAAAGAACTCACCACGAACTGTTCTTTTTTTTTGTTGACGACCGCTTTAGCCTAGTTGGTAGTGACCCTGCCTACGAAGCCAGAGGTCCTGGGTTCGAATCCCGGTAAGGGCATTTATTTGTGTGATGAGCACGAATAATTATTTGTTCCTGAGTCTTGGATGTTTTCTATGTATTTAAGTATTTATTTATTTATATAAGTATGTTTATCTTCGTCTAGTACCCATAGTAGAAGCTTTGCTTAGTTTGGGACTAGGTCGATTTGTGTAAGATTGTCCGCAAATATTTATTTGTTTATTTTATTTATTTATTTATTTTTTTGCTAATTTGGTCACAAACTCGTGAATTGATCCGATATCATTTAACTTCCAAAAACCAAATTTCTTTTTTTCTTCCATTCTCAAACTAAAATGTACTTTGTTATGACGTATTTTACCAACGTTGATAAGAACAAACACGATAGTGTTTTGTCCTGTTTTCGTGAACATTTTGTGTGGGATTGTTGCTTCAAAAGACTGTATCTGTCAATAACGGCCTACAAAATGGTAAGTTTTGTTTTGGCAATAGACTTTATCTGGGTACGTAAGTTGCAGTGTTTTGTCGAAATGAGTCACTAAGTTCAACTCAAGAGATAAAGTTATCTAAACAGCTGGAAGTTTTTCAATGGTATGACAAGTACACATATAGATAAGTGTCCAAAAATTGCTCCAAGATCTTAATATCGATGTTAGCACAAAAATGGCAAGGTTACGTACACGTTACAATATCGATGCAGGTGACTATTTTGGCTAGGGTCACGATACATTTGCGCGTTTATGAAACACGCGTTTGTATCGCTACAAAGTCGCCGTGTGTAACCGGTTGTACTCGTATCATATAGCAAGCAGACTGGTGGACTCCGACACGTTAAGCTTGGAAGCGAACACGTACGTCAAATACCAAAGCGTTTGACGTTTACAAAAAAAAACTAGTTTTGTAAACAGAATGCTCTCATTGCACCCCAAATCCGAAGTATATATTATTATTATGAAAAACTCCGGAATAAAAATTGGTATAATTGCTGCAGTGAAATTACTTAAGGTGGTTCGATTGCCATACAAAACGTTATTTGACATTCGCAGGCTAACGACGTGATATTTTAAGAAACTTATGTCACAAAGTTTCATCAATTGGCTTCCCATTTGCGCCAAATTACCCCTTTCCTAGAATAAACTTGTTTAAACTAGATTAATTTCACGTCCCAAACCAATTTCTTAAATAAATCTAGTTTATTAAAGATTATTCTAGGAAAGGGGGAATTTGGCGCAAATGGGAAGCCAATTTATGAAAGTTTGTTACATAAGTTTCTTAAAATATCACGACGTTAGCCTGCGAATGTCAAATAACGGTTTGTATGGCAATCGAACCACATTAAATGCTAAATGTAAAGAATAACTATGAAGTGCATATAGATAATAATTCCTGATCCAATTTTTTTCTTATACTAAATATCTCCGTAGAAGACATTAAAAACGTTTTTATTGAAAAAAAGAGATCACGGTGTCAAACTACAAACATTTAGGCTTAATCGTAATTGGCGGTAAAACCCTACAACAACCGCACACAGGAGAGGCGATTGTATCAAGATCTCTCTACGTGAGCGCCCTCGTGTGTTAACACCGGCCGAGCTAAACGATTTAATAAAGATCGCAAACCGAGGGCGGTGAGAAACTTGCCCTTCGGTCCGTTTCAAGTGTCTAGTCTGTAGGGTAAGAACGTTAAGGCACGTTTTAATTAGTCCCATAGCTGTTTTATTTCATGAAATAATGTGAGACTGATACCATGTTCTTTTATTCAAAAATGGTGACAAACAAGTCGTATCGATTTTAAGAATTCGCTGTGTTGACATCAGGAGACCAAGGTAGGTCACTCAGCGCATCCTATAGAACAAGTTTAGGTGTTATTTCTGCTTGGATAAGGACTTCTTGCTTCTGTAAGGACTTCCCTAGGTTACATAATCATCATCCTCCTAGCGTTATTCCCGGTTGTGCCCCTAAAGGAGCCCGGGATCCGCTTTGACACCTAATCCCAAGATTTGGCATAGGCACTAGTTTTACGAAAGTGACTGCCATCTGACCTTCCAACCCAGAGGGAAAACTAGACCTTATTGGAATTAGACCGGTTTCCTCACGATGTTTTCCTTCACCGAAAAGCTAACGGTAATTCCGTACATAAGTTCCGAAAAACTCATTGGTACGAGCCGGGATTCGAACCCACGACCGCCGCTTGACAGCCGCATGCCTGAACCACTAGGCTACCGTAGCTTTTACCCTAGGTTACATAATATGCTCCAAATATGAACGTGAATACATTATGCCTTGTTAATTTCTTAAAATGCATCAATGAAATGATACTAATTTATTTAGAGGGCCTGATGAATATACCGAAAGCAACACAGTGTGCTAAATAAAGAGGTGAAATTTAAATCGCGTGAGTGACTTCACTTTTTACCTAATATGGCAGTTAGCAGAGCCAGCCGCGCCGAGGTAATTTATAGCTTATGACATGTTGCATGCATACAAAGTATTATACAAATAATGGAATACGATTGTGGAGTGAAATATAAAAAGTGCGCCATAAATAATACATTTTGTGCGGACTCGCTCGGTAAAACAATTCGGAACTTTCTGTAACTTTGTTGATCTTTTTTCGTATGGCTATATGCAGCGAGAGGGCAATAAAATAAATTATAGAGGACTTGACGAAAAATGCTATTGTTTCATACAATAAATAAATGTAACCATTATAGCTACAGAAAGTGTTATTACTAGAAAATATTGTAGGAATTATGCTTAATAGGTGTGCATGCACAACTTTGATTGCTTTAAGCGAATTAGTTTTAAAAAGTACCTACGTTTAAATTTATGTAGTTTCACTTTTTGTTTTATTTTCAAACCTTTATAATTAACGATTGATGTAACAACTGAGCAAGAGTATGCGCAACAGGCACAGAGGGCACCTGTGCCTGCATTAACAATTTAAAGGCCCCTCCACAAAAACAGACAGTCACCGTGATTCATTTTTATCAGATTGTTCGAATCGCTTATATAAAGCGTAGGTAGTTTCCCTATGGGTTATTTAGAAGCTTGAAAACTAAACACGCAATTGAAATGCACATTAGTTGATTAATAACAAGTTTAAAAAAAAGTGGCCAAGTGCGAGTCGGACTCGCACATGAAGGGTTCCGTGAAATAAGTTGCGGATTACGTATTAAAAAAAAAACTACTTATTACATCTCGTTCAATCCAATTTTCGGTGGAAGTTTACATGGTAATGTACATCATATATTTTTTTAAGTTTTATCATTCTCTTATTTTAGAAGTTACAGGGGGGGGGGACACACATTTTACCACTTTGGAAGTGTCTCTCGCGCAAACTATTCAGTTTAGAAAAAAAATATGTTAGAAACCTCAATATCATTTTTGAAGACCTATCCATAGATACCCCACACGTATGGGTTTGATGAAAAAAAAATTTTTTGAGTGTCAGTTCTGAGTATTTTTGTGTGAAAATCTTAATGTGGTTCACAGAATACATCTACTTACCAAGTTTCAACAGTATAGCTCTTATAGTTTCGGAAAAAAGTGGCTGTGACATACGGACGGACAGACAGACAGACAGACAGACAGACGGACGGACATGACGAATCTATAAGAGTTCCGTTTTTTGCCATTTGGCTACGGAACCCTAGAAATGGAGTAAAAACAATTGCATGCTTGACATGCATGACAAAGGCCGGCGTGGATTAGTCACTTTCACGCATGCTTAAACGTGCGTGATTAAATGTTTCACTATGTCAAATACTAAGTACCAACACACGTATTGTAAACAAAATATTGGACAACTAAATCTCTCTTGATTTTTGTCATAGATATATGTAGGGCCACATTGTGTTAAGCATTCTGGCATATGGCAGCATCGCAATCAAGAAGGCTGCAGTGCATAAAGTGACAGAAAATCTTCATACACTAAGGGCGGGTTGCACCAAATTACCATAACAGACCGATTAACGTTAAATATGGCGCCGACAGCTGTTATTCCATAGAAACTTGTCAAACTTTCCATACATTCGGATTAGATTATTACAGACGGTTTGGTTCAACCCACCCTAAGTAATTGAGTGAATCTAGCGTAGGTAATTGAGCGGAATTCCATGACAAGTAACTAAAACAATATATACCTTAGCCATTCTCTTCACGAACGTGCAGATCTATTCGCGATAGTGCTTTTGCTTTTTACCCGACTGCCGAAAAAAAGGAGCGTTATGTTTTTCGAGCGTATGTATGTTTGTATGTATGCATGCATGTATGTATGTATGTATGTGTGTATATGTCTTATTCTTTAACACGCCCTGCAGCCTAAACCGTTTGTCGGATTTCGACATATGAGGTGTCGTTGGATTCCTTTTAATCGTAGGAGTGACATAGGCTACATAATTTGTAAAAAAAGCATTTGGGTTTTTCAAAAATTCTTTTGATTTCACTTGTTTCATTAACTGCATGCAAAAATAGGCAAGTAGGTATTTAGGTATGACCCGACGTAAAAAAATGTTGCGGTCCATTAGAGATGACTCATCGAAATAAAGCGGAATAGCTAAAGAATATAGATTCGGTACAGTCAGGGGTATTAATATACGTACATAAATAAGGATATAAATATTTTTACAGGATCCTATTGTCAATGTCATAAAGGCGTGTACAGATATTTATATCCTTATTTATGTACGTATACTACGTATATTAATACCCTTGACTGTACCTTCTCCGTTCACTACTAAGTAATTAAGTATCGGCAATTCAGAGTTTTGCCTGCATCACAGTGGCTTGAGTGCTCACGGTGTATTTCTATCCATTAATAAACTGATACTTTATGGCAGTCCTGTGTAAACGGAATAAATAGGTCCACAGTTAATGATAGATTTCCCCAGCGAGCGTAATAGTTTGTCCGATTGACTCTTTGAGCCGAGAAATAGAAGATTGTGCCTCAAGACATCAAAATGATATATTCACGGTTAGGGGGCGGTATATTAAATCCTAAGTGACGTGAAAGATTCTAAAGTAGAATCTTGAGCGTAACGAGGGATCCAAGTGTTAACGCCCAAGACCGAATTTTTTTTTCTACAGAGGCACATACTGCTTTTTACACCTTTTATGAGGAACATTTTAATAGGGAACATGCATCTTTTTATTTTGTTACGAAAATCAAAAGTATAATCCAGAGGAATAATAAACTGTTAAATGAAAACTTTCTTATGATTAATTTTTCTGATGTTTTAAGCATTTAAAATCTGCTCGCGCCGGCACTCACTACGCTCTTAACACTCTTAACAATACGCTCTTTAACGGGCTTATACTATGAAGTCACAATTCATATTCTCGGCGCGTTTACTATGGATTACTATTCATTTACAATTATCTCCACAAAATTCGTGTTGAAGTCTATACTTGTCGTATAAAATATAATTTCTAATTCAATATTCTGTCTAACTGATATGTAATTTTATCGAAAAAGAATTAATTATTTTCGTAATATTAACGTGAGATAACTAAATACAATAGTTTATTTTATTTTATTTTTTCTTTTATATGATAATTCTTCGTATTTCCGCATCGATGGAGTGCAAATTATTCAAAATTGAAATCCCATGCAAGTTCCCTATTTAACATGGAATATCAATGAAGAAAAGTACAACTTCGATCCAATCCGAGTGCAAAAATTACTTTTTTTCTGAATAGCAGATGTGAAAAGGTTTTATACTCGGGTTTATGACCAAAACAATCTTTCGGTCTTTTTGATGTATGGTTATAGTATCTAATTTTATGGTAAAAACGACTATATTAGAACTCTGGACTGAGTAGTTATTTATTTACCCGTGATAATGTGGCATGTGAACAAGGATTAACCGATCATTGGACCGGAAGGTGAAATATTTTAATTTAGAAATCACAACAAGTGTATTCACACTTAACCTTTCGCATGCTTGTTCCAGTTCCGTTACTTCCGATTCGTACGTTCCGATTACTTCAAGGTCATGATTTGATTGTTTTTTTTTAAATATCAGCATACGAGAGATTAACTTACCTATAACTTCGTGGAACACCTCCCCATGGTTATCCAATGATAACTCAATGATACGTACCTATTTATTATATTTTAATGGCATATAATTAGTATGGCTATAGTCCGACTGTACTAAAATATTATCATAGAGTAAATAATAAAAAACCGGCCAAGTGCAAGTACCACAGTATCTATAAAAAACTATTTTATTCTTTGTTTTTAGTATTTGTTGTTATAGCGGCAACAGAAATACATCATCTGTGAAAATTTCAGCTGGAACTATCACGGTATCAGTGAGATCCAGCCTGGTGACAGACAGACGGACGGACAGCGGAGTCTTAGTAATAGGGTCCCGTTTTACTCTTTGAGTACGGAACCCTAAAAATGTAGCAACAGGACTAGTCATCAGTCTGGCTTGTATTACTCCCCTACGCAGCGGGCCGATGGAAAAGCCAAATTAAAAAAGTTGAACCGTAGGTATAGCACGAGGGAAAACACGTAACTGACAGGAAAACTTTTTGAGACTTATCGGAAGTGCGAATTTGAAGGGCATGCAATGTGTTTGAAAATACTTTTTGGAAAAGTTTCGTGTTCAATGAGAATGTTTGTTGGTTTCGCAAATGAATGGCCTTCAACTTTTTGCAGAATATTTTTACCCGCTTTATATGTATGTTTTCAACCAAATGTTGATTTTCCTGAACGACTACATCTCAAACATATATTTTTCACGTCACCAGCTCTGAAAAGTAATTAAAATGTATCAGTCAAAATCTGCGCGAATAAGTCCATTTTATCCGCTAGCGCAGAATATCAGCCGTATTCTTTTTAAAAGGTACATATACTAGTTTTAACTTACGACAAATGACTATATTATGCATCAGAAAACGGCGCAGTTTCATGGAATCACTGGCGCGACTTTCCGTTATAAGTAACTAGCCCGCGACTTCTTCCGCGTGGAACTCGTTAGTATTGTACCTCCATACAAGTTTATACCCCTCCTTTCTCCCCATTAGGAGATAATTACGTCTTAAACTACGTAACTACATAAATCGGAACCGCATAGTTACTTTCGCATTAACAATTATATAGTAAATATAGTAATGGTAGTTTCGGAGGATAGTTGTGTGTTGTGTGTAATCTCAGTGTGTCTATTTGGACGCCCAGTGGCACACAGCAAACTAAGCGGCACTAGTACGCCAGTCCGTAGAGGTTCAAGGCAGGGGAAGTACGTTGCAAAAGGTGGAGCAGAAGATTTTTTTTTTAAATATTGTTTACATCGATATAACCAAGCAGATATCAAAAATGGTTACACCAGATTTCTTGGGACAACTTTTGGAAGCCACAAATCCTCGAAATTTTGGGATTTTTTTTGGTTTCTCACTCGTAGCTTCTATACGGTGCATCCTAGCGAAAAGTTACACACTAGGACTGAATGTACGGACAGACGGATTGACGGGCATTCATGACGAAACTATAAGGGTTCCGTTTTTGCCATTTTGGGTACAGAACCCTAAAAAGGCCCTCTAGGTATTGTACCGAGTATGCTGGTGCTATTTCCTCACTGAACTGCAATGCTGATGCGTTGCACGAGAAAACTGCCAGCTCTTCGATTACTAGTTATAATGATACTAATGCTGAAATTACTGTCGATTCTGTTAATTCCTACAATTGAGAAGCTAAAACCTATAGTTAATTTCAAAATTAAAACGCAGAAGCTTAACCCTTTACCTACGGGTGTCAACCAGAGTTGCCAGTACGGCAACACCGCTGCAGTACGGGTGTCAACTATAGTTGATCGAAGTAATGGTCATGTTCAATCTTTTTTTTAATCAAAACGAAACCTTGTGTCTTGGTAATAGCGGTCACATTATGCATTGGGATTAGTACAGATACAAAGAAAAAAATATTAAAATGTTTCGGTAGATGGCTCTGAAATAAACATATTTATAAAAATGACCGCTTTTTTGGTGGCAACTTGGGTTGACACCCGTACTGCAGACGTGCAAATAATTGAACTCAATATGGCGGACATTAGTGTTTTTGTTAGAGTACGGCGTGGGAGTGTTTGGAGTGTTAATTTTAGTGATTGATATTTATGCATTATTTTTATAATTATCGTTATTTAAGTGTTTATTTGTGTTTAATATACTATAAACTAATGTTCTTAAACTTAAACATGTGAAATCCGCAAGTAGTAACTTAAAAATCTGCAATTTCTTAGTGACTGATGTATTGCTTGATATCAGAAAAAATAGTGAATATTATTACTCCAAGTGATTATTTATTGATTAAACACATTATACTTATTGTGTGTGTGAAATTTCAACTGTGTAGCTGTAATACTTCAAAAGTTACAAGTAAGTGAAGTTATGCCTAACCACTGACTCTCGCCAAAACATGCCCGTATTGAGCGATGACGGAGTGATTCAAGGCCCCGTAGGTAAAGGGTTAAAAACCACTATTTATCTTGAAATAACTTACAAACTTGAGGAAAGCCTCGTTTTCAACCATGGTTTTCTACTATGTCGCTAAACCGAATTAATATGTTTTGGTACTCATTAGACGCATAATTTTATGTTCTTTAATTTCCTAGTGAGTATTTTTTCGCTAGGATGCACCATATAGAAGCTACGAGTGAGAAACCAAAAAAATTCGAGAATTTGTGGCTGCCAAAAGTTGTCCCAAGATATCTCGTGTAATCATTTTTGATATTTGCTCGGTTGTATCGATGTAAACAATATTAAAAAAAAAACTTCTACACCACCTTTTGCAACAAAGAAATACTCTACGGACTGACCTATAGACCACGTCGCAAGTCGCCTGATCCAGTGAGCTCACCAGACAACTTGTGACTCCAGAAGAATTACAAGCGCGTTGACGACCCTTTATGCACTTGAGGATTCGCTGTGTTGGCAGATAGAGACATGTTAATTTCATAAATGGTACCACAACTGCCAGAAATGGGATGAGATGGCGAGACATTATTAGGCTGGCAAAATCTTGACCGCTCTGCCAAGGGCGGATCAATGAAGAAGGAAAATATGTTTAAGTATAACTCAAGTAGCGACGGCATAACTAATTCATTTTCAGATTTTTTATTTGTGAAACTTAGGTAATACAAAATTGGTTTTACATAATAAGTATATTAGGTACATTAATCTCTATGTTTTGCCGATGGCATACAAATATCACTGTCAAAGAAATTACAAATAAATGCTATAATCATTAAACACAAGCATATAAGTATACTTTAACAATAATCAATTAGATTATAAATTATTAAACTAATTTGATAAACTCTATCTAATAGAATATGATACAATCAACCAGGCTCAATTGAATATTTTAGTCGTGACATAAGAACAATGATATTTTGGTATACTAGTCACATTAAGTAAGACCAGTGATATCAACTATATAACGACTACTATTCTATGTAAATATTGATTACATTGCTGAAATAGTATGTGACATCGTTAAACATAGTTCTTACGTAAATAAATGTTATAAGATCAATACAAATTAAAAAACACAACGCTATTCGAATTTGCGATGGAAAGATCAAGTTTCTATAAATCATTATTTAATTAAAGTCCTAAATACAACGAGTCTTAAGGCGTTTGTTTTTCAATTAGATTGAACAAATTAGTTTGATCTTATTCACTAATTAAACTCAGGCACACGTTTAATAAGAGGACAATAAAAAAAATATACCTAGTTACGTTGACATTACCAATGTTAAAAGGTCACATTAGTACCTAATAGGTACCTAAGTAAAATAACGACACCATTTAAGAAACGTAAACATTTTTGAATTTGAATTAATTTATTCTCTAACTTAAACAACTTATGACAAAGTTGATTAAATTATTTTTTGCTATGGTTAAAGATGATTAGTTCTCAGAATACTTTCGTAAATATTTATTTTCATGTTAAAAACTAATATAAAAACTGATTTTTGTCTACTAAATGCTTAACTTATGCTATGCTTGGCTAATGCTTCTCGATTTTATTAAAAAAAAGTACGATTATCTTTCAATTTGTACACATAATAAACTTACAGACTTTTTGCCGATACTGTTTTGGTAACTACTGCCTATACCTAAAGTCAATTATAGAAATAATAATAATACTATCAATCTCGTTACTTTAAATTACCAACAATACGTAATACAGTACAGTCACTGTATCGGTGTAGAATTTTCAGAGCAATACGGCTTTATTTCCTAATACAGTTTTGATCACTTTGTTGCGTTGGCAACGCCGGTGGGGTCGCTGGGATTACTTCCATGGATTTACGTTTTCGATTTACGAAACTTACGATTAGATTAAGCAATTCCATTGACGAAATGAGGTAAACAACTGGAGAAAGACATTACAATTTAAATACTTAATACGTATTCCACGTTCCATCACTATTTGATGAATTTTAATGTTTATAGTTACTCGTACTAAGTATCATGATCTGGAACGCTATGTCACCTTTTCCAAAATATTTATTTTGTAATATGCTACTGAAATTTTTGTTGTTTTACGTTCACATGGTGTGGACATACAATGATAAATTTATTGATATCGCCGAGATGCCCATCAAAAAGAGGCTCATCATACGCTCGTCTTGGCAATTTTGTTTTAATTCATTATAAATGTGCAAAATAGTAGTTTATGTGACTGTACATAATGAAGGGTATGAAATAAGAGTGTGGGTTTATGAAACGAGCCGAAGGCGAGTTTCATAATAATATCACACGAGTGTCTTAATGCCTAATTATGTACAGTTACATACACTACTTTATCTATCCACATATCATAAGCCTCCATGATGCATTCAGGAGCCACATATTATGACCGGCATCGCGGCGTTGATTTCTGGCAGCTGTCATAGTGTTTTCGATATCTTACTTACGTGCGACTTTTTTTTAAATGTGTATGCAAATTGACAATTCATTTCGAACTAAAAGTCATCTCGACTGATGTTAGAATAGAGGTCAAATCAAATTTTTTTCATTTCAGAGATGTTCGAAATTCGAATGAAATAATATTATCGAAATCGATGTTATTATTTAGCAATAATAACATTTTTACAGATAAGAAATTTCTTCTAACAAAACAGTATATTTTTATAGTGGTCATAATGTGCGGTTCTTGAACGCATCATGGAGGGTTTATGATATTTGGATAGATAAACTATGAAACTTCATTTAAATTAGATAGAAAACAAAATAACTGAATAATCGTTTTGACCACCGGCTTAGCCTAGTTAGTCAGCCTGCCTACAAAGCTGACGGTCCCGGGTTTGATTTCCGGTAAGGGCAAATATTTATATATGTAATGATAATGAATATTTGTTTCAGAATCTTGGATGTTGTCTATATACCTAGTTATTATTTTAGTATTTATACCTATTAAATTTGTCGTTGTCTCGTACCTTCCCATAATCCAAGCCTTATTGAGCTTACCTAGGGATAGTTAGATTTGTATGACAATTTCCCCTAATATAGGTACATATTTATTAATATCTTTAAAAAAAAGAAAAATTTAACAACCAATTTTGTGTTCATTGAAATGCATCGCTGTGCCAAGGGAATTTAGGAATTGAGCTCAAAAATATGTGTGATCATTAAATGGTTTAAAATATAATTATGTCATATTTAAAAAAAAAAAAAAAAAATCGTTCCTTGTGATATACGCCTGAAGAGAATATTATTATTAGGTGTGAATTAAATGCTGGAGATAAGCGTCTAGTCAAAAAAGCCTATAGATATAAGTAAGTAAATTGAATGAAGTACGAGTAATATACCTATTTCGTACCTATCCGTTATAACCAGCAACTATAGTACATTGTTCAACAAGAGGCGTATGATTAATATTGCAAACGAGAGTCTATCAGAAGCCCGACGCCGTAAGGCGGAGGGCTTTTGATGACTCGAGTTTGCAATATTCTTACGCCCGTGTTATACACAATGTTTTTCCTCACATTTGCGAGGAAATAAATAACTACAGAAGACAGAAAAATCTATGTTTTATACAAGCGCACCAATCAAATGTTGACGATATTGACAACTTCACTTCCAGATCAGTGCGAGTGGAGGGCGTAGCTTCAATATTTCAACCAATCACAGAGCATGGAGCATGTGGTTCCAACCAATCACAAAGCCAGAATTTTTGTCGTACGCGGCCGTCCAGATTTGCTTAACCAATCAGATCACACACAAGCTCATTACTCCCTTGGGACCATTATTTCCCGCGGGAACAATTTAGGCCATTGTCCTTCTGTATACAGGCATGGAATAACACCATTTATGAGCAAGTGTGATGAAAAAGTATAAATCTAACATCACTGAATATGAATGACGCAAGGTGCATTCGACCTACATTATTTCTCAGTAAAACCGTAACACGACCCGAATTTTTACAGTCCACGCGATGTCACCCGGTATCGAACCAAGTTATTGTTGCTGCTGGTCGTGACGCCACTGTCATGTGGTATCGATCCGTCGCATTGTGGAGTCGAATCTGGATTTATTTAGCTGCATCAGTTTATCATAGGTAAGTAGGTATGTTTTCTTACTTGTCTCTATGACTTTTAATAACTGTAGAATAAAAATATGTCAATTTTTTTCCTCAATTTAACGTAGGTAATTTTAACACAGCGTCAAAAATGGTAATATCGCCTAGCACAGCGTGTACCTACTTGACAAACTATAGTCCGACCGCTTAACACGTTCGCTGCGAACGGCGATAGGAGGTCTAAAGACCTCCTGCCCGCACTCTCGGACTGTGCAGGTAAAAATATTGTGGTTTCGCTCTGGTGCGGAGCTCGTAGCTTATAGAATTGTATAGGTAGAAAAGAGTCCAATATATGGTTCGATTCCTATCACAACGTAATTTTTTTTTGCACTTTAAAAGACGCAGGAGGTCTTAAGGCCTCTCATCGCACTGAGAGTGAAAAGTGTGCGTCCAGTGCGGATAGGGGGTCTAAAGACCTCGTATAGGTAATACGGGCATATCCACCCCCTCGCGCACCTGTTTGTGTCTATGATAGTTGAATTATGACCCAGTGATGTGCACGCGTCTATGAGCAATGTACGTAATGTATTGCGTTAGCTAGTGCGTCAAAATTCGTACATTCTAAGTAATAAGCGTCAATTGTGTTCAGTGTTTCAGTTGATCTGTAGTAAATAAATACCCAAGGAGTGTTGTAGGTCAGTGAGTAATATTAACAATAAGTATCAAATGTGTATATAGATGAATGATGGGTCGTGTAAACAAGAGATGCCGGAGAATGCTACAATTAGCACATAATCCGAAAGAAGTGCAAGGCGAAACTTCTGTGGCAAAATATCGCCGAGTTTACCAAAAAGTTACTGCGAAAGCGAACGCAGTAAGCGAGCCGTCTGCTAGTAGAATAAAAATCCTTGAAGATATTACTACCTGTCCTCCAACTTTTGCTACTACGTCAGAAAGAAGTGTTTACCAAAACGCTACTGCAAATGCGAACTCGGTAAGTGAGCCGTCTTCTAGTAGTATAAAAATCCTCAAAAATACTACCTCCAGTCGGGAAGCCAATAAAAAAGTTAAGAAAATCAAATCTTACTGCCGTGATTGTAACAAACCACTGTGTCTTAAATGTTTATATAACAGTCATATGTAATTTACTTACAGTATATAATAAAGTTTTTTGATTTATCGATAAAATGCCTTTATATAACAGTCACCAACAAACAACAACAACTAGAACATCACTAGAAGTAAGTACAAATGTACGGGTGCATAACGATCGCTATAAATATTTTTGATATAATATTACTCGCAATAACGCTCATCTGATATAATTCTCGAGTTGTATAACAACACTTAATATATTTTCATATGGTATAATTATCATTTTATATAACGATCATTTGATATAATAATATTTAGTATAACATACATTAAGTATAATGCATATTTGCTATATTGAACATTGGATATAATGCTCATTCCGTCTAATGTACAGTTGATATAATCAAGCCAGGGTAGCCAGAAAAAGGGGGGACGGGGGGGCAAAGCCCCCCACAAGGGGGGCTCGGAGGGCGAAGCCCCCCGCAGTAAAAAAAACCAACACTCGCAATAATTGTACTATTGGTGGGTTAGGTTAGGGTTCACTTGTGTCCCTTAGAGCGGAAATAGGCACCCCGCGAAGCGGGGTGACGTCGACACGCTGGCGGTTGGGTTAGGTTTACGTTAGGTTAGAACGGAAAAATAGTAGGTTAGCTAATGTAAAACGCAATTTGCACATAAAAATTATACCGCTTGATCATTATACAATATGAGATGTATATCAAATAAGAATTATACTCTATGATAGTTATAGGAAATAAGCGTTATACCGAATTATAGTTATACTAAATAAAAATATATATTTTGATATTATACCAAACGTTTATTATATACTATGAATGATTCTACCCTTTGAAATTATATCAAAAATGGTTATACCCAATGAAATTATATTATTTGTTTTTATACCGATCGTTACACACCCCAAATGTACCTCAAATGCAGTGCTGTAAGAGGTCTAAAAGCCTCCTTATTATTTTTTGTTATTATTCCATATTCTGACATCAGAACTTTGGGCGAAGCCAAAACAAAACAGAATAGTCCTTTAGCTACAACATTATATAAGTATCATATACAAATGTTTGAATTTTATGAATAAAAAAGCATTTTAAGAGTAAGTATTGTTCCTTGAATGGTCTTTAGGCCCCTAACCGCACCGGCGAAATGGTACAGTTAAGGCGTAAAGACCTCTTACAGCACTAGTTGAAAGTTAGCAATAATTTGAGCCGCAGTGAACGTGTTAACTCAGTCCTTGCCTGCACGGCGCGCGGCTGTATGACGATAAAGGGGCGCGCGCGGCGTGTGGGCGCCGGGCTTTGCCTCCCGCACGACGCCCGCTCCCCATCATACTCCTGCACCCGCGCGCCGCGCACGCGAGAACTGAGTGAAGCGGTCGGACTATAGATAGAAAGTGAGTAATTCGTTTATTTGTTTATTTATTAAGGACCTTCAACAATAAGCATACCATTACATAATATACCACAAGCAAAAATTAAAACCAAGTACCTTATTAATTACAGAAGGACACAGCATGCATCAATTAATAGTGAAAATAAAAATAAAAACAGATTACAATTAGTTTGACTCCTAACCTATTCTATGTCAGATTCAAATTTCAAATGAGATTAAAACATACAATTTGTCATACAATCAGTCAGGCTACAGACCAAGTCTTGCCAGCAACCGTGGCTTTTATAAATGGGATAGTTGACGAGTTGAGATCAATACAATTTTGATGTTTCTTATAAGCCGTAAACATCCGTGACAGGGGAAAATGTACCTTGAGGTTAGTACGATGTAATTACGTATGTAGGGTATTAATTAAACGTTATTGATACCTAATCATGAGATAAAATGCTTGCAGTAATTTTGTGAAATTTGGGCGTTTTCACTCAAATGTGCGATTTTTACTTTTCTCTGAATTGTGATATTTTTGGTTTTTCCTATTCAGAACTACTCTTAATCTTAATAAATAAAAATAGTGTCCCGAGTTCTTTATTCTACTATGTGACGTTCATTTCATACATTCTGTATGGACCTGCACATAGTGGAATCCTAAAAATGTATAAAAAATTAGGGACACTTTTATTCTTTATCGGGATCAAGAGTGCTCATGATTCTGAACCAAAAAATCCAAAAAAAAACTAAATTCTGAGAAAAAAAGTAAAAGTCGCACATTTTAGTGAAAACATCCGATTGTACTAAAATTTTATGTGGAAAATTAAACTAGAGTACAGTTATACGCGTTATTTAGTATAATATTCTATTGAGCACCTATAATATTTAAATGCGCCAACTGACATGTGAAGGAAAACAAATTGGTCAGACGAGCTCGCTTGGAGGTGCACGTGGCTATATAGTATTTAAGATAACGCACAAGTATTGCCTTGGCATCGCTTCAAGTCGAGCCATTCAGTATTCTTTGTATGAAATTCCGTACACTCATACTCATACATAACTCTGTAAAGGTATCGCTTCGGCTCGGCACAAGCTAAAGGTGCTTGAGCAATACGCTGTCACCGCACTTATATGGAGTGAAAACCGCGCTTGTAAGCCTTTGAAAAGTCACCAGCAAGTGGACGCAGCGTAGACCCTGTGCTTTCTTCGGGTGGGCGAGGCGGTCTACTTCGAATGTAAATAAGCTGTCAACAATGGACGCCTCGTGGCTGGCGCAGCGTCGCCCTGCCATCGCCGTGCGCAACGATTATTGGGTTGTCGCCGGACGGGCGAGTGGACGAGGCAAGACGATGCCGATCTGATGCTGAGGCGATGATTGAGTACGTTGCTTCCTCACAACCACATGTGTGAGGAAGTTGACCGTATCTTTTTATATATTGTGTTGCGAATATAAAGTTATAAATACCGTGGTACCTCCGATACTCTTGTACCTGGTGTCTGTACAAAGACGACATTTGCTTGCTGGACACGTTTCACCTACGGTACTTACGCTCTATTCTGAGAATAATGTGGCATGATTGCATGCTCAACACGGAAATATTACGTCGTTGTATGATATCTGGCATGGGAGCTTCGCTCATGAAAGGTCAGCTACTACCTCAGTTATTGGCCTTGTTGTGCCCAGAATGGTGCTTCACCTATCAAAACATCTATCAAGCATTTTGAAGATGCTTGTCTCATCAACCTCAGTGTGACACGTCAGCCAGCCGACAAAAAAAAAGTTCTCGCAAATTGGATGTCTCCGTGTGAACGGGCTCTAAGTTCAGCTTGACAAGTCATATCAGGGCTCAAGCCCGCATTTAGCTAGGGTCGCCGTCGGCAATGGCATGAATAGTTAGTTGTACTTATATAAAAGAGTACTATTAAATAAGCAAATAATTACCAATAGTATAAGCTTTGCTTAGTTTGGAACTTGGTCGGTTTGGGTAAGGTTGTCATATTTATTTATTTAAGTGTGTAGACGGGACACTAATAAAAGAAACAATGAAAATACAAAAAAAACCACTGTAAATATCTAATAATTTCACTGAATTCAATAATGTTAAAACATTGAAATCTTTAAAGGTAACTAATTGTAATCGAATTATATTACCTATTGCAGACTACTAGTACCCTCTGTATAGGTACTTTATTAACTCCAGCAACATAACAGCCTTTTACAAGCGTGTACTCAAATAAAACGCATGACTACATCAATTAGTTGGAGGCGCCCGCGGTTTTTGTCCTACCCTCATTAATTGTTATTTAATGAGGACCCGCTTCCACAGTTTGTTAAATATTGTGCAGCGGTGTAAACACAACATGTCTATTATAAAATCATTTTTATGCTTTGTAATAACAAAAGCTGGGGTTGGAGCAAACACTCGTCATGTCGTGTAAAAGATTTTTGTACTCCGCCTGTCTCTTTTGAAATTTAAGTACCAGGGAGTCTAATATTGAACAGAAATATAAATAAACATATTTATTTATATTATTTGATTTAATCATACAAAATGTTGGTACAGTTACGTTAAGGAACCAAGGCACTGTACAATTTAAAATTCTTAACTAGTAAAAACCGAAAAAAAATACTAAACATCCATCGTCTCGCAGTACCTCAGACAAATATTACATAACTACATTCGCCCATCAACAAGCAAATAATTCGCATTCAGGTGCTTGTGACAGAAGTGAGTTCAGCAGTTTTAGTGCCCGAACAGCAGCAGAGTTTCAGTGTGCTACCACAGTAGTACGACTTAATGGGACTGCCAGAAGATTGTGATGTCTCGGCCTCAGGACGATTTTGGGTACAAAAGGTAAAGTGAGCTTTACGGCTTGTGCCGTCAGTGTCGCTACGTAAGATAATCACCACCACCACCACCACCAGAAGATTGTAGTTACGCCTTACTTCCAGAGAGCCCAGAACACCTAACAGGAACATGCTAGGGTACAAGAAAGGGTAGAGGGAGTATACAGTTTCTTATACATTAACCTCAGGAAGGTTTTCTGTACTTTCTCCAATAACAAGGCATAAGTACTTTGATCTGGGTTCCATAAGATGCTTGCCACCTCAAGCTTACTCCGGACAAGGGCCGTGTAGAACAACGTGATTGCTCTTCTTGCATTTCTAATAACTAATCCCAGTCGCTTGTAACAATCTGTAGCTAGCCGCTTGATAATGGTCATGAAATGTAAGAGACTTATCAAAAGAGAGAGAGAGAGATATATATCATCATCATCATCATCATATCAGCCAAAAAACGTCCTTTGCTGGACATAGCCTCCCCCAAAGAGTGCCACAATGGCCGGTCCTGCACCACCCGCATCCAGCGGACTCCCGCGACCTTTACCAGGTCATCATTCCACCTTGGGGCCTACCCAAGCCGCACCTTCCGGTACGTAGTCGCCACTCGAGAACCTTTCAGCCCCAACGGCCATCGGTTCAACGTGCAATATGCCCCGCCCACTGCCACTTAAGTTTATCAATTCGGAGGGCTATATCGGTTACCTTGGTTCGGCTGCGGATAGCCTCATTTCTGATGCGATCGTGCAGAGAAACTCCCAGCATAGCCCTTTGAGTGACTTTGAGCCTTCTTATGAGGCCCATAGTAAGCGACCACGTTTCCGTGCCATATGTTATCAAACACACACTGGTCAAAGACTCTCGTCTTGAGACACTGCGGAATATTGGACGAAAAGATGTGCCGTAGCTTCCCGAATGCTGCCCAGCCGAGTATATTGAGAGATATTATCAGAGTCACATGTAATTACTCCGCGAAGTTCACATGCGTACCAAATTTTACAATACATTATTGTATAATCACGTCTGTTTCTCGCAGGGGAAGCCAATAATAATTATTATTACTTTAATTGTATTGAATCGGTTTTAGCAAGATATTTCTAGTAAATAAAATCAAGCGCCAACGCAATCGTAATTAACTGAAATAGATTCAATTAACCCGATAGACGCAACGCAACTCTTTGTCAAAAATTCTAACACAAAATTATTATCAATATTAAAAAAATATGTTTTAATAAATCCTCGTTTATAATCATTTTACAGCTTTTATCACACAGCGTTGATCTTTACAAAGCATGAAATCCAAGTACTTTATAGCAGAAAAGACCCCGCATCATTTCTGAAACCAGCAAACAATACGCTTCAGTATCACTTCGAGATTGTTTTAAGGACGAGACGGAACCGGGCAAGAACAATGCAGACAGTGTAGCGGCAGAATAGGCGTTCCAGGCGATACTCATCTGGGAATAGAAATTGCAATCTTGATTTTCTGTATGCTGTTTAGATTCGAACTCTTTTGTGATACGACTAGTGACATATGTTACTAGTATAATATGCATTGCAGATGAAACCAATCAATCCGAGCATATTATTATACCTCCAATGCAATTGGTACTTACACTATAAAGCGCTTCTGATGTCGTTTTGGTTTGGCCTTTGACTGATGAAAGGGGTTTGATTTTGTAATTACTCTAACTTTTCAGACATTATGCAATTACAAAAATCAAAAGCGATCCTCGATAAAGTAAATGCGTTTATTGTCAGCATTTTCTGGGAGGTTGTTATGGATTAAGGTGATTAAGTTGTTTTGCCTGACCAAAAATCAATATTATACTGTTTCAATATAAAACTATTAATATCCCTCGTCTACAATAATAGCAAATCTTTCGCGACCTAGTAAGATTATTATCAAAATTGAGTAAGCTTAAACAAAGTCACGCCCAGACATAATTATTTAACGTTACAGATGCTTTTTATTAATCAAGTTTTAAGTAAGTATTTTAATATTTTGTTACACGAAGCAATTTATTAAGGTAAACGTCCGAGTGCTCGACGCTGTACTAGTATATGGCATGGACCAAAGTGACATGGCTTAAATTCGAATGAAGAAAAGAACTCTTTGTTCGAATTTAATCCATATTGCTTTGACATAAAGTGCCCATGCCACATATTAGTACAGCGTCGAGCACTCGGACGTTTACCTTATTACTTTACTAAAGTGTAACAAAGTAATAAAACATAAAACTCACTAAAATCGGTAATTTTAAATCCTTGCATGTTTTTTCACATATCGTTTTTTTTTTGTAAGTATGATTGGTTAGAATATTTGCCACAATCACATTGAAATAATACGAATACAAAACTAAATGGCCTAAGTATAAATAATTATAGTATTTTGCTATTTCTGATTCGCGTTTCCCGGTTATACCTATTATTGTACATTTACAACGAAATACCCATTATAAAGTTGTTCGTCTTGCCAGTATCGATACAATATTAATTGAATATGAATTGAATTGGGTATAGTCGCCGCCCGCTTCACTCATGTAGCCAAATGTGTAAGAAAAGATGCCATGCCAAGTTACCAATCTAATTCATAAACGATTTACATCATCACGGTGCGAAGGCTAGAGATCTAACACCGTAAACAGCTTTTCCGATGCCAAGCGTGTTGTTGATCACGTTTAAACCCCATTTGACAGGTGGCCTACGCGACCGCGGGTCAATGTACTTATTGATTAAGTACATTTATGATTCCGATTTTTAAGTTATTTGTTCTTTGCTGTAACGCTGTGTTTGTTGCTGTGTATTTCTCGACTACACCTTGACTGGTGTAGTTTGAAAGTCACATAATCGTGTGACTTTTAAACTAACTGAATTATGACTGTTTTTTTAGAAAATAAAATACCCTTATTTGCTTAAATGTATGATTTGTACCTAATGTGGATAATCATTGCGAAGCATACTACAATTAGCAGTTATTTATAAGCAGGTTAGCTGGTGTAAGCTGTTCTCGCCGTTGTAAATCTAAGTTGTTCAATATATTTGTGAACTTTACAAAGCACATATGCCTATACCTATATATATATTTAGAACGATCGTCAATCAAAAACGTGTTAGACACAAATAATCATGTAAACCAATTTTTTATCGGCTAAAAACTCACCATTCTAAACCAGAAACACCGACAACCTAAAACGACGCCATACACGTTTTGCTCTGGAATATCGCAACGCTCACTTCGAATTAGCTTACTTCTACAATTAGTTTTTAATTGATGATCTTCTTTTCTTTTTATTATAAACACAATAACACTATCACTGGGTCGTGTTGTACGCTCAAGGGCGGGCGGCAGGATCGCTCTCGCCGGCAGCCGGACGGTTACTGCCGGCCGCCCGCCTAGAGTACCCCCAGCCCCCGCCCGCCCTGCGGGCCCTTTCTTTGTTTCGCATCCCCGCCAAAATCTTAAGGTTATCAATTGATGGCGAGGGATCATTTAAATAATCATTACGTTATGACTGAGAGCTCATCTAAACATAAAATTCATGTAAATGGCATCAATGATAACGTAGTACAAGTAGTATTATTGGTCGCAATTTACCTCACCGAGGTCGTTGGTTACATTTGGGCAACACAAATATATCTTTTATAATAGTGTTGGCCTTAATTTTACGCATAACAATTAAATTGAACTACTAACAGATTTTTTGGTTGTTCACGTTCTCACACAGTTGGCTAAGATCTTAAAGAAAAAGTCACCAAGACGATTCACGTATTATTTTCATACATCAAAAAGTGTTACGAAACAGGTCCACTAACAAGTATTTTCTTTCAAACGATAGTAATTGGTACTTGGATAAGGTTAAACCTATTACAGTGTAGTCATTCCAAAGGCAGATACAATAGAATCGCACAGCAGAGCTTGAGAATTAAGGCCTCCACACACCGGTCGCGTGCGCGGGCCCGCCGCGGGCCCGCCGCGGGCCCGCGCACGCGACCGGTGTGTGGAGGCCTTTAAAAAAAACCGGACAAGTGTGAGTCGGACTCTCCCACCGAGGGTTCCGTACAAAATTGAGACAAATATAAAGGGTCTTGACAGGCAGACAGATGGACAACAAAGTGATCCTTTAAGAGTTCCGTTTTTTCCTTTTGAGGTAAGTAACCCTAAAACACAAATAAACCGTTTTGTGGAATGTACGGTTCCATTTCCTAGCTAATAATTACACTAGGTAGGGCAAACCTTGGCTAATCTGTGATATGAAGTTATTCGGTGATAGTTACTTTAAGGTCTAATAGCGGAGTTACTCGATATCTTTACGGCTTGTAATAATTTCCAGTAGGTGGCGGCACTCTCATTCAACTTACTTATGTGCTGCAAGTATCCAACGAAATTTAGAAAAAAAAAATTCAAAAAACCTAACTATCACCGATTAGCCAAGGTTTGCCCTATTTTAGGTATTGTCGCTAGCTCCTAACAAATGTAACTACCTCATACCTAATGGTTACATGAAGGTACTTGATCTTTTTGTAAGTACAGGATGTTCTGTTGATATTATGTTTGATGACTTAGCTACGTGACGATATCTGTAGTCACACTAATATTTATGATTCATTCGGTCTAAATAAATATCTGCAAAATAAACCGGGATGGCGAATATTATTAATACTTAATAAAAAAATACCAACAAAACTAGTTAATTACATCAGAGCCCCTAGCACACTAGGATTTATGTCGGCGAAATGTACTGAAACGTCACGTAAAAGGCGACATTAAAAGCTAGTGTGCTAGGGCCTCAGGTTACGCCCCCGTTGCCATGACGTGGTATTTATTAAATCCCGCTACCCCGTAACATTAATTGATTAACGATAACGTTATTTTGTCGTTTTCGGGAGCGCCCATAACGTTATTACGATACTATCATAAAGTGATTACGGATGACTAGATTATACTGGTTAAGCACGGGTTTATTAAGGCTTTAATCTCAGGAACGCTGTATTAATAATTATATTTAGCGGGTCAATTATTATTGGTTGTTTGGTCGACTGTACGACTATTTCTGTGCCCATATTTGTAAAAATACGAATTTTGTTAAAATTTCTCGAATATATTATATTAGGGTGGCCTTTAAAAACCGAAAATTTGATATTTCAATGTGGCACCGTCTTATATTGTTCTAATACGTGTAAAATCCCGCCAGTTATTACATTGATTTAGTATATGTAACTAGATACACAATCAGCCGAAAAAAATGGCAGTCCAAAAGAACCGGCTGATGGAATTGGCCGGCTCTTTTGCGTTTAGTCTGGTTTCGACCGTGAGACTTGTTGGTTGTCAGATATGTCTAAATATCCAGTCAAAAACTGCGTGAATATCAACAAAAAAACAAGAAAATAAGATGGGATATATTTATTCCAGTAAGTTCTCTTGATAACGTAACAAAATTTGTGTAAACTCGTTGTAATTGAATATTTTTAAATAATTAGTTTTGTTAGTTCAAATGACATACGTCGCAGAACATAAATCTAATGAGTCGGTATTAGATAATTTTTTTAACGACGTTGTTAGCTACGTTTTATGGTTTTCATATTACGATTTCCAAGAAATCCTCAGCGACATGCAAAATGGGCTGCAGTCATAGCACGCGACAGTCGAGACGATTTATTTAAACCAAACGACTTTAAAATAAAAAGCGAAGTAAAACATCAATGTGTTACATTTATCTGTGAGCTGTAAATTTGCTACACGATATAAAACAAATGTACAGATCTTCAAGACATATTCCATTAAGGACACACCCGTTTAGCGGACATGATTGTAACACCGCAAAGAAAAACAATAAAGAACTTTCTATTCTAATCTATTCTTCGCTTCGGATAATATATACGACAAAAAATGGATTAAAAAGCCAACTAAAACTGCCACACCTGTCATGGAAAGAAATGGACTAACGAGTCCATTTCTTTCCATTACATATTTTAATTTCAATTCTTTCATATAATTTGTCAGGCAAAATTAATTAGTTTATATGGATCCGGTTTATAAAACAAACAAAATACAGCAAAAACAAGTTTTGTATGAAAAACTTGAATTGGCTGTTTTTTTTTACAATGGTACTGAAGCTACATAAATTAATTAAAGACCTGGACGGTTTTCAAGTACCTTTTCTAAGGTATTCTAAGGTACAAAGTTTTAGAGCAAACTAGCTAGTCGTTTTAAAATGAGAGCGTAACTTTACTACGTTTGTATGGAGAATTGAGCTTACTGCGGACTCTTAATTTACTATAATATAATTGTATAATCCAATATCAACACATCATTTGGAAATTTGAAACTGTTTATTCCCCACTTGTAAAATAAAGAAACCTGATTTATTTGTGATATTGGTCTTTCTGTTTAAATTCCTACATAAAATATTGATAAACTAATTTTATAACGCGACTCCATTCATTCGCTATTTAGTTTTGACGTGAGCAGTTAAGTCACATTATGATAAAATCTCAATAAACTAAAAAGTATTTTATATGGTGCTTAAAGTCTAAAAAACTGTGTTCTTTTTTTTATGAAACATATAATATCTTGATGCAGGTTATAAGTTAACGCTATTAGCAACTGCTGAAATATAGCTAGAGTTGTCATTTTGGGGCACATTTCTAGACATTTTTGTTCGGCATTGTGAGTCTATTCATTTTATGGTACGTCAATGGTTTTTTATCATAATTTTTGGATAAGATTTATGGGTCGCTACCGAATTTTGAAATTCCTAAGGTTTTCATTTCTCCATAGTAAGATTTATTTTTTATTTTTAACATTTTACTACTCTAGTGAGCTACATTTGGTATCGGATTTTAAGTACCATTCTAATATAACGTGTGAGTCTACAACCCGGGCTTTTATTAAGACTGATGATAATATGCTTCGTTAACAATCGTTTGCACGTATTAGTAAATCATAACTATGCAAATTAACTGCACAACTAAATTTCCAAAATCCGAACCTTCAATGTACTAGGTGTATGACGTCGTACTAAACAAAGTATAAGAGCTGGCATTTACACTAACTTGTCAATTTACTTTGCTGTACATTGCTGGCAATTAAAAATTTTGTTAGAAAATTAACAAAGTCTGAAATTTAGTTCATAAATTAAATTAATATCATGATTACATTATAAATGGGTCATTATCAGTTACAAAAACAAAAATCATCTTTCCGGTGGTCAATAGTTAAGGGCTTATGCTCATATATAATATGTTTTTATCACATATAATTATAGAACGGGCAACGCCGTTTATGCGGATTCAGAGATCAACCAAAAATTAGGCTTTATAGCCCTTAACTTTGGCAATGTCCACCGAAGAGACGCGAACCTAAATCTGACAATGACCCAAATATACGTTATTTTAACCTCCTTTAAAAAAAGCCCGGGTCGTAGACACACACTGTATATTTTTATCTATTTCAGACTCATGGTAGCTTTATTTTCTTAGAAAACGAAAGACTCCTCTATATTTTTATGTTTTCACACAACTGGAAAAAAGTACGAAACACAAATACTTAGTTGATAAACGATGGATACGTTTTTATATACTTAAGTATAGATACTGCCCTAATCGAATGCAATCGTTGTTGCCAATTGTCCACGTTTACACACTTCAGTAACGGCAGCAGGGCGAATTCCCGATGTTACGAGTATTTGATGAATATGTTTACCTGGGATAAGCTGTCCAACTAGGTAAGTCCTACTTTGAGGAAAAGGTCAATCGAAGTTTCTGTGATGATTAGACTGAACCGATATCCTGCAATAGGTATATTTATTTAGTATATTTTTGACCAAAAGATTTTTAATTAAGTCGATATACTCGTAGTCCGTTCACTTTTAAACTCAAAGAATAACCGCTTGTTCTAGTTTGGTCAAAACCATCCTAAAACAGTCTTTGACTGTGTAGGTACAGAAAGGGAAATGTATTCACGTACCACCGTACAACCCTATTGCAATAAGGTGACATATCACTCGAGTTTGAGTGTCGGCGGCCTGTCTAATGCGACAGAGTTCTACGGTGATACGTGAATACATTTCCCATACTGTACACTGATACCTACTGATGACTGGTCAATTACAATGGGTCTTATTTATTTATTTATTTACTAAAGTACAATTTGCAATTACAGCTTACGCCAAAGCATTACAAACATAAATATATATTCCTACTTAACTATAACTATTTATTTAATGTAAGGACTCGAAAATCCTTTTCCTTATAGAATCTTACAAGTATGGCGGTCTTAGGTATAAGTATTATTAGAAATTTCTTCTTTCTTTCTTCATTTCTTCAATTCGGTGTCGTTGAACACTCGCGGTAATGGTTGAATTTAGGAATTATTTTGCTATCATTTTGACGTTAGTTAAAAACAGCGTACGATACTTGGATTAAAAAAAAAGTTTCATAGAGGTATCTAAGTACCTAAATACATATTATACGCGATTAAGTCCCATTTAATGAAAATAAATGTTTGGCACCATTCATATTCGAAATTGTTCTTTTTTTATAATTTCGAATTTCCGGTATTATTTATGAGAACGGTAATAAGAGAAGCGCTACAATAATATTGACTTAATTTTAAAATTACAAAACTAATTTAATATGTAACTTATAAAATTACAGAATTCAGTCAACAATATACATACCTACCAAATAACAAGTATTTATAGGAACAAAAGCAATAAACAAATTGGAAATAAAAAAATAAACTAAATTAAAACTACTCAAACAACCCACCCCGCGTTACTCCCGGTGCAAAGGTGCCCATCACGCTCGCCGCATTGCCGCGTTGGATTGCGATGGACAACCTTTGCAATAAGAATGACCCGGAGCGGGGGTCGAGGCCTCTTTCCCGCAGGCGGCGCCCCACCTCCCTAAGGAAAGACTTTCCCTCCGAGCACCAGCATCCCGTGGTCTCTGCGGCAAGAGGGACAAATAAGTAGTGTGAGAGCACTGCGTATTTGTCCCTCTTACGTGCAGCCGCCCACTCAGCAGCAGCTCCTGCCACTCGTATCGTGCGGCCCAGGTGGGATGCTGCAAACGTGCTGACGCATGTTGCGTCCCACAATAGGCATTTACCTTTTTGCCAGGGTACTAAAGTGAGGCCGTCAGGTCTCTTTCCGTCGGACCGACTGAGGCCTGGTGGTTCCAGGACGCAAGAGATATTGGCAGATACCAGCGCCCTCCGGATGATGTCATTCAGGGCGTGGTGGCGAGGGAATCTGCCGGCACACCTAAAGCAGCTAAGAGCATGGTGGCCATTGCTCTCCACTGTGGCACCGCAGATGCATGCATGGGGTTCACAGACATTACAGCCAAGGCGGAGAGCAACAGCCACCCGCATGGAGTCGTTATCGAGCAGGGTACCCATATGTGGAGACGGGAGAGCGTGCAGCCACGCACCGGACTCTGGCCTCGACACCGCCTTGAGCCTGGCTTTCTCCACACTCAAGGCGGTTTCCAAGAGGTTATCAAATAGACGCTTGACTCCTGGGCTGTCCCACATCCGTTGGCTGCTAGGTTTTTCCGGTGCAGATGTACATGGGTGTAATTTTAAAATAAATTATCAAACAAGCTTTCAATAAATATACGTCAATATTTACTACCTCGGCCGTTTTAAAAAGGTTCTTTGAAAATTCTGGCGATAAAATAAACGATAAATGCATGATAGTTATGACAAAAGAACCATTAACCATTGTCAAAAATATCAAACGATTGGAATCGGAATAGTCGATAGGTAATATTAGGTACTAGTACAATGTCAGCGCGACTTATCGACGATCTATAATGGGATCATTTGGTTTAACGAGTCACTGTAATAACAGCATATCTTTAATGCGCATAATAAAAACGACTGTATCGTAGAGCTGTACGTGAACTTCTGACACATTATATAGGTCCAAGAAGATAATTTTGGTGGTATATTGATGGCGGCAGCGAAATGTGTACTAATTACTTAAAAAAAAACACATATCAACTAAAACCCATTTTCACAACAATAGAGAGCAAGAGTGTAACAATAGAGCTTACCGTTAGTTTTTTTTGGCAAGAACCTCAACACTATATGTATAATGCTCTGAAGTGGGGGAATTGAATGTCAACATCAGAGAACAAAACGACTAGTGCATCAAGTCAATATTGTATGCACTCAGCCAAATGAGAATCTCTAGAGCACGCTGTACACTGCTCGCGGGAGCGACAGGTGTTGCGGGTCTCAACGGTCTACGCGCGCCGACGGGGCAATGAATAATGTATAGCGCAGATCGGTGCACGGTGCGTCGCGGCCATTATTTTGTAACAAGTACTCGGTAAGGCAATGCGCAGGTTTGCGGATGCGTGCAATGGTCAAGAAAATACTAAAAAAGTACCTTATACATGAACAATATCATTTCAACAGTCTCTAGACATTAATGTAAATCATGTGTTGCTTTACTTATCTGGGGGCACGGCAGTGTCTCCACCAAGTCGAGCAAAACAAAGAGGCACGGCCGTACCATTCTTTTCTCGAAGCCATTCAGGCCATTTTCAACATCCTGTAATTTCGTGCTGGCCAAAGCCAGAACCCTGAATTTTCAGCGACATATAGGGCATAATATGGCTTACATATATTCTCAATAACATTCAATTTGAACTTTTACTTTCAGAACTAGTGCCCGTCAAAGTTCTTTAGTTTTGTCACTGACATTCACACTGACTCACTTATGATCATCGTAATTCTAAGGTACTTCTAGCAGACCCACAAGCTCCAAATTTTGAACACATCCATTCATAAAAAACCTAAAAATATTGCAGTTTCCGTCACGATTCTGAGATATACAAACAGCATAAGTAAGTTTGTAATCCTATACAAATACACGCTATTACAAAGTTACAAACGTTATTTGCGGTTGGTAAAATAACATTTCCATACAAAGTTGATAACACAATAACATACAAAAAGAAATGAGATCCCATAAAAACATTCCATGTAAAAAATAGGCCAAGTCTCGGAACTCTTCCACAGTAGAAAGTGGTGAGATATTTCGTAGAGCCAACTTTATTTAGCAAGCAAATAAAGATTAATAAGAATGCCTGACTTGGCTCTACGAAATATCTCACCACTGAACTCTTTCTCTCTGTGGAAGAGTTCCGAGACTTGGCCTATTTTTTTACATGGAATGTTTTTATGGGATTAGGATGACCTTATCTTTCAATGGTTTCGTCGTGACTTGGCTACATAGTGGAAAGTCGCATAAAAAACTTTTTCAACGAAAAGTAAAATAGTGGCAAAAATGTCAGTCTGTAAATGGGTCAATCAACTATTTCTTGCTGCTCGTTGCCATGGTTACGTCTCCTGGGTCACTCTTTAAAACTATTATTTTATGGGGTTTAAATCCACTAAAAACATGTTTTTGTTATATTGGTAAACCCATTCCATGGTTGCGCATCTCCTTAGCATGATAGGAGTCCAGTTTATAGTATTTTTTCTAAGAAAGTCTGTCACTGTTGTCTCTTGGCTTACCGGGACAGAATAACAACAAGAAAAAGTTGATTGACCCAAATAAGGCCAGGAACCTTAGACACCCTAAAATGTAACAATTTATTTAGATTTCTTAAGCCGCATTTAAAAAATCTCTACTGAGCAAAATCATTAACAACATCACTAAAATCACATAAAACCACTCGTAATAAAAGGGTTGGAATGAAAGGGTCACTGCACTCGTAAGTATTCTAACAAAGTTTAGAAATCAAATGCTGTTTTGCCTTTACAAAATGTTGGGGTGGTCAAGACTCGATTTGATGCAGTAATTATTGCATTCTTTAGCGAATTAATAAAGCCCTCTATTTGTTTAAAATATAATATATGCACAGGGAGAACATTAAAGTGATTATTTCGTTCGATTTTGTAGAGACTATAGGGGAGGGGTGAGGACATAATAATATTGACAGCGGGTGCTATTACGATGCTTGGTTCGATGTGGGGATAATAAGTTTTTTCCCTTTCCAACATTGTAAAGGATGGTACAATAATTGTTTGTTGTGATAATTACCCCAATGCACTAGTGATCCCTGTAATCAAATAAGGGATCAAGAAAATAATAATACGAGCAATTTTATCATCCCACATATAATAACATTGTGATCTTAAAACTTATTATTATTATAAATAATAATAGTTAATTACCTACTATATTGAATCAAAAGATATTATCTTGTATAAGTACAATATTGATGGCCTGATTTGATTTAAAAAAATGTGGCTTCCCGGTGATGTCATCCCAACATTCATGCCTCATATGAGAATGAACAGAAACATGGAAGAAAAACGATAATCGCATAGCGACGTTTATAATTCCAAGACAGTTTACATCGCGGTCTTGATAAGCATATACATTTTATTTATTGTACCCATAATCATTTCTGTTGTAAATATAAAATACGAAATTCTTAGATGGCAGTAGTAGTACAGTAGTAGTAATAAACACTTTATAGGACAAAAAAAAAACCAGTACATAGCAGAAAAAATAAAAAAAAACCATTTGTACAAAGTCGAACTTATCCCTTTAAGGGATCTATTCCAGCTAACATTTACGTTTGTACATTTCATAGCTGCTAAAATTACATTTGTTTGCGCCAGACCTAACGAAAAGTAGGTACGCTGTGCACTGTGCAGGCATCACACCAAATAGTCGCCGCTTCTCCATGCGAGAAATGTATCAATTGGCTTGTTATTTATTAGTTTTTAACATTTTTTTCTTTGAATATATTTATTAAAAGAATCGGGAGCTTTGGAAAAGGTGAGGGGAGGCCTTTGCCCAGCATAGCAATAATAAATAATTTAATTTTGATAAATAAATAAATAATAAATAAATATTACGGGACAATCTTACACAAATCATTCTAGGCTTGTGTTGTGGGTACTAGGCGACGATATAAATATATAATAGATAAATACATATAGATACTTATATACATATTTAACATCCATAACTCAGGAACAAAATATTCGTGATAAACACACAAATAATTGCCCTGACCGGACCGGGACCTCCGGCTTCGTAGGCAGAGTCACTACCAACTGGGCTACGGAGGCCGTTAAAATAATAATATATATTGAAATAACCGCATCCTACAGGAAGTCTATCGGACTTCACGTTTTGGTATGATGTTTGTTTGACTTTTGTTGCCCCCGCTGGTTTGTCTAATTTGCCAGATAGCGTCTTAAACTGGAATTAAGAATCGACTGATAAACCGGCTTACCCTACTGGGGCCCAGACTACGATTTTGTGTCATTGAATTAGGAACTTTTTGACATTTAGTAAAAGTTCAAACTTGATTTTGAAATTTGTACAAAATTTTGTACGCGGGGCCTTAGGAGGTTAAGGGTTACGCTACAGTAACCAAAATCCTAATCCAGCACTGTGACCGCAAAAAATATCCCAATTGCTCATTTTATCTAGTTTTTGTTTTAGTTTAATACGTAAGAGTTAATTTTAATTTGCAATCTAATAATTATTTTATTGAACATGTATCTAGTGCGTACAGTCAACGTCAAAGATATGTCAACACTTTAGCACCCCTTGAACAGATTGAGAACGGGTCACGGCCGCTGTAACTATTTCCGGCACATGTGGGGCTGGCGGGACTCCGCACTCTGCGACTGTGGCGAGGAGGATCAAAACATACCTAGATCATACAACGCTGCCCCCTGCACTCATACTCGGGGCCTCCAGAAGATTTGTATAAGTTAACACCTGACACTCTTACTTGGCTCGGGACCCTGAATGTGGACTTTTTGTACTCGACGATTAAAATATGTGTATTAAGATTTCATAGAGAATACTGCAACGTCACTCTTTTCATAGTTGTAGTCCATGTTACTGTCGAAACAATCGAAATAACTACTTTTCGATACGCTCCAGACAACTAAAATAAATTCGACCAATCACGTGGCTGCTTTACTGAACTGTAATGAATTGGACCAATAGAATCGCTTTGATGTCGTACGCTCGTTGATGTCTTTTAAGATATCAACAAGCGTACGAGCGATGAGCTGCATTTCGTTTCAACAGTATCGAGTTTGTTTAATTAGTTCAGTTGACTCGTAGAAAATAAATTTTAATGAACTCGTACAAAAAGTATTGTTCACAATAGTGTTATAATCAAGCTTTTTAATCTCGTACCTTACTTAGGCCACTCAGCAAGCTTCGTGGCCTAAACACGGTACTCGACTAAAAAGCTCTCTATTATAACACGATTGTGAAAAATACTATTATTGCATGAAACGTTTATGTACACACGCCATACGATTAAATAAATAAGCACCCTATTCCATTGTAACACGGCGAAGTAAGTATGTAAACATCTCTTTAACGTCGACTGTACAGTCGCCATCACGTACATACATAGGTACACTATAGGTGTTCAAAAATATCGGCACATGCACCCTAATGCCTTGAAAATAGAGGTGTGTTCGGATATTTGTGACGTGCTTGTTTGCTCCTATGTATGTGATGGTGACTGTACATGTACTCTCATTTCGTATTTATGTTTATTTCTCACTCGCCTATCCCAATAACATACAATGATATGACGTATCCATGCCTTGCCAACGGTGCTGGCTGAAAATCAGCGCTGAAGGTGTCTGGCACCTCAGCATAATGCTGAGCCAGTGTCCGGGTTCACTGCCGCAGAGGCACACTGGTTTCATGTTTTGTGTTTTTGTTAAATACGTTTGTCCTGTGTGTTTGTTTATAAATTCTTATTTCTTTCTATACCAGTTCCATTAACTTTGCGACGAAGAAATTTTATGGAATTATTGGAATTTTTAAACCAGAACACGCCAACAAGAACCAGATTAGAGTAACTAGATCCAGTTCCATGCCGCCGCGGCAATTTTCATCAAAATTCTTGTCGATACTCGTTCCATATTAAATTTTTTCTAACCTCCGTCAGACACGATGGTTTTAATAGACCTCGCCCCCGCATTCCTCTTGCCATGGCTCAGGCATGTTACAATTGCGTTAAGGATTATGGAAACCAGGTGGCGCGATACCTAGATAAATTGTATAGAGATAGCACAGCACAGCCGATACTCAAAATATAATTGTTCTTTTTTTATTAACACATCAGATTTGATCAGGGAGCTTTGTTGACAAATTTGTTTAAATCGTCCGATCAGAACGTTTGGAAGGGCTTACTTAGCTTCCAGAGAAAGATTTTCGTTTCAAGAAAGCCATGAACTTCCTATACTTCAAAATTTTGGTTTGGCGGCATATATTTATAAACTTTATAGTCGACTTTAAGTGCGAAGACGGCTTGAATTTTCAATGGAGATTATGAAAATAAGCTAATAGAACGTTCTTCGATAGTGATGTAGCTTTATTTTCTAACCTCCACGCCATGCAATGATTGTTTGACTTATTGTACAGGTGCCGAGATTTTGCAGGTAACAATTTTTCTGTCAGTTCTTTCGCCACTTTGGAGATTTTATCCGGCGTACATTGCATTTGATCGTCAACCTCATCCATATTTCCTTGTTCACTTATTAGTATTAAATTCTACAAAACTAGCACTTTTTACGTACCTACCTAATCAACCGAAAATAAAAATAATGCCAAGGGGAGAAACTAGCGGGAAACAAGTGAAAATCTCTCTGTAGACAGCCTGCCCATGCTCGCGTCCAGGTGCCTCTCTTACTGTGAGAAAGTATGATGAATTGATGATTATAGATTTGTGTGTAAATGCTTTTTATGTACTTAATGCCTATAGTTAAGAATCTCTTGCACAAGTGTAATTGGTATTGACCGTTCTTGTGAAATAAATAAATAAAAGTGAAGTTCAAATGTCTGTCTACAAACTAATAAGACATACTAATCTGCCCATGGTTTAAGGCCACACACACACACAGCAATTTTTCACAACAACTAGCTATAAGTAGTTGAAACGAGACAGCAAGACATACCTTTTATTCTAACTATAGCTAGTTGGTGTAACAAATTGCATCGTTTCTAGTATGCTGTCTTTCGTGGAGTTGGCAGCAATGTTATTAATTTAAAAAGTCTTACTGGAACGCACCAATGACGGCATAAATAAAAAAATATATATATTTATATCGTAGTAAACAGTGATGTTATGAGAAATGTATGATCTACAAAAACACGCTAAACAGTGCTTTTATGAGCCATATGGCATAGAGTTTTCTCCGACTTAGTATCGGTGTCATTGTCTCATTGTATTTGAGTCAGTCAAGTGTCTATATCAATGACAGATAAAACAGTTCAGGAGTAAAATAGTACATTTTACAACTAGTGTGAAAAGAATGTCTTTTTACCACTAGTATCGAGGTATCTTGCCACGAGCTGAAAGCGAGTGGCAAGACTCGGTACGAGTGGTAAAAGACATTTCACACGTGTTGTAAACGACGTTTTTTAATACAATTGCGAAAAAATAATAAATTAATATTCGTCATTTATATATTAATGAATTCTTTAAATAAATTTATATTATTGTACCTCGATCTCAACTGTTAGTGGCTGCATCGAAACTTCTGCTTGCGTATGCGCTCCTGGTACCTATAGGTGGACCGTTTAACTCGGTCCTCGCCTGCGCGGCGCGCGGGTGCAGGGGTATGACTATAACGGGCTGCGGGCGACGTGCGGAAGGCAAACCCCGGCGCCCGCACCCCGTTATCGTCATACCCCTGCACCCGCGCGCTGCGCAAGCGAGGAATGAGTTAAGCGGTCTACCTACAGATGCGTACATTTTCAGCTTCAAAAATGACTTTCATACTAACGCGATCAAAAATAAATACTCCTAGTATTCGTAAGCGTTTTTAATTTCATAATTTCCAAGTAAAAAATCTAATATAAAATTACTGCGTTTCGAAAGTATAGTTTGGAACTAAAAAGTAAAAAGCACTAGTGCGAGAAATTGAGCTTCTCGCACGCTACGCAGCCACAAAAAGTACCACTTTTTGAGCAACTGTATTAAAAAATATAATTAAGCATTACCTTAGGTTTAAATAAACGCGACACGCTATGGCGGCGTAGTCGCTAGGCAACCAGACGCTTTGAAGTGCGTCCCCTATTAGTGAGCTAGCGACGGGGTAATAAGGGTTAACTATCGTAATTTCCTATGGCAAAATAATAAAGTTACGCATACGACTTTGTTGCATAGCAATTAAGGTTGAATTTGCGGTATTCACATACAGCTAATAGGAGCTTATTTAAGTCATCTTCAGAATATAATTATCCAGCAATTTTTGCGTGCACACATCGTTATTACTGTTTGTTGTTGTCCTTTATATAGAGTGGTGAAACGTAATTGGATTATTGATATTACGAGCAGTTTAATTCAAATCAAACATCATAAAAATATTTTAAATAACTATACTCTTTTTGCCATTTTGACTTGGACGAGGACATTAATTTTTTTTACAAATAAGGGAAAAATTTAAATATTAGTAGATACAAAAATTTGTCGATTGCGCTGATATTGAGGGCAAAACATGATTTTAAAAGGTAAAAAAGAATACAACAACGGAAAATATAACACTTTCCACTCTCCAGTCAGTTCCACTTTCCCCCCCCCACACTACCGGCGTCTTGTGAGCGTTCTCATACAAAATTGTGCGTTGCATCGACGCACAATTTTGAGACAGTCTTATTTTATTGGATAATCAACTAGAGAAAGATGCCGGTAGTGTGGGGGGTCCTAAGGCGAACATTCCCTAGAATAAAGAATAAGACATACATACAATAAACCTGAAAACATTACACTCCTTTTCGTTGGGCAGTCGTGTAAAAAAAGAAAAAAGTATTTTCTTACCATGCAAGTGTAGAGGGAGACGGAGCAAAATTCAACGCTGCGGATTTTTGCATTACTAGGTACTTATACCTTAAACGAGTATTTTCATTAATTTTCCAACTACAAAGAATGTTACTTCTTTACTGTAACATGTGTATATTGAAAATAATACAAGCATAAAAAGTTTAAAAAATTATATCCCGACTACGGAAAAGTACCTTACTATGAATAATATTTTTATGTACTTGTTTGAAAATCCAACACGCTACAATAGCAAAAGATTTTTTCAAAGTCAGTCACTTTTTTGTATGTGCCAGCTACCATGTTTTTTTTTCATACAAAAAATCAGAAGCCTATGTCATCCGGAGCATAAGTCGATTCATCAAAATTGGTTCAGTATTTTAAACGCTACAGTGGAACATACACACATACAAACATAGACTGCTAAAATATCCATTCCTTTCGGCTCTGAAGGTTTGCCAACGGTATATGGAGCGCAGCATGCTGGGACTTGGGAGTGAAACGGATGGGCCGTGTCCGAAAATCTATTCTGCACATTGCCGACGTTGCAGTTAAGACCGCCAAGCTGTAATGGGAATGGGCTGGCCACGTCTGCCACATGCATCTACAGAGGTTGGCCAAAGATGCCATGGAGTGGATGCCACACGATGGGCGGCGACAACGTGGACGCGCATTTCGCAACGAATGGCTAGAGATTGGTCAAAACCAGGACAAGTGGAAATTAGACACTCTAAGAGGTTTCGAAAAACATACAACAACTTCACTGTCCCCATGCAATGTTTTTTCGAAGTACCCCACGTTCACTCCTAATATTTTTTTAATTTATAGAAAATATCCCCAAGTAATAAAACACACGTAAAAAATATATTTGTTTTATTTTTTATTTTTATTATATTCTTATTTTTGATTCATATATGTGACTCATGAGCGTGGTACACACGATTTCTTCGGCCACGCTTTGTTAGTCACATAAGAGCATTTGTGCTTATATGGCTCACAGAACGTGGCCGAAGAAATCGTTCGACCACGCTCACGAGTCACTAACGTCACGAGCACCTTTATCTGTGCAATGTGACTCATGAACGTGGCACATAATAGTACATTATGATACAAGTGAGGTATGTTGATCATTACATCAGAGGCGGAATTGTCACGCGAACCGCAGGTGAGCGTGATAGTAGAGCCGAGGATGTAATTATCAAAGCTCACGCGTGTCATACGACGTTTTTCAACACATATGCGAGGAAAAAAGCCTTTCCATAATATGAACATGTCCTAAGTTGCTCCCAAGTTGTTTCCTTTAGTTATTGATGACAACAGGTTTTTACTCACATATTTGTACATCTCCAAGAATGTACAGTGGCGTCAAATCTATTTATCACTTTTCTATTCACTACGAGTCAACATTTTTAACAATAACCAAACATCAATGTTTACAAATATTTGTGAATTTACCTAAAACGCGCGCAACTATTTTTTTTCGTGAAGTTCGCGCAGTGCGCCCGCAGCGAGGCCGAGGCTTAGATGAAATCTCTAAACAGCCAATACAAAATAAAATAAATATTTTCTTACTTATTCAATATAAATTCATGTAAAATGTTATCAAAACGAAACGTTTCTATATCATATCCAACAAGAAATAATCAATTAATCCACAAGAAGGATTTAATTTGTTTAGTCGAGTAAGAATCCATTTGCCGAGAATTAAAAACAAACCTGTATAACCCGGTCAATTTAAGAATGCGCCGAGTCCATACATACACCTTGCTGCAAGGTGCCAACGTGTCTTAATCGGGATATAAACATAACTACACGAGTGTCGTAATGTTATTAAACACGCGTGTTTAATACCCAGGATTATGAGCCCAAAAGCGGCACAATAAGAGGCACGTTACGAGCAAATGTGTTGAAAAATTACTTTAACCACGCCCTGTGAGACACATAACAGCACATTTATTCGTGCCTCCTATGTGAATCATGAACGTGAAACATAAAAGGACTTATACCCACTGTGACGCACATAAGAGCACATTTTTATGACTCGTGGATGACTCATGAGCGTGATATATTTTTTAAATAATTTAAAAGCTTAGTAAGTCAAATATGAGTAAACAATTATCTATGGATAATGATCAACTTTAGTGGATATGCTTTTGAAATCAATTATATTTGACATTTTTTTTTCTTTTCTAAAACTTCTAAGTACTTGTTCATCGCCGCGACGTATTGTTTTTGAGGCTACGTTATGATGAAATGGCTAGACTGAATTTATAGTCGGCAAGTTTTAGTAGCGGAATCGATGATCTATACGATCCTACTGAAGATGAAAACAATGAAAGAGGAAGTAAAAATATAGAGTTGATTCAGGATTTTGCTTACTACTACTAATCCACTTCTAATCGATAAACATAATTATTTTTAATTTTCATACAACGATGTTTATTTTTATCACCATATATGTAGGTAGCATAAAAATATATAGTAAATATAAATCACGAACGTTTTTTTTTGCTATGCTTAATCAAGACTTGTGCTATACGTCCACGCTACAACAAACGAAACACTGCACCACGTTCAGTAAAAAAATAGGTCCGATCTTAAGTACAAAAATGAGTCAATTACGACTCATGAGCTTATTCCAAATGGCTTTCATGAGTCACATACGAGTCATAGGACAGGGAAGTTGTTAATTAATTCCTTAATCTTTATTTCCAGTATTGTATATTAATTGAAACAAACACGTAAACGATCCACCCGATAAACCTCGTGAATTGTTCACACGCCGACAAGTAAAACGCATTTTATCTGAACAAAATTCCATTGCTATACAAGGCGTGTACCGTGAGGCATGAATACTGAACTGGCTTACAAAATTCCTATTAAACGACACTTTCCCCATCCCCATAGAATTCAAGATTACGAGATGATTTTAATAATACCCTGTCACAGGTTAAATCGGGTCTTGAACATGTCATCATACGCCGTGACTTGTCAAAAAGAGCAATTTATTTAACGTGTTGAGTGAAAAAATAAATTGACAATGTCATCGTGGAAAATGTTTTCACCGGGCGACCCTCATTCCGGCAAACTGGTGTTGGTGAAAAAATATGTTTATCAATTTACATGCTATTTTTGAGGAGGCTCCAATATATTTTTCCATAGAAAGATGTTTCCGTTATATTCAACTTGTATAAAACACAGTTGACTAACTATTAGTACTACAGTGGACTAGGTACATTAATATGTAATTTTTTCATGCAGTATGGTGACTGTTACTATACTAAGAATGCTAACTGATTCCAGTTTTAATTAGTCTATTTTGGTAATCTATATATATAAAACAAAGTCGTGTTAGTTACACCATTTATAACTCGAGAACGGCTGGACCGATTTTTATGATGTTTGATTTGTTAGATATGTCTCCGCACAGAATAGCAGAATAACCACAAAAAAAGGAAAAAGTTATGAAAAAAATACTAATGGCGATACGTAGTTCGCGGGGTCAACTAGTAGAATATAATTAATAAAAGTGGATATGATATACTACTGATAGTCCAATGTCGCTGAAGATGGATAACATAAAATTATTGCTTATAGATTAGTAATAATAATTACTTTTACCACTACATATAATGTGGCGGGAGCCAATTTGCCTAAGTAGGGTAGATCGCCAGTAACTGGCCACCGTTCAATAACTGGCCACCTCATACTAAAAATGAACTCTTTTCACCTATAACATAATTCAATTTAGTAGGTACAACGTGGCCAAAAGCCTAAAACGAATTCTATTATAGGTGAATAGAGTTCATTTTTAGTATGAAGTGGCCAGTTATTGAACTGTGGCCAGTTACTGGCGATTAACCCTATATGTAGGTATAGTATGTTAAGATTGGATTGACATATTATTTTAGTAACATTAGAATGATAAAGCATTATCCATACGAATACAATTTTAAAGCGCAAAACAAATAAAATAATAATTTACTGCAAGAAAATTTCAACCATCTACGACGTTTTAAACTGACACGCGCTAATTAAATATATCCTTCATCAAAAGTACATCCTCTTAGTGCAAAAACCTACTAACTTCATGACGTGAAGCTCCGAGCAAATAGCATTTACATGTTTACATTAGTTTTTAGTAATCGCAGGTTTAATGTTTCAATGCATTTTCAATGCTAACGTTTTTGAACAATTTTGTGTGTCTACAGTGTTTAAATATTTATTTGAATTCTTTCTTATTATGCATTTGTCGCAAAAAATGTGTATTATCCCTACATTCATTAGGTAGGTATTTGTTCTGTACGAAATTTTTAAATTACATAAATAAACTAAATTTTTAGGCCGTTTTATTGTGTCAATATTGAGACGATCCGAGAGCTCCGCTCTCAGACTCAATAGTATCTAAGGGCGGAATTACTCTTTTAAATTGATAGATGTTAGCGTTGTGGGTTTCAGGTCCAAATATGAAGGGATTGAAGCTTTCATTCGTTATCATCCTGTTAATTATGTATGTAAATAAGTAAGATATAAATTGCGTTAGATGCTATTCTAGGCTAAAATCTAGACTACAATTAGATGTGTAGAAAACTCGCATTTCGTCCAAAATAATTGGTTTAAAACATACTTCAGCATACTAATTCAGTATTGTTGGATTAGTGTATCATTTAATGTGTGCTAGATCTAGATTTATGGATTCATAAATTAGACTACTTAGGTTAATTGCAGGAATGGATCGCTGGCCAGCAAGAAAACGCGTGGACGGACGCGCGAGCTGCAGAGACATTCTACCCGCGAAGTCGAGAAAAGTGCTTATCGATCGGCACGGTGGGGCGAGGAACGCTCCCTGGAAAATGGGCCTTATACCCTTTTGTTAAGGTATATTTTCAGATGAGGAGTCGGATTAGTGGCGTGATCGTGTTAGTGTTGGCTATAAATACCCCGGCGGGCCGAGGAGCGTTTCACTTTTTCTATGGGACGTCGAAGCGAGATCACGCTGCAGAAGGCAAAGGCGGCCAGGCTAGGCTGACCTCTGGGCGCGTACTACTTCGAGGCGGAACAAGGCTGGTCACCGCTGGGCTGCATTACGGCTGTTGCTGAGAGGAATTAGAGTTTGGTAAGGTCGCAAATGCCTTTGCGATCGTCTGGTGAGATTGAATATTTTATTTTAAAGTGTGACTAATCGTAGTGAATTCTAGAATTTCTTAGGGAGTAATTATCTGGTGCGCGCATTGTCTTGAATTGAGTGATTAATATTTAGGCAATATCTTTCTGTTCACGAACTAATATGATCTTATATTATCACGTGTGTATTTTTATTATGTGACGGAATAATAGGTTTATCACCTAATAAATGCGCTTAAGACATCACCATATTAGGATTCCGTATACTCCCATGAAGTGAAGTGAACACTTATCTTAGTCTAGTCATTGCAATCGACGACTATTTATAGTACATGAATGTTCGCTAAGGAACGGTCCAATGGTAAATAATTCCTAATTGTATACCAGTATCTAGTGGTTAGTTGTAGGTACAAATGAGGGAAATCTTTATTAAAATATGTGCTAATATTATGTTGTAATTTATTTATGGCGGAGGAGCTGGCTTGTAACGAGCGTCGAGGGAGATCAGAAGGGGCAGGAGCCCTGGGAACCAGAGAGGCGTTGGGTACGTGTCCCACTATTAAGAAATTAAAATCTGGTGAGTGACCTTTATAATCACTGTATTGAATGATTCTGAAACTTATTAATTTGTTTTTGGGCTATTATCTAACCATTTCAACGTTATCATACTTGTATTTGTGTATCGAAATCTAGTTCTACTGTATATAATTTGGGGAATATGCTAGATAAAGTACGAGCGGTTTATGTATAGGTTATGAACGGATCTAGGTCATTGGTTAAATAACTGACAATATTACAGGAATGTTGTTTTGTTCTACATATATATTACTAGTTGTTTTGTCACTGCGATATGATTGGGTTCCGTGCGCCCTTACGAGATAAAGTGATCAATTATTATACGACAACCTAGCTATAGCAATTGACTCGGTCCGTGGTACGCGTTATACTATGAGGATAGATTGTTAAGATGCGGATAAGCGACAAATATTACCACAAGTTCATATTAATATCCGGTGGTTAGTATAGGTACTGATGGGTGGTTACTTTACTAGATTAACGCAACTGAATAAAGTAGTTATATACACTCGTGGCTGTGTGCTCAGTGTCGAGACAACCATATCCACAGGGCACATTGAGGACCCTGGCCACACGAGAATTCTCCCGAAAGGGGCTTCTTAGTCAGCAGAGATGTGCCCGCACTAGAGCGCCAGTCATAGATGTGTAGACAGAGTGAGTGGCTGAGAGTCTTCAATCTTGCAAATTGAGGGACCTCACTGGTCGAGCTGCTGTCTTAGTTCTAACAAACCTCTTAACAAGGGTTACGGTTGTGTTGGTTTATGAGGTAATCAGATGTACTTATAGATATATTGTGTGGACTTCCTTGAATGAATGAACCTAGCGTAGTAAGTTAGTTATGTACACCTGTGGCCGAGAGCTTAGCGTTGTGGACAACCATATCCAAAGAGCACATTGACGACCCTGACCAATACGAGAATTCGCCCGTTAAGGGGTTTCTTAGTCAGTAGAGATGATGATCGCGCTTAGGCCTCCGTCATGGATGTGTCAACGAAGGTAAGGTTGGTGAGACCTTTCAGTCTTGCAAACTGAAGAGTTTCGCTGGCTAAGCCGTCGTTTTGCTTTAACCGAAGCTTCTTACCGTGAAGCTAGCTATGTTGATTTTACAAGGGAATCCAACACTTTCGCTTATTTTCGTTATTGACGTTAGTCAATAATTAAGTAGGTATCTTCTTAGGTGGGGTCGTTATTATCGGGATCTCAACAAAAGTATTGCGGTGGGTTGGTAATTAATTATCATTCGTCAGTTCAACTGTGCATTGTCGTATATTTAACATTGTTCCGACTATAAAGTGCCTTTGAGTTGATTGAGTGAGATTGGTTGCTAAGACATTGTGTTACATCCATTGAGATATTTTGGGGGTGAATTGTATTATAAATAGCTTAGGGAAAGTCAGTACTAATTGGTATTAGATTTGATAGAAATAACGATAGGGTAGGCGGAATCAACAGATGAGGTGGGATTACTAGCGAGTACGAGCAGCCGCGAGCGAGCGAGAGGCGAGCGCTACAGTTCGCTAACAACTCTAAGATTCATCGTTAGGGAGAATCGATATTATACTAGACATTGCGTCATTCATGTACCTGGAAGTAAAACATGTACTAATATTCTATTTCAATAGACTATCATCGCATCATCATCAATATCTTGACTTATGATTATTTTCATTATTATATCATCGCATCATCATCAATATCTTGACTTATGATTATTTTCATTATTATATCATCGCATCATCATCAATATCTTGACTTACGATTATTTTCGTTATTATATCATCGCATCATCATCAATATCTTGACTTCTTCATGATTATTTTCATTATTATATCATCGCATCATCATCAATAGAGATCCCATCATGGCCAACACAAGTTGACCACTATTGTATTGCGAGTCTGTTTAAAGGGCGTCACCTACCACATAGCGTAATTTATCACTTCCCACAACTTAGTATAATAAGGAATTTATGCCCACTTTAGCCTCCATAATTGTGCATCACTTAATGAGACTACTGAATTGTAAATTAATTCTAAGGAACTGGTATAATTGTCTTACTTAAGTTATAGGTTCTACTAAAATGGGGTTAATGTACAACTTCAATTAACGTGTAACTTATTCCCTTTATAGAAATACAAACTTCATACTTCTCGAAAAGGGCTGGGTCTACTCGCACAACGCGGGGCCTAACCACTAGACGAAATCACACGCCAAGCCACTTCACCAGCGCGAATCACGTATAGCTTAGGTCTAAATAGGTCTTCGAGGTTAGGTTCCAGAGATAATAAATTCTAGGTTAGATTACGGCATTGTAGGCCTGGAGTCGGACGGTTTTTTATTTGACCGAATCTCTTTCCGTCCGGCAATATCCTAGGAGATGATTTGGTCTGTTAAGGTACTCAAGCTCGAATACTTTAACATAAATAACGAGAGATCCTGTAGCTGTAGGATAGATTTACCTAGACTAGAATAAAACTCAACCTTTCTAATAGGATCGGCCGGAACTAACTCGGTTTTTCTATTCGCTTTGGTACGAGTTAGTATTTATAGGAACAAAGTGGATATCTAGTACAATCGAGTCTTGATTTTACTAGATTAAATAATCAAAGGTTCTTTAGCTTCAAAACAAACAAAATAAATTTGATATTTCTATGGTAAATAAATGATTTATTTTCTCGCTTACTATCTGTTTAATTTTATTCAATAGCTTTTCCTTCAGGTAGGATTCCATTTTCAGACGACTAGAAGCTTCTCAGGAGCTTCAGCTTTCAGATAGGGGTTAATTTAAGTTCAGAATACAAAAACAAAAAAAGACAGCCATTTAAGAGGTTGAATCGTTACAATATTCCGTTTAGATTGTCGAAGCGAGAAGCGGTTCAAAAACGTTTGTGTGGAAAGTCCATCGCCATGTTTTCATGAGGGACTTAAAAATGCACGAAATACGGCTTTTAATGGATTGATATAATGTCCGTCCGCTGTGAAGCATGAATGACGTATTTTGAGCAAATGGTATAGTTTCGCTATTTTGGCCGCCGCTTTAATGACCTCTCACACGGACAGATAATGCGTTCATCTCGTTGGACAGTCGCTAATAAAACGCACAAAAGCCGTCGCCTGTAATGGCGCAGTAGGATTTCATAGCAGTAAGCGTTTTGAGCAAGGAGTCAATTTTCAAATTGATTTATGTTTATGGCTTTGACTTAGTTCATAATATTTAGATCTAATAATCACGTATGTTTCGCGCGCTCATTTTCAAATAAAATCTGAATCTCTTGAGATCCCTGCACTCAAAGCCGAATGTCAGTGAGCGCAATGCACGTCACTCAGGGATTGAAAATGATACTGATAGTTGGTACCATATCCTATGGTATTAGTAACAGTAACAAGCAGTTGGTGGTTGTTGGTATCTCCCTGTCGGTACCATATTTACTGTGGCGCCGGCAACAGTATGCGACGACACGGGTGATTGATGACTGCCGATCGATTACAAACGAGTGCTGTGGACGCGTCGCTGTCACTGAATGAACGTGTGTGTAAGCTAGCAGTATCCGTTTGATATTAACAACATAGTGAGGCAAAATACAAATAAATTACTAAAAACTCAGTTACAATTTTTACTCATCGAAGAAGATTCCGGTACTTCAATAAACATTGAATAAACGACTAATATTGAATGCGAGTCAATCGTAAATGCATAGCAATAAACTAATATAATTAGGTATTAAACTTAGCTCCGACTTTAAACATATTACGAACTGACGTTTCTCGTTTAATTATACAAATAACAAATCTTCAAGTAATTATTATGGGATGATTAATTTAGCATACAATATTTTTGTACTTGTATTACAACGGCATATTGCTGTTGTACAAAAAATGTGCATGAACTTGACTATATGTATCTACATGAACAACACACACCTACTTCTGTATAACTTCTGTCATTTTTCACAAACATAAGCTCTCACGGATCTTTATGAGACCGAACATAAAAGGATTAATATTCATTGTATCCAATTAACAAGGTATTTGTTACAGATAATCAACGGAGTGACACTGATTGATTTTTCAATCTGCTGCCTGATGATCATCGGTCTACCGCAATTAATCAGGAATTAAATTTGTAACAAGGAAACCCAGCAAGAATAAATTGAAGTAATTTTGTCAACCTGCCGCGTATTTGGATAGGAATTAAATTATTTGGATCGATTTGCGGAGCGCGGTTTTCAGGTTGCTTGTAATGTTGATACAAATGCCGGAATATTCACTGGATTCGAATTTTTCTTTGTCTTCATTTCATTATTTCATGCCGTCGTACATTATCGAATTTCTCTTAATGAGCAAGGGGGTGCACTAGTAAATGCGTGAAGGTATGGGAAAAGAAATTTGGGTGGAGTATGAAATTTGCAAATTTCGTGGAATTCGTAATCAAATACTAATAAAAAACACTATGCAACGTACACTTACGTACACACGGTGTTACTCAGAATGTATTATTAAGACGACCGTTTTGCCACTGATGCTTAACTTTACAAACTTTTTATTTTGGTTGGCCGTCATCATAAACAAGTCACAAGCTTCGAGCTACACGGAAGGGAGTAGGCATTCGCACCATTCAAAGTACAAGCCCAAGTGGGCATGGTACAGTCGAGTTCACAAACATCTTTACAAGCCAACCTCCTAAAAAATATGTTTACTCGACCTTATTGTCAGACAGATAAGGTTGAGTAAACATATTTTGGGGAGGTTGGCTTGTAAAGATGTTTGTGAACTCGACTGTATACAAAACTGTACGAAGGTGTGCAAGTTTTTTCGGTGTATTGTGTCATTTTTGATGTATTAGTGTCATCGTTACAGTTTTGTTTTTGCATTTGTGTGCAAATCCCCCCCCTCCCGCAAAAAAGGACAAAATTATTTGACGGCAATACCTACTCATAGCTTAGGCGACTCCCATCCGCTAGAAAGGCCGTGTTGCTCGAAGGTCACAAGAAATCTACAATACCTTCAGCATTCACACGTTTGCAATCAAAGTACACTTATATTATCACGTAACGTAGCTTATGTATATTCTCTGTGCACGTACCTTCTCGCTGAATATACCTAATTAGGGTACCAAGGTTCATTTCCGCAGCTTTGTAGAACCAGAAAGAGCCAGACCGAAATTATTCAAATACCAAACCAAAGGGAAATAGGTAGCTTAGGTACAGCCTCAGCATCATATCTATTTATTAACCTTCATTCAAAATTGTACTTTATTTTGTGTATGGTATGGTCGTACGTTATACTTGTGTGGTTAGTTTAGATACAAGTGCCTGGAGGTAATCCATCTAAATATATGTAGCCCAATAACGAGTGCGCCAGATTGACTGGCTTTTGTATTTGATATGTTAAAAATTGCTGATGGATGACTTTCGTCTCATGGTACATAATGTTTTCCGGGGATACAATTAAACAAAATATTTACCTACTAGAATTATACAGGTAGAATAATTAGTACATTGTGCAACTTAAATTAAAAAACAACAAAATGTCAGTTGTCCATTTTGTTTAAATGACGTAAGGCAACTAAGGCGTAAAACAAACAAATTAACACTTCGACACAAAATTAAGAAGACATCGACGGCCAAGAATTTTGATTAGACAAAACCCCGATGGAATCACTGCATCCGTGTGGGAGCTACAATGCCTAGATACCTACATAATAATAAAGCACGAGTTGCATGGATCCTGAGGGGTCTGACCGGATCCGTGTTATTACATTGTTCAATAATATTACGTCAGATATATAGGCATTATTGTATGCCAGCTATTTTTGCGCGGGTTGTCAGATATTACAGGTACACCAGGAAATCAGCTTGCTTGATGAGATCATTGCAATCAGAGTGTCCGACGTTTTTGCGACATCAGTCATGCCAATAAAAGCGCCCTCCAATACACGGACGCAATTAATCCCCGCAAGGAATCACAGTCGGCCCTGATTAAAAACGTGCCATGCAAGGGGACGAATTTTCCTCTGACACCCCGGCTTGCGAGTAATTGCCCGTCGGCCGTTATAATTTGTTCAAATTACTTGCGGCCCGCGGACCATAAATTATTCAAGACCGGACTCTAGTGATGGCCGCGACAGGCGTATTTCAATTTTTACACACTTAACATCATTTTCAATAATTCATGTACCTAATTAGCGTGAGTTATTAAACAAAAATTAACTCAGTGTCAGTTTTGTGACGACAATTAAAAATTCAATTTGTATAAAAATTTAGTTTTTCTTTTAAATTTTTATTAGATATGCATATACCACGTTATTTAAATGTGAAACAAGTTCATTTTCACATTGTTTCACATCATTTGTATGTTTAACTTTCGTCACAAAACTGACACTGAATAAATTTTTATACTCTCAAAATGGATGTAAGGAGCTTGTACAGCGTAGGCAAGCACGTGATGGGTCTATAGTTTTTCGCTTCCGTGGTACTACCGGACTTATAATATAGCAGGGAGGTGATACCAGTTGTAAAGAAAGATGGCAGGGAACCAAGCTCAAAGGCTTGCTGGAACTGCGTTGCCAAACGCAGGTGTGAGCATCGAAATCATTTCACCCAGAAGTTGTGTAATCCATCCGGCCCAGGACTTTTCCAGTTCGGGGTCAAACGGATGGCACCACTAACGTCTTCGGGGCTGACGGTAACAGTCCCCATGGGCTCGATGAACTCACACTCACGTTCGACAACACTCATCCACTCGCCTTCGGTGTGTTCGACTGGCACTGACCAGATACTACGCCAGATGTCAACCATGGCAGTAGCATCCGGCCGCTGCCCGTCACACACACGAAGATCGGTTCCCTCCCACTTCCGGTATACCTTCCTTTGGTCGCTCTGGAAAAGGCGATTCTGCTGGTATCGGTCCACACGCTCTCTGTAGCGGCGAATACGGCTTGCCCATGCATAGACTTTCTGCTTCAGAAGTTTACAAAGCGCGTGACTCGGGGGCGGTTATTGCCTCCCCTGAAGCAGATCAGCTTTGCAATGAGAGTCCTAAACGTATTAAATTATTATTATTAAAGCCTCTTTATTCCAAACTTTTTCTAACATTAGTATCGTAGCTATATATACTTTGTTGATACATTGTTTGTTTAGGTACATTATTAATATTAGGTATTACATTTCATTTCAATTACATTATTTAATTATACAATTTGATTGCGTAGGTATATCATAAAATTGAGCATGCATTTAGTTGAATTATTACAAAAGAATTAATTATTGAGTAAAGATAAATGGTATAGTTAAGTTAAAATTCAATTAAATTAATATTTATTCTAGTTTGGTTGCCCATATCCGGGCGTAGGCCTCCTCCATGTTATGCCATCCTTGTCGATCGGTAGCATTTCTTTGCCAGGTTTTGCCTGCAACTCGTACTATGTCGTCGCTCCAGCGTCGCCTCTGTCTTCCTCTTGTCCTGATTCCGTCTCTTGGGTACCAATGCATTATTCGCTCGCTCCAACGTCCATCCTTTGCCCTTGCGATGTGCCCAACCCATCTCCATTTTAATTTACAAATTCTTTCAATAATATCGGCTACTTTTGTTTTGTTTCGTATTTCTGTACTTCTCACGCGATCCCTTAGTTTTATACGCAGCATAGACCTCTCGGCTGCTCTTTGGTATGCTCTGAGTTTTTGGTGACTCGAGTGACAGGGATGCAGATATACCTACGAACTTCGAGTTTCGATTTTCGTGGTAGCGCCGCAGGTACTTTGGCTGAATACGCAAGAGCGTATGCCATTCAAAAAAACAAATTCGTGTTACTTGTATTGTTCGAATTTCTTGATACATTTACTGAAATTATAAGTTCTCATATCAGAATCAATAATTTTTTTATGCTTTAGCTATTGGCATATTGAGTCTCGTGAAAGTATATCCTATCCTACACGAAATTTAAATTATTAATTGGTGAAAAGCAAAGCAACTCCACCATTTTGACGTTTCTTATAGCTGACAGATGTGGCGGCGAAAAACTTTAAGAATAATAAATCAAGATGAGGTCAAATATTTCGGAAAATTAATTAAGTGTCGCAGTCGGATAAAAACTATCCTATATGACAGCTAGAATAATAATGTACCTATTAAAAATGATTCATATTTCATGGGATGCTGAGATCATTCGTGACAGAACAAAGCTCAGTTTCATACTGGCTGATTCTTTTTTTAATTCAGAGATTTATTATAAGTGGAGTTAGGTGTCTTTATCAACGCGCGTTATGTAACACTTCGACGAGGACAGCTCCCTATGAATGAATGAATGTTTCTTTATTCAGACATTCATATATACGAGCGTAATCAAATTAATAATGTAAATGGTTGGTTGAATGATTTACCAAAAACGGGAATCCCTATAACCAACGCAAATGGTAATGCGTAGATTAAATGTCAGAACACACTTTTCATCCATGCGCCAGGGGCAACGTCGCAGCGTGTTATGTGACACGTACCAACCAATTGTGCTTGAGCTTGATGATAACTGCCCCGTGCTTTGTGAGCTCAATAATGTGTAGGGTTGAACCAACTATTAGAAAACAATGACCTTCTTTGAATACTAGTGTTAGATATACTTTTCCAGCTTACATGAGAATCTGAAGAGACCTAAGAGCGTTTGGCGCTTACACATTTGTGCAGCAAATCGTTATTCGTTAATAATTATATATGTGCAGTGCAACCGTACTAAGGTCCCTTTGCCCTGAGAACAACAAAGCAACAAAGGAATATTGATAAAAACTAATGTATTTAATTACTATACGTTCTGTGACCCTGCTTCTTTATATTGCAGTGACTGGTAAAGAATTCTACCATTATGAGATTCAGTTTAATTGATAAAATATTTCTAACTCACCTTAAGCGGTGACACCCCTACTGATCCGCTCAGACACCATACACACTATCCCTATTACATTAAAGGTTTCCCGTTCAATGTGTCTGATTCATACCGTCTCTATTGTTCTTGACAAATTCCAGACAACAATTAGGGAGTACGATTCAATTGGATTCTCTAACACCAGGTGCTATCTATGCAAGTGCATTCTACCTTGCTGGGCTTACAAAAGCTTTGTTATTACTGCTTAGTAACGAAGACTCTTCTCTTAGATCATTTGTGTGTGTGGCCTGTAATACGAGCAAATATTCAAAAGGACGCTTCCTTGGAGTAACCCCTTGTGTCCCATAATTTTTTTTTTTTTAAGTTATGACCTCCAAGTAATGTATCTTGGCACCATGACATAATAGCACAGCAGTAAATGCAGTTTTAGAAGTAACATCATATAATGAGTCAGAATAGTTTTTGCAGTTTTGTTTCCAAAAGGTATTTTTGTATTTTTTTTATTTTTGTTTCATTTTTTTTTGTTTTTTTTAAGTAAAAAGTTACTGATAGCATTCCAGAAGAGTAAAACAAAACAAACAAACATATTTTAAAGATAAAAAATTTAAAAAATTATATTATTTTTTTCAAAAAACCGTGGAAATAATTTTTCACAAGCTTAATAATCTACGGTTTAAATTTTTGCTCCTATTACAGGCCACAACCTGTATAGGTACTAATTAAACGAGCAAGCGAAGCGAACAAAGTTCTCCGTTTCAGCTTGGGCAAAAATTCTTTGGTATGTCCGGCGGATGTCCGGCTGTTGCTCTGGCTTCAGCTGAAATTGTATAAGCAAGGTCGATGAGTAATTCAGCTATTGGAGAATTCGTTTTTAGCTTTGTAGTCTTAGAATAATAACGCATAGAAACGCAGTTCACGCGCAACGGTGAGGCCACTAAAACTCGGCCATAAATGGCCCAGTACGCCGATCGGTGCAACAAAATTGGTGCGTTTGTGTGCGTATTGGCGCGTGTGAATACGAGTTGATCACAACTACATGAATCCATTTTATGCCTCACGCTTGGCGCGTCGGCCGTATGAAACTATCCTTCTATGATTATTCTAAGTTTGTAGTAAGTTTATGTTTGTATTCGTCTTGCGCGCACTCGTTTCGACATATTGCCTCGGCACACGTGGAAACGTGTTGTTTGTCGAAAGGTGAACCTTTACGCCAAGTGAACTAAGCAGTAAGCACTCCTTAAAATTCCCTAAAAGTATAATCAAATTAATGGGTTACAAAATCTCGACCTATTACATCATTAAAATAACCCCTTCACCAGGCACTGTAATATACGGCGGTCGTTAGACCTTGGGCGAGAAATCCCGAAGGAGTTTTATACATGTGTACCGTGTGTTATATCTGTTTACTTGTGTATGTAAATCGCTGAGATCCCGCTCCCACGAAATGGCTTCTGTTTTTGTACAGTGCGCTTCAAAAGTAGCTATTCATCACAAGTTATGATCTACCAACTATTACTAAGAATAACATATCCTCTCCGTTTGGATGTTTGTTTAGATGTTTGGATGTTTGTTACTCAATCACGCTTAAACGGCTTAACAGATTTGGATGAAATTTTGCACGAAGATATTTCAAAGCCTGGTTTAAAATATAGAATAGTTTTTATCCCGGGTCTACGCAGACGAAGTCGCGGGCAGAAGCTAGTACATATTATATAAGTTGACGTGATTTAATAGTTATTAACGATGATTATGTTTATCACACAAAGTTACGTCTTCGACCTGCTGTGCCGCTGGTCGCACGATATGGGGCTTGTCATTAATGCTCAAAAAACCAAAGCTATGCACATACATACTAGACACAATAAGGCAGCTCACAACCCGTGCCTCATAGCGCACAGCGTCGACTGCTTGCATAATAATTACGATGTTAAATGTATTAAGTGTAATTGTACACAGATTGAAATAGTCATGCAACATACTTATGTGGGTTTAATAATTGACCAGAGATTTAATTGGGGTCCGCATATAAAGCATGTATGCGATAAACTAAGAGCACTACTCAGTAAAATACACATTTTAAAATATAAACTACCTTATCGCACACTTAAGCTATTGTATACCTCCATGGCAGATTCAGTGGTTACATACGGACTAAGCAGTTATGGTAGAACTTACAAAACTTACCTGAACGATATTTATAAACTATAAATTAGATTACTTAAAAACATTGTACCCAAAAACACAAGGAAAAAAATATCCCCAAACTATGAGCGTTTGTTTAATTATTGTGAAGTAATGTCAGTGTTCAATAAAGTTAAACTATGTATTTTAAGGGAAGAGTATGCGTACAAAGAGCATTTAGTATTATATGTAAGAAAAAGCAACCTTAGACAAAATTTACCAAAGCAAGCTATGTTCAAATTACCTAATTTTGTCAATGTGCATGGGAAAAGAAACGTCAGATATCTTCTTCCTTATATAATAAACCAACTACCAAAAGAACTACAGCATAAATACGTAAATAGCTTACAATCAATACCTAGTATCAAAAGGTATCTGACGTTATCTGAACCCAATACGAGTGTATTGTAATAATTATGAGTCTATAACGGTGATGTAATCAAGTAAATTAATGTACCATAGCGAACTATTCGTCAGCATATAAACCCCAGAGGTTTCCGCTGGTGAAAAAATGCATACCAAAATGTACTACTCAGATTATATTGGTCAATAAATAAAAAAAAAAAAAAAAAAAAAAAAAAAAAACCGAATTGTGGTAAATCTTCTTCACCCTTAAACTCGTCAGTCCTATTTGTCGGTCTATGTTTATTGGAATATGCCTATATTTTGTCAATCCTATACGGCCAGCACAACACTGCGTGCGAGATAAGATATTAGTCTCTTTCTAAATGTTCTGATCAAAAAGAGACGTGTAGTCTATCTCGTGCAATAGGCAGTTCCCGGGTGGATCTGACTGACACAGCAGGAGGTTGATAGTTGATATATTGAAATTGAATTGGAATGTGAACCGTGTGCCTCAGATGAACCTCAGGGGACATTGCAGTGCTAGATGAATGACTAAAATAAATATCCCATGTTCCCAATTGATCGAAATAATTGATATGCTTCTAAGAGGATTGGGCAATATTGTTGCGATACAAAGCACAACATTCAAAATGTGGGTAACATGTCACCGTGATGTAAAAATGACATTCTCACCTTTAACTTTCTGTTTTTATCATTTTTTAATTGGAATTAGGCCTGAGGGGTGATTACGTAAGTTTTTAAACGAACCTACGTTAGGACAACTCAACTGTCGTGTTCCTATACACAAAAGCGGTCAAGTGCGTGTCAGACTCGCACATGAAGGGTTCCGTAAAATAAATTGCGGTTTACGAATTATGAAGTTTAAAAAAAAAACTACTTACCAGATCTCGTTCAAACAAATTTTCGGTGGAAGTTTGCATGGTAATGTACCTACATCATATATTTTTTTTAGTTTTATCATTCTCTTATTTTAGAAGTTCCAGGGGGTGGGGGGACACACATTTTACCACTTTGGAAGTGTCTCCTGCGCAAACTATTCAGTTTTAAAAAAAAATGATATAAGAAACCATGATATCATTTTTTTTTTATGAGTTTCAGTTCTGAGTATGGGGAACCCCAAAACTTATTTTATTTTTATTTTCATGCGGTTCACAGAATACATCTACTTACTAAGTTTCAACAGTATAGCTCTTATAGTTTCGGAAAAAAATGGCTGTGACATACGGACATGACGAATCTATAAGGGTTCCGTTTTTTGCCATTTGGCTACGGAATCCTAAAAATGACATTTAGAAGTACCTAAGTACGTACAACGCGTTACGCAATCGACGAGCTGGTCTGTTGTGATTTTTTTAAGCTAGGTCTTTTGTTGTTTTCTTGCAGGTTTTTTGTACTCGCCGGTCAAAACTTTGGATTTGATCCATCCACACCTTTTTGAGGCGGCAGCTCTAACAGATTGAAATAGCATATGTTGTCTACGCCTTCAGTGTATGAAGCTCCTTTCCTCCTCGAGAGAGTAACGATTGTCAGCAATCAGGGACCGATTGAGGAGGAGGAATGATTATGTTATATTAGGTATCCACAACCGACTGTACGTCCGTATAAAGGCCAGGTAAATTCTGACGTACGCACCCGCATGTTGCTCCGGCCCTCGGGCGGCCTAAATTACGCAGCCCTTTATTCTTAGAGGGCGATATAAATATAAAACAATAGACCCTTTTGTCCGCCAACTTCATGCCCGCCCCGTAATTATCTAAACTTTTACCAAATTTATTTGTTTTACGATGATTTTCGTGTTGGATGGATTCGAATTTACGTTAACATGTAGGTACAATTATTTCATATTAATCGAAATCGTGAATACCAATGGAGGCAATGGTAATTTTAATATATTATATATATTTTTTAGTTTCTACTCTGTCAAAGCGGTATTTGGCATTGTTTATTACTTTCTTATCATAAGTAAACAGTCAATTTTGACATATTGACATACCTGCCCACATCATAATTCATTGACGTTATTAACTTTGAATCATCTCCCCTCACGTCATTTTTTTGTACCATCACGAAGGTGTACTAGCATCCGTACATGGTAAATAGACACCTTACCCTATGGGTCAGGCACGTCAACGTAAAACAGCGCGGCGCCGCGCCCTAGAAAAGCACGTCATGTATATTTTCCCCTCACTGCCTCGGAAAGCCGTCTTTTATCCTTTAAAACCAGTGAGCAAAAACGCATTTTATCCACTAGTGGGAAAAGTAATTTGACCTTGGAGCGTATCTCATGAACCGTGATAGTTAGACAGTAGACATTTTCACTGATGATGTAAGGTAAAAGTTCATTTCACCGAACGCTTAAGACCTCGATGTACGTTTATTTTTTTAATAAAGTCTGCTAGTTTCGTAGGGCTAAATATGTGCAAAAGTACAATTGTAATTTAGATACATTTGTCATCATTAACATGTACCTAGAAATTAATAACATACTTATAGATATACTAAAAATATTTTTAAAGTTTTTTGGGTCGGTTTCCTTGGTTTGTACCATTTACCGAACTAAGAAACGTGATTTGTACATAATACCGAATCGGCGCGCCGCTTCACCGAACTAGGGAAGAAATGTATGGGATTTGGACGCTGCGTGGTGCTCAAAGTTTAGTTGGTTAACTGTTGATTGAGATTATTTTTCAAACTAATTGCGCTAGTATTGTTACTTCAAAAATCTTAGCGGGATGTTAATTAAAACTTTATTTCAGATAACACATAAGTTATATTTCAATTCACAATATTTAGGTATGATAATATTTTTAAATTATTTGCCTAGGTGAGTTGTAGATATTTAACCTTTAATGGGCATGGCGTGCGAATAGATGTTAGGGTGCTAGAAGTATCTGCATATTTTTTTTGCGGATATAATATTAAAACACCATACATAAGTTTAATGTATTTAACAAAATTAATAAAAAAATCTCGTGGGAAATATCTTCCTTCAGACCGATATGAATATCTGGCTTTCACTCGGTAGAATTTTTCATCACTTTCTAATAAGGTCAGAAGAAAAATATTTCCCACAAGGTGCAAAATAAACTTCTGTAGCGGTCAGAAGTACCAATGATATTTCCCACAAATTTGATACTCCCAAATAACAATGAAAATCTAACGTTATCACGAAAATATCACTTATTAGGCTATAACTTGTAAAGAACATAAAACAACTCAAAATCTATCCATAAAACTAATTGAAAAAAAACTACCGGACTACCTAATTCAAAAACATGGGAAAAGTATTAAAAAAACAAAAAAGTTATAAAAAAATATGATAAGCATCAAATTAATAATAATTAATCATATTGTTATTGCACTAAATATATGGTTTCAAAATAAAGTAAAAAAATCGTACATGTATATTTAGTATCGTAGCGCTGGCCTTTACAAGAGCGTTCAAAAAATAAAACACATTTAATATCGACCTAGTTCGTAACAGAATAAGGTTGATATTTTAAGGAACACCAAATAGTAGCATGGCTGAGGCCAACGTGGTTTCGGTAGCAGGTACCCGTTTCACCGGACGCCCGTTCGGTGAATTGGACAAGCAAATTATGTGGAACCTATCACGCGAACAGATTTTAAGAAATAGTGTTAATATCGTATTCATAATGTTATAATTACAATCTTTAAATGTTTACAAGAAATTAAAACTTATTGCGAAACCATAAATACAAACGGCTCTTGCTAGTATTGATGTAAAATATGTGTTATGTTTTTTTTTTAATAGCTTTGCCAAATAGCTTATTTTAACGGCAAAAAGTCTTGAAAATGGTTCATTTCAAACACAGTTTTAAATAAATATATCTGGATTATCAATGTTCGGTAAAATGGTCATAAAATTTGCTATACTTTTAGTTATTTGAAAAGCAAATTAGTTTAAATAAATAGTTTATGATCAACCTATAAATAAATCATCTCAATAATACACGGTTTCCCTGATTCCGGACGCTGTTCGTAGAAACCTTCAAGTCAACCATCACCGAATCCTCATTTTAGTTAAATTCTTCAAATATTACTGCACAAAATGAACTTGTTTTAACAAATAACAAAAACAAATTAAATGATGATTCCGCAAAACCCAATTTTTATTCATAAATTGGCCTCTAAATAAATGGTTTTATGACCTTAAGAAGTTCACTCAATTTCTTAACGATTTTCGTAAGGAATCCTATACGAAACGGCGATCGACTGGCTCGATTAATTATCGCGGCCCCATTGAGGTCCAAAAGGGCCGTTTCTTCCGCGTAGTGGAAGGGGCCTATCCCTAGATACCTATATCTAGCTAGTGGGGAAAAAAATCACAACGTCATATTAACTGTACTACTCGACTTACTGCTTAAAATAGGGTAAATTCGGCGATACGGCAGATCCGGTGAAGGGTACTTTTACCTTATTTCTGTTGCCGCTATAACAACAAATACTAAAACACACAATAAAATAAATATTTAGGGGGCCCCCATACAAAAATCTTTTCAGAATTGCTTGTTGCCTTCATCAGGCGCTGGGTCTCAAAATGTATGGGAAAACTAAAATCCGACTCGCACTTGACCAAAATTCTTATATATTATATTTTTCATACACTGGTGCAAATTTATTATTTAAATTAAATAAAGTTGTTTTGCATGTTGCACTTTCCTCGCTACAGTGAGGTGAAAAGTTTTGTGTTACACATGGGTGCAAAGGTATTTTACATCTCGTGTGTTAAAACACTCGCGGGTAAAATACAACTTTGCACCCTTGTATAAACAAATAACTATTTCACCTCACCGGCTCGAAAAGGCTTGCTTTGTCGAGTTTGTCGCTCAAAATCTGTGCGCAAAAGATCATCATTACCTATATCCGCTAGCGTGGAAAGAGTTTTTGAATATCGAACGTGGTGCTCTATCGCGAGATCCAACTTTTTTTCTATAGGAATGAGAGGTCATTATCCTGCGTTCAGAAACGTAGGTGTTATTCTTATATTTCAATATTATTATTTTGATAAAATTAAATTAATAGTACTTATTATTTCTTTATTACATATGAAATATTAATAATTAGACTGACTTATAAAGATACAATACAAATTAATAATTTTAAAATGTAGTTTTACATTCCAAAATTTTACGCTTCGTGCAAATTTGGAACGCACCGTTTAAAAAGTTAATTTTTGTACTCGACGATTAAAATATGTGTATTAGGATTTCATAGAGAATACTGCAACGTCACTCTTTTCATAGTTGTAGTCCATGTTACTGTCGAAACAATCGAAATAACTACTTTTCGATACGCTCCAGACAACTAAAATAAATTCGACCAATCACGTGGCTGCTTTACTGAACTGTAATGAATTGGACCAATAGAATCGCTTTGATGTCGTACGCTCGTTGATGTCTTTTAAGATATCAACAAGCGTACGAGCGATGAGCTGGACTTCGTTTCAACAGTATCGAGTTTGTTTAATTAGTTCAGTTGACTCGTAGAAAATTAATTTTAATGAACTCGTACAAAAAGTATTGTTCACAATAGTGTTATAATCAAGCTTTTTAATCTCGTACCTTACTTAGGCCACTCAGCAAGCTTCGTGGCCTAAACACGGTACTCGACTAAAAAGCTCTCTATTATAACACGATTGTGAAAAATACTATTAAGAAAAAACTCGTGATTTCGTTTTGTTTTGTTCTAAATGGAAGTTATTTATAAATTTTAGCGCAGAAATTATACATAAAATGAATTTTAATGCCTGCTAAGTTATCGGAAAAAGTAAAATATTATGCGTATTTGAGCCTTAGTTTTACCCGTAAGTACCTACCCAAACATACTTTGACTTTTTTAATGTAAGCGTGGAGTCTATTTCAAGACGCGAACATGTTTGTTACATTTAATAATTATTAAATGCTTTGATTTTGATGTGATGTAAACAAACGTTTATTGAAAATGAGTTTTTTTTTTACCAATAGGTCCAAATTACTTTTTACACCTCTCATTCAGAAAAGTAAGTTTTGGTCCCCGACGAGAGGGAGCAAAATGCAACTTTTCTGTTCAAGCTACTTATTTAATTTATTCATTGGCTTGTAGCATTTACGCAATGTGCCAATAGAATCTTGATAAAATAATCGATTGTAATTTCATCGTAATCGACAAACGTATATATATCATCATCATCATCATATCAGCCGAAAGACGTCCACTGCTGGACATAGTCCTCCCCCAAAGAGTGCCAAAATAACCGGTCCTGCGCCACCCGCATCCAGCGGACTCCCGCGACATTTACCAGGTCATCAGTCCACCTTATGGGGGGGGGGGGGGGGGGGGCTACCCACGCCGTGCCTTCCGGTACGTGGTCGCCACTCGTGAAACTTTCCGTCCCAACGGCCATCGGTTCTACGTGCAATGTACGAATACATATATATATAGGTATATATAAACGAGGATATTTTTTTTTGTTTTGTTTGTTCTTTTTTTTATTTTTTTTTTGTTTTCTTCGTCTTGTTAATTTTTTTAAGTTTTTAGTTTTTTTTGTTTCGTTTGTTTCAATAGTTTTTTAGTTCTTTTACCTTTTTTTTTTGTTTTTTTGTTTTTTTTTGTTGATTTTTTTGTATATTTTTTCGTTCTTTGTTTTTTTTTGTTTCATTTGTTTTTGTTTCGTTTTTTAGTTTCGTTGGTTTTTTGTTTCGTTTTTTTAGTTTTTTTTTGTTATTTTTTGTTTTTGTTGTTTTTTTGTTTTTCTTTTTTTGTATTTTTGTTCGTCTTTTTTAATTTTTTTCATTTTTCTGTATTTTTTTGTATTCTTTGTATTTTTTGTTTTTTTTGTATTTTTTAAAGTTTTTTTGATATTTTCTTTTTTTGTTTAGTTTTTTTTTGTTTTTTTTTGTTTTTGTTTGTTTTGCTTTTGTTTTGTTTTTTTTGCAAATGTTTTCCTCATAGTCGGTGTGAAAAGTTACATGTGTCACTCAGGAGCAAAATAATTTTTACTTGGGCGTTAACACTTGAATCCCTCACTACGCTCAGGATCCTACGTTAGAATCCCTCGCTACGCTCAGGATTCTATTGTAGGATCCCTCGCTACGTTCAGGATTCAATACACCGCCCTCGCCGTAAATATACTATTTTGCTCCCTTGTGACACAAATAACTATCATTACATTCACAATTTTCCTCGCGGTGGTGAGGTAAAAAATTGTGTGTTCCGCTCGGCATTAAAGTTGTTTGGCGTCTCTTGCCTCGAAAGCTTCGCTTCGCTCATGGTTCAATCTGACAATCCTTCACTTACTCGGCCTTCAATACAAGCACTTGCGCCAAACAACAACTTTGCACCTTTGCATAACAAATTTTAACAATTCTTTTTTTAATTGCCAAGGTTGTTCGTCAAACGAAGGAAAGAACCATCGGCAGTCCTCTTTCTATGCACAAGTATTCAAATCTTTGTTCCAAATTATTGCTTTATCCCATAGCACTGGCCTTCTTCTACTAGAGATCAACAAATCGCTATCTTTATCTTCTGCCGTTTTGCACAGAAGCAGCGTACGAACCGACAATAATAATAAATAAATAAATAATAATAAATATTTGCGGACAATCTTACACAAATCAACCTAGTCCCAAACTTAGCAAAGCTTGTACTAGGGGTACTAGACGACGATATAGATACTTATATAGAGAAATAAATACTTAAATACATAGAAAACATCCATGACTCAGGAACAAATATTCGTGCTCATCACACAAATAAATGCCCTTACCGGGATTCGAACCCAGGACCTCCTGCTTCGTAGGCAGGGTCACTACCAACTAGGCTAAAGCGGTCGAATACATCGCAATCGGTGCCGGCAAAGTGTTGTGCGACGCTACCTCGCCGTTGTCGTATGTATGTTTATAAATGCGACGCGGAACCGTAAAAGGAATTCAATCTCAAAAATAACCAGAACTCAATAATTTAGATTATACCGTTTATTAAAATAATTCAAGTCTAGGTACTTGGTTAGTTTTTAGGGTTCTGTACTCAAAGAGTAAAACGGGATCCTATTACTAAGACTCCGCTGTCCGTCCGTCCGTCCGTCTGTCTGTCACCAGGCTGTATCTCACTGATACTGTGATAGTTCCAGTCTATCAGTATCGACTTAAAGCTACCTACAAAGATAGCTGTATACATGGCGATCATCCTGCCAAATCTTCTCTATGCGTCAGAAACGTGGTTCCTCTACCGCAAGCATATTCGCTCATTAGACAGTTTCCATCTGAGATGTCTCCACGACATCATGGGCATTCACTGGTCTGACCGTGTCAGGAACACGGCAGTCCTCAGGCGGGCTAAGGTCGCTGGTATAGAGGCATATCTAATGAGACGACAGCTGCGTTGGTGCGGACATGTCTCCCGTATGTCTGATGACAGAGTGGCGAAGCGCATCTTTTACTGCGAACTGCAGACTAGCAAGAGGAAACAAGGCGGCCAGTTTTTGCGATACAAAGATGTGCTGAAATGTCACATGAAGAGAACGAATATGCAGCCTGCCGAGTGGGAGGCTTTGGCTAAGGGCCGATCACATTGGAGGCACATGGTGTTCACACAGGTGAACGATTTCGAGGACAGACGGCGCGCAGACCTCGACACAAAGCGCGATGAGCTAAAGGCCAGACCTCCTGCGGCCATGCAGTATAATTATGTCGGAGGGGTGCTGATGTGTGGTGAATGTGGTCGCACATTCGCCGCAAAAATTGGCTATGTCAGTCACCTGAGGGCGCACCAGCGACGCTCTCAGCTGTGATTAGCAGTCGCTGAGGCCGAATACGGCTATGAGGAGATGATGATGATAGTTCCAGTTAAAATTTTCACAGATGATGTATTTCTGTTGCCGCTATAACAACAAATACTTAAAACAGAATAAAATAAATATTTTTATTAATAATGGTCCGGAACCCTTCGTGCGCGAGTCCGACTCGCATTTGGCCGGTTTTTAAATTACTTGTTTAGAAGCATTTTGTTAGCTCGCAAAGACTTATTAAGTTATTAAGTACATGCACTAAGTAATGAAACCTGGTCCAAGATCTCGTCAAAGATTTCATACAACAAGACTTTCCGCGAGATCGAGATAAATCGAGATTTCCTACCACCGTCCCGTGCATTATAATTATATTCAATACGGCACGTCAACGTAGCTTTCTACAGCGCCGTATTTTACGTTAACGACGGAGTTACGTGGTGATGTGGCGGAGCCCTATTGACGCTTGAGACTCCAGAGGGGTCACAAGCGCGTTAACTATCCTTTATTGACTTGAAAATTCATTAAGTCGGCAACTAGAGACAAATCAGTTCCCTCACTGTCAACACGCAACCTCTGGAGCTCTATCGACTCTATTCATCGCCAGGAACACGACTATACATTGACGCGCAACTGCGGCTGTGGTGTCGTCAGGAAGGTACATTCTCAGTCAGGCTGATCCAAACATACGAGCAAGATGACATTTCGTTGTGCCCTATTTCTTGAAGTTGTATCATAACATAATAGATCTGTATAATATTTCGAATTGAAGAAGAATCCATTAAACAGAATAAATGTCTTAAGGCCTGCGCAAACCGGCGGAACGCAGCGCAGATCACCTAGGGGGATTGACTCCGCACAGCGCACACTGACGAGGGATAATCCCCCGCGATACCACGAGCAACCGCCAGCGCAGCGCCGGCAGCCGACGCACCTGGGAGCACTTCTGCGCATAGCAAGCCCCGCGGCGTTAAAAAGCGCTGACGATACTGCGGCGGCACCCCCCGGTATGCGTTGAAGTTCGCTGGGCCTACGAATCACCGATCATGGCATGCCGAGCGATGCCGTGGGATACCGCGGCATTGCGGTATCAAAATTCGTGTTCTCCCCCGTCGTCTGCCAAGTCTTTCCCTTCCGCAGCCCCGCTGCCCCGGCGCACTATGGAAGCCTCGGCACTTAGCAGGGGATGCCGCAGCAAGCCGCCGCTACCACCGCGGCATCCTCTAACATACTCCTCGATGCCGCAGAGTAGAAATCCCCCGTGATGCTCCGAGGTCGGTCTCAGAGCATTCTATATCTTAAAGTTATTAAAATATAAAAGAATATACATTGATAAATTTAAACTTTAAATTTATCAATGTATATTCACTTTAAATTTTAAAGTGATCTGCGCTGCGTTCCGCCGGTTTGCGCAGGCCTTTATTTGGGCGTTATTCAAAAGAAGTGTGTCGAAGTGAGTGGAAATGTAAACAAGTTTTTTGTCATTGAAGGTAGGAAAAGCTGAGGCCAGTAGTAATTAGTAGCTCGTAGGTAATTATGATGAAATACTTGTTTGCATGTTTACATCACTTGCTATTCCTTGTTACCGCTAATTTTAAGCATAAAAAATAAAATCATATGTAGATTGTACACATAATATAGATACCAAAACATAATTATAAAGAGTGTATATTCGCCAACAAACTGTTATGCAGTTTGGCGAAGATTTAGATTAAGTTTATCGTAATTTTTGTTGTGTAAGAAATAAATAATAAAAAATAAAAAAACTTGTTATTTTCAGAATTGTTTTTTTTTTACTTACTCAGAATCTTTGATACTATCGATCCTCATATAAAAAAAAAGATCCCAAATATTCCATTCCAGATCGTCACATTTTTGTATGCAGTCTTTTTTACGGTTCCGTAGCCAAATGGAACGGAACCCTTATGGATTCGTCATGTCTGTCTGTTTGTCTGTCCGTCCGTATGTCACAGCCACTTTTTCCCGAAACTATAAGAACTATACTGTTCAAACTTGTTTATTCTGTGAACCGCATTAAGATTTTCACACAAAAATATAAAGAAAACAATAAATTTTGGGGGTGCTTAGAACTGAAACTCAAAAAAAAAAATCTTTTTTAAACCCATACTTGTGTGGTATCTATGGATAGGTATTTGAAAATGATGTTGAGGTTTCTAACATTATTTTTTTCTAAACTGAATAGTTTGCGCGAGAGACACTTCCAAAGTGGTAAAATGTGTGTTACTTCCCCCTCTGTAACTTCTAAAATAACAGAATGATGAAACTAAAAACAATATATGATGTTCATTACCTTGCAAACTTCCACCAAAAATTGGTTTGAACGAGATTTAGTAAGTAGTTTTTTTTAATACGTCATAAATCGTAAACCGCAATTTATTTTACGGAACCCTTCATGGGCGAGTCCGACTCGTACTTGGCCGGTTTTTTCATTTATATGGTCGTGACGCACTGGAAGAAAAAATTACATAGTAAAATCTGGGACACTTTTTTTCTTGTATGAGGATCAATAGTAAACGATCCCGAGTAAGAAAAACCAAAAAAAAACAAATTCTGAAAAAAAATGTTTTGTACACATTTTTTTAAAAACGCTCATTCGGAGTTTGTATTAATACAACAAGTATCAACTGGTATCTCAAATTAGGCAGTCCTTTTACTAAATTGTTGGTTTGTTTCAACACAGAATCATGCTTATCGATTTTGAAAAGGGTCTAACTGGACGCAGGTGGTGAACTGCGGTCTGGAATGATATTATTTGAAGCTTGCAAAATATCGTTCGTTTTAACCGCCGCCGCGCCAAGTCTCGGCAAGAGACGCGTCCTCTGCAAATTTCCATAAATCAATTTCAATACAAACACCTCTTAGTGAACTCTGTCCGCGGTCTCTGTGAAGGGTAGGGGCCTCTAATAGCGATAATGATACGGAGTTAAAAAATAAAACGAATGTTGGAAACTACAACCCGACCAAGCTAAGAATGCACCTCGCGTCGAATAAGTTCACTGAGCGAGGTGCATTCTTAGCTTGGTCGGGAGTACACTTTTGTGTGAGACAGCTGTCACCTCGGTACATGTTTGTTTCAAAGTTATTCGGTACAGTCGCCATCACATACATCGAAGCAAACAAGCACGTCACAAACATCGGAACACACCTCTATTTTCAAGGCATTAGGGTGCATGTGCCGATATTTTTGAACACCTATAGTGTACCTATGTATGTGATGGCGACTGTACTAGTTTCCACCCGCGACTTCGTCTGCGTAAACCCGGGATAAAAACTATCCTATATTTTAATCTAGGCTATAAACTATCTTCGTGCAAAATTTCATTTAAATCGGTTTAGCCGTTTAAGCGTGATTGAGTAACAAACATCCAGACATCCAGACATCCAAACATCGAAACATCCAAACTTTCACATTTATAATATTAGTAGGATTAGTAGTATTTCAATAAGTTTATACCTACTGAAATAACGAAAGTGTCAAATGCAAGTTTCAATTAAGACAGTATAAGGCGTTATGTTATTTGACGGATGACATTGAAAAGCGGAAATCTTATTGGTTTAATGCCGTCTTACGTCATGGCGACCAGATGAGCACTCTTGTTGCTTAATAGAACAATTTGATTAATAAGGAATCCTTACCGATATTATGGATATCATAAAAACGCACCGTAAACACAGAACACTATGTTATATGTATATTAGGTACATAAGACCCTGACGAATTAAACGAACAATATTTTGTGCCATGATTCAAATAACTGAATCAGACAGTGCCATGCAGCAGCTCAGCTAATACGACTCAGTTTATCATAATTCATTTGTTTTTGACAAAATACACAAATTCTCGGATTTTCCGCTACCACTGACGCCGCAGCAGTCCGTGACTTGGATAGCGAGCGGGCCGCGGTTACCGTGCGACAGTTGGAACGCAGTTATCGTGATCAAATTGAGTCAGTTGCTGCGGCGTTGCCTACGAATACAAGATGCGATTCCGATGCACATAATGAAAATGTTCGGTGTTATGTAATTTCAATATTATGAAGAAGTTTTTGAAACGGAATGTCTTATTGACAAGCCTTCCATCAGTTACGATTGATACCTAGATTGGTTTCACGTCGGGAATGGAAATCATTCAAAATAGATGTGACTTGAGATGATCGTGTCCTACTACATTGTGACAATGAATTTGCTGGTTCAGTTGTTAGTTTAGTCTTCTAGGTAGTGATTATCATCACTCTTAAGATCAGCGTCCTTTCAACAATGTGGTGCTCATATCGTTTGTATCAACAAGCCAAAATTATAGTTTATTTTATTAACATACGTTAGATCGACATTCACGCGTAGCGCTACGAGAAGGATGGCAGTGAATGTGTTAAGAAAGTAGTCCTTATTTATAAGGCTGTTTCACAAATCGTTTCAATCATAAGACGCATTTCGTAAAACTCACTGACTACAAATACTCTCTCGTGGACATAGTACATCTTTATTTGATTTACAATCATGTTGAAAGCTATCTCCCATTACACAATTACATCAGATGCATCAAAGTGTTGTTCACACAGCATCAATCATTCCCAAATGCACATCCATCAGCAAATTTCACACCGACCAATCAGACATTACAACCACGTCTATCCCATGGGATAATAACCAACGGGGACACCGTATTCCCCGATTGCAGTCGTCGGCCGATTAAACGCTTGAATTACTACGGTGTATGGACAGATGAACAGCTGGGCTTCGGTCACATTTCAATATGCATAAACCAATTATATTTTATGCAGAATAGCATCATTGTCTAGGGGAAAAATTTCATCTGAGTAAAATCATTGATACATAGGTACATAAATACTTAAAATTATGTGTATTTACTTTTTACCTCTTGAAGAAACTATAACAAATTGGATCGTAAAAAATCCTGGAGATGTTACAAAAAATTAATAAGTTGCCAAATAATTTCAAATACGCCAATTACATTCCATCCCAGTGGGAATATGTAAGGGCACGTTTCTATTAATCAATAAACAGCTAGGCTACCCTATGAGCTCCACCACAGCCATGTACGTGAATGACCTGTATTTAATGCATTTCTATAACCTCACGTCCCTTATGGTTCACGTAAACTAGCCTTTACCCGTTCAATACCGGCTCAGGTGTACACTAGGGGGACATGTCGTTTAATGGACCCGCAGCGCCATTGGAATTTATAGCACCATAATTTCAATCTTGACAGGTACAAATTGATAGGATGCTGGGTATATAAGTAATTAAACAAAACTTAGGCTTAATTTCTGTGTTCATTTATCAGTATTACTGATACTTTAGGCATCACATAAATCATTCAGACATTTTTCCCTGTAACAAAACTGATCATTTTTAAACTTGGGGCTAAAAATTGATTTAATTTTGTTAAGACGGTGATAAGCGTAGATAGAGGATTTAATATAAGGAGTCCTAGTGAATGCCCAAAAGGGATAGAGGTAAATTAACCTGACTAAATTGAGAAGGATCAGAAGAATAATATATCCTCCCCATCTCATGTATATATAGGTACTTTAGTCGTTTTATATCCGTAACGTCCGTGTCAGTAAATTATTTTGACAGGTGACGACAAACAAGCTGGTGACAAACAAAATCTAAAACCGGCCAAGATCGTGTCGGGCCACGCTCAGTGTAGTGTTCCGTAGTTTTTCGTCCGTCACAGTAAGTGTGTGAATTTTTTTTGTAACTTTTTACAAAAACTATTTAACCTATCAAGTTCAAAATAATTTTCCTAGAAAGTTTTTATAAAGTTCTACTTTTGAGATTTTTTTAATATTTTTAAAACTTATGGTTTAAAGAGGGGGGGGGGGGACACATTTTTTTTTTACTTCTGGAGTGATTATCTCCGAGAATATTAACATTATCAAAAAATTATTTTTGCAAACCCCTATTTATATTAAAATACCTATCCAACAATATATCACACAAAGGGTTGAAATGAAAAAAAAAACACTCCTCACGTTACGTATAGGGGAGGTACCCTAATAAAAAAAAACACTTTTTATTTTACCACTTTGTCGGCGTGATTGATATACATATTAGTACCAAATTTCAGCTTTCTAGTGCTAACGGTTACTGAGATTATCCGCGGACGGACGGACAGACAAAGCGAAACTATAAGGGTTCCTAGTCGACTACGGAACCCTAAAAAGCCTATACGTGCATAGGGACATGAGATTTGACTTTGTATCTCGTTCCCGGGGAACGAGATACAACTTCCCACTTATGGAATACCACAAGTGGGAACGAGATACAAAGTCAAATCTCACAATAGACAATAGTCTATGCTGTCGCACATGTGTGTATGCGTGAGTGAGTCCCTTTATTCAATCCTTTCTATATGGTGATAAACAATCATACGTCCTGCCTGATGTTTACCAGATACTGTAACCTGTGGACGTTTGCTTAGTTGGGAATGGATGAAAATTACAGAAGTGCCTGATTATTTTTTAACCGACTTCAAAAAAGGAGGAGGTTCTCAATTCGTCTGTATTTTTTTTATGTGTGTGTGTTACGCGATATCTCGGTAATTTATCAACCGATTTGAAAAAAAATCTTTGTTTGAAAGCATATACTTCCAGATTGGTCCCGTTGTCACCAAAATCTAGTTCTGATGATGGGATCCTGGAGAAATCGAGGGAACTCTTCAAATTTTATAAGCAAACTTGAAGTAATTTGGCTACTGATTTGAAGTCGGTTCAAACTTTGTTTTGAAAGTACAATTATTTGGTGATAGACATAACCTACCTAAGCACCAGAAAAAGGTTTCAGACTGCGTAAATTTTTTTTTTATATAAACAGTCTCCTCGCTTACGTTTTGGGTTTAGGACAGCGAAATAAGACACTCTCCTTGATCCGTCTCATGTTACAAGAAAATATCTTAACTATCCGTGGTAAACTGGCACTGGCAATGATACGAGTATTGACAGTTGCAGCAGCTATAATTATTTGTCATTGCCAGGGTCAGATATTACAAATATTTTTTGCAATATACGACAGATCAAGGAAAGTGTCCTATTCACCGTCCTAAACCCAAAACGTTAGTGAGGAGACTGTTTATATTTTTCAAAAATAATTGAAGTAGTTGAAAAGTCTGTAACTTTTTTCTGGTGCTAAGGAAAGATATTCCTATCACTAAAAAAATAATAAGGTACTACTGAAATTTTCATCCATTCCCAATTGTTAGCGTTGACAGCTAGATACAAATGCATACCTGCACCTCACTCTCAATGCAAGTACATGCGCGGAAACTCTGACGCCCTCACACACCACCAGTAACGCAACACCAAATACCTTCAGAGCGTAGTGGTGATATGACTCCAGTCTTCATATATGCGCTTGATATAAATATGCACAAACAAATTCAAACACATGATTGACACAAATAGCTAACCGTGACGAAAACAATTAAGAATTTCTCATTGCATACTATTTCATTCATACTCATTACGGCCTAATTTACTTTAATGCGCATAGTTTACACTGGAATAATAGTACATTGTTTAACGAGGGGCGTAAGTGGAATAATAATAATAATAATAAATCGTTTATTTCCAAAAATGGTATAGCAGGTATTTGTGAAGCCTCTGACTTCTGAGCTAGGCTGAGCCTGTGTTACAGAAGTCAGTGTCCTCTCCCAGTTTGTGAGTATAGTGGATACATTTTTGATATACTTTCCTTAGGTACTAGATATTTATTTTAAGTATTCTTATTTAACTATATTTATAAAACTACGGAAGTATGTGTGTGTGTGTGTGTGAGCTTGTGTGTGAGTATGTGTGTGTTAAGTCTGTATAGGTAAATAATATTATTTACTACTTACAATAAACTCAGTCTGGTCATAGTCCAGTGACAGCAGCCAACTTTTAAGCCTTTTCTTACATTCATGAGTGGAAAGGGGATATACATATATAGTTCTATTAATTTTATTGTACAAGTATCTTGACATGAAACTTTGTTGCCTTCTGACAGAGGCCAGTTTGCATGTAAGTGGTGAGCATATATTTATCACAACACGCTTATCAGCAAACTTATCCTTATCGTAGGGGGTGAGCTTGTGCTGATTGATTACTAACAGCATTATGTATAGTTGTCGGACATTGAGTAATTCACATTTTTTATTTAGCAGTTTTGTGGAAAACCTGTATGGACTAAAGGTCATTACTTTAAGCAAGGATCGTTGTGCCCTCTCTAGTTTTATCATGTGTGTTTTACCAGCACCACCCCAAACAACACAACAGAAGCTAAGGACCGACTGCGCCAATGCAACATATACCGCTTTTAACAGATCTTTATCAGCTACAGTTCTCAGCTTCCTAAATATCCAAACTAATTTTCTAATCCGTGTTGAAGTTAGGTCTATGTGAGGTTGCCAGTTCATCCTGCTATCCAGAATGACACCTAAATATTTAATACAGTTTGATTTAGCAATAATAGTGCAGTCACAGTCAGCTCTTGCCTGTAAATTACATGAGTGAACCTTAAGATTTGTATTGTGCTGATTAACATTTCTTAAGGAGAACTGTAGGTATGTGGTTTGGAAAGGTTTAGAGTAAGAACATTTTTTCCTAACCATTCATTTATCTTATGAAGTCCCTTCTCAGCATTATGGTAAACTTCGTCCCAAGTATCTCCATGAAAAACAATGGAATCTTGCGAACAAGCGTCTATCAGAAGCCCGACGCCGAAGCACAAGTGTTATACACAATGTCTTTCATCACATTTCTTCAATATTTCAACCAATCACAGAGCAGTATTCTTGCAGCACGTTGCCAACTAGATTTTTTTTCAACCAATCACAGAGCAGAATTCTTGTAGCGCGCGGCCAACTAGATTTGCTTAAACCAATCAGATCACACACAAGCTCATTACTCTCTCGGGATTTGTAAAAAAATTGGGCCATTGTCCTTCTGTAGACAGGCATGGAATTACACCATTTACGAGCAATGGTGATGAAAAAGGATATTATTCGCATACGATATTATTCATCCCAAGGATTCAGTTGCAGATTGTCTGTGAACACAGAGTGTTTGGTGGTGGTGGTTGGTTGGTGGTGGCCTGTGGTATTTAGTTCAATATAATTCATCACATTTACTTATTTATTTATTTTCCAATTTTATCAAACATCAATACGAAACCTTGATGAAAAAGCCTTGCAAAGTCTCGTCAGGGATATAATTGGACAGTGTCCAACTTGCGCTGATTAAAAACTCTTCGAATAAAAAGGAACTTTTCCAATAACCATCCGACTTCTCTGATTAATGCATAAAATGAGATGAGTAAATAGAGTAACAGTAGATTTAAAAAACCGGACAAGTGCGAGTGGGACTCATCCACCGAGGGTTCCATACATAAATCTGCATTGACTGCTGTCCTATGATGTCGTGGTGCCAAGATACATTACTTGGAGGTAATAAATAACTTTAGATAAAAAATACTCCGAATTCAAAAAAAAATAAAATGAATTGGACACAAGGGGTTACTGCAAATGCTCTAAGGAAGCGTCCTTTTGAATATTTGCTCCTATTCTAGGCCACACCCCGTAATAAGAGACTGTAGATCTGAGTAATGGTTTAAATTTCAACTCGATACCTTTATGCCCTTCCACTATGTCCAAGGGTCAAAAAGTCAAAGGGGTCTATAGGTCCAATCGTCAAAATGTCAAAAGAGTCAATATGTCTAAGGGGTCAACATGTTCAAGAGTCAAATCGTCCCATGAGTCAATATGTCCAAGAAGTCAATATGTCCAAGGGTCAAAATGTCCAAGGAGTCAAAATGTCCAAGGGCCAAAACGTCCGAGGAGTCAATATGCCGAAGGCGCCAATATGTCCAAGGGAAAAAACGTCAAAGGTGTCAATAGGTCCAAGTGTCTTAATGTCCAATGAGTCAATATGTCCAATGGTCAAAATGTGAAAGGATGAGATTTGTGAGCTGATTGTTGATAAAGTTCATGGTCTTGAAATTATTATAAAAATATATAGATTCCTATTATCCTTAGTTTCATCCTAGGCTAAGTTTGTATAAACAGGAACAAGTTGTGATAGATTTCCATTTCCCACGGTTGTGATAACTTACTTAAAAATATTTCCCATGTATTATGCACATGTATAGCGCAAACATATATCTCGATTTAAGAGTCGCCAGAATGCTCGGCTCTACATAGAAACATAGTTTGGTTGTCATTTTAAAACGGCAATCTGCATTAACATGAAACTTTGTTTTGTATAGATAGACAATGGGAATAATGGCATCCGCCATATCTAGGTCAGAAATTAGTTTCTGTTGCCACTAATATACAAGAAATATAAAAGAAAAAAAAAGAAAAATAATTAGATACTTTGTATAAATAACGTTCTACACGCTCAATTTTTTTCAATCTTAATTTCTATCAACCAAGCCTAATTTCAGTAAGCGTCATGTTATTCCAGTAAGTAGTTTTATAATTTACTTTCAAAACAAAGTTTTAACCGACTTCAATTCAGTGCTCCGCCAAGCCACATGAACATTTCCAAATTTTTTTTCTAATTTACCACATGAACTGATTTCAGACAGCAAATGCGTTGATTTTTAGACCAATAAACCAAATCGAAGAATTGAAATTAAAATTGGACTCGTTAGTCCATTTCTTTCTATGACAGGTGTGGCAGTTTTAGTTTGCTGTTTAATCCATTTTTGTCGTATATATTATCCGAAGCAGAAAAATGAGTCCAACAAACGACGCGCGAATATAATAGAATAGAAAGTTCTTTATTGTTTTTCTTTTCGGTGTTAAAATCATGTCCGCTAAACAGGTGTCTCCTTTATGGAATATGTCTTAAAGATCAGTACATTTTTTTTATATCGTGTAGCAAATTTACAGCTCACAGATTGTATTTAAAATATTGATGTTTTACTTCGCTTTTTATTTTAAAGTCGTTTGGTTTAAATAAATCGTCTCGACTGTCGCGTGCTATGACTGCAGCCCATTTTGCATGTCGCTGAGGATTTCTTGAAAATCTTAAATATAACAACGTCATAAAAAAAGTATCTAATACCGACTCCTTATATTTGTTCTGCGACGTACGTCATTTGAACTAACAAAACTAATTATTTAAAACATGTTTAAAACTATTAAATTACAACGAGTTTACACAAATTTCGTTACGTTATCAAGAGAATTTACTGGAATAAATAAATAAATAAATAAATATTTGCGGACAATCTTACACAAATCAACCTAGTCCCAAACTAAGCAAAGCTTGTACTATGGGTACTAGACGACGATATAGATACTTATATAGAGAAATACATACTTAAATACATAGAAAACATCCATGACTCAGGAACAAATATTCGTGCTCATCACACAAATAAATGCCCTTACCGGGATTCGAACCCAGGACCTCTTGCTTCGTAGGCAGGGTCACTACCAACTAGGCTAAAGCGGTCGTCAAATATATCCCATCTTTTTTTCTTGTTTTTTTGTTCGTATTTACGCAGTTTTTGACTGAACATTTAGACATATCTGACAACCAACAAGTCTGACGGTCGAAACCAGACTAAACGCAAAAGAACCGGCCAATTCCATCAGCCGGTTCTTTTGGACTGCAATTTTTTTCGGCTGATTGTGTATCTAGTTACATATACTAAATCAATGACTTCAAACTATAAAAGGACGTCACCGATTCTGATATCATTTCGTTGAAATAGTAAACAAAGAAGTGCCAAAGGTGATTCTGAGATCCTTGAGGAATTGACGGAAGTCCTCAAATATTATCGGCCCACATAGGTACATCGATTTGGTTTTTTTCTGTAATAATCAACGTGTTTGCACTCGGAAATCAGTTCATGTGGTAAAACGGAAAAAAAAATTGTAAATGTTCATGTGGCTTGGCGGAGTACTGAATTGAAGTCGGTTAAAACTTTGTTTTTAAAGTTAATTATACGTTTCTATGCAATTTAGAAAATTGTATGATTTCAGCCATTTAGCGGAATATCCTCCCTACACATCCAAATAGGTTTCAGAACTACAATATTTTTCCTTATTTTGATACAATGCGATGCGATCAAGATTGCCTCCACCAGATGACAATGAATTTTCAAAATGGCGCAGCAACATGATTTGCAGGAGTTTATAAATAAACTTTATATAATTTTAAAGAGTAAATTTTATCCTTTACTTTTGTCATACATACCTTGGCAATAAATTTTCATCTTTTTGAGAAAATTACACTATTCATTTTTTTTTAAAAACCTAGAAATCATAATAAAATTGACTTTTCGTGGCAGAATGCACGACAATCATAAAAGATTTTGCATTGGTATTAATGAGAAGTTGATAGTAAATTTATCAAGGATTATTTTAGATGTACACACATTTTTCGTGTATTGTTTACGGTTTTCTTTTTAATGATAAAAATCCACGTTTCGAGACACTTTTGGGGGTGAGAGGAGGTGAAACTCCCCCCGGGGATGCGTGAATATATTTTATTTAATACTTTGACCTACATGTCCACATCCCAATATGTTTCAGAAGTACCTACAGTATTTTTGGCAAATTTTGAGCTTATAGTTGCTTCCAGTAAAATAAGAGAGGTTTTACCTACATAAACCTAACAATATGTTAATCTTTGTACTTGTGAAAGTGTTTACGACACGGATAATAGAGTTTTATTTTGCGTTGCTTGTGGGAAATATTGTTTCTAACCTGTACCAGACTACCATAAAAAGTCCAGTAAACAAAAGGCGACTCACAAAAATTAGCGGGATATAAGTAAAATTCGCAATAATACCAAAAACAAATACAGCAGGTCCGCTATTCTGTAATTTGTTTTAACCTCACCTCACCGTTCACCCACAAATAAATCTTGACGCCGCGGTTCGTAGTAACTAAACGTAGGCAGAGGTTTAGTTTCGTTAGGCTTGACGGGTGAGGTGAGGCGCATTAGCGTGTTAGCGTGTTCCGAATAACAACCCAGAGGCTTGAGGCGCGCAGGAATGTACTAAATAAATTCCGTCCGGCTCGCGGGTGATGTCAACGGAATGGCGCGCAACGAGAGAGTGCTCGCGTCTCGCGCCTGTGTGCGTGCGCTCACACATTGACAGCCCCCGCCGCCCACAACAGCGCGACAGAAACATTTGAGTTTTGAAAAGTTGCTCAGCTAGGCATTGCTCTTAAGGTGGTTCGATTGCCATACAAAGCGTTTTTTGACATTCGCAGGCTAACGGCGTGATATTTTAAGAAACTTATGTAACAAACTTTCATCAAATGGCTTCCCATTTGCGCCAAATTCCCCCTTTCCTAGAATACACTTGTATAAACTAGATTAATTTGAGAAAAATTGTTTTCCCAAAATATCACGTCCCAAACCAATTTCTCAAATTAATCTAGTTTATACAAGTTTATTCTAGGAAAGGGGGAATTTGGCGCAAATGGGAAGCCAATTTATGAAAGTTTGTTACATAAGGTTCTTAATATATCACGCCGTTAGCCTGCGAATGTCAAATAACGTTTTGTATGGCAATCGAACCACCTTAACGTCTGGTCATTTTGATCTCTGAAACATATTGACTCCTAATACAAACGGACACGTGGACATTTTGACCATTGGACATGTTGACATCTTGGATGTATTGACTATTTGGACATTTTTACACTTGGATCTATTTACTTATTGGACATTTTGTCATTTGGACATATTGACTCTTTGGACATATTGACTCCTTGGACATATTGACTCATGGGAGGTTTTGACTCTTGGACATGTTGGCTCCTTGGACATTTTGTCGATTGCACCTTTTGCCCCCTGGGACTTTTTGACTCTTGGACATAGTGCCCTGGAAGGCTCTATTTGTTCCCGGGATAAAGGGTCTTGGGAGACAGACAGACGGACAACAAAGTGATCCTACAAGGGTTCCGATTTTTTCCTTTTGAGTACGGGACCCTAAAAATAAAAATAAACTAATGGCAGTTTTTATTAGTATTTCTAAAAAAAGGTAGGATTACCTACCATATGATTGTTTTTACACGAATGCCCGTCGAAAAGAAGTGTGGTGTAATCATTTTACTTAAATAAAATATTTGATCACAAACATTGTGAAATTTGAATTACTATTATTAGTCATTTGGATATTATGTCCCCAAAGGTAAGTATTGCTTAAATAAAGAAACCTAAGCAAGAGTTTCAGAGTTTACCTACTATTTAGTGCTATAACTTACGCACCGAGCAAAAAGCCTATTTCGTGCCACCACGTTTCGGACTTTACGCTGCCGTGGCCTCCACCTACCTCTAATGCTCTTTATGTTTTTATTCCATTACCTCACACCACTCTTACATTACGGACCATAGAGAGCCTGACGTTACTAAAGGTGAATGTTTTTGTAACCGCCAACTTATTTTACACTCGAGTGTCTGAATAAATGGGATGGAGCAATTTAGGTTTATTATAAAGAAGACATTTTCGATGAAAACTGATGTCTCGAGGCGGTTTATCTCTTACAGAAAAATAAATATAGGTTGCCTACGTTCAGTTCAGACACTGGAATCAAATTTCCTAGCTGAGAACAAAGCGTGCGTTCCAGCACACATTTTATGATGTTCCTTTAGTTATGCCCTGTGTACCCAGTTCATGATATCTAAAATGTACTTATCTACTAAAATATTTTTATATACTAAATAAGTTCAGGTTCTAGACTGGAAAAATATCAAATAATACGACATACTTTTTTAGGAATTTTGAATATTTAGTACTAAGGGCAGGTCGCACCAACTTAAGGGGCTACCCGAGGTTTTCATCGATTTTTGACTAGTTTTGAATCGATACAAATACTTTTGCACTACAGATAGAATTATAAACCAAGCGGCTATCGATTCTTCAATCCTTAATCTCCACTTTGGTGTACCAAATTTTGAAAGAAATGTATAGTTATTTTTTTATGATTTTTTTAAACATTGTCTAAAAAAACACCTTTTTTGTTATAAGATTGCTGTTAAAGATCTAACATACACAAAATCTACATATTTGGGTTTGTCTCTAATGTCTCTATAAACGTGTGTACGGTTTTTGTTTTAAACTAATTAACACAAAAGTTATGGCCAGAAAACATGTTTTTTGGTCTAAAATTGTTCAATTTTGATGCCAAATATCTCGAAGACAGTGATGTTTGAAGTAAATATGGGATACTATATTGCTTAAAGCTGTTGTTGTTAATATGATAAGCTACAAAAAACATTAGAAAACTAAGGGATTCAGATCGAAGGTCATTGGCGTATGGGATCCCCTTAAGAATACGGACCGATCAACGTTAAATATGGCACCGGCAGGTCTCATTCCATAGAAACTTGTCAAAGTTTCCATACATTTAGATTTTTACGAACCCCGCTTACGATTACATACGGTTTGTGGCAACAAGAGAATGCAAACCGGTTTACCGGTAAATTTACTTAATATGAGGCCGGTAAAAAACCGGTAAATTGAAATCAAAACCAGTAATTTATATCATGCAAAATTTTATAAATTTGTTAGCGTTATCTTACCTTATCTAGGTCCAAATTAATACAATAATTTTGTAGAAGTTTATAATAAGCTTCTTCAAATACGAACACGTTGCCGGTAACGTTCTATAAAATATGAACAATGATCGTTTGAACTAGTGTACAAATGTTACCGCGGGGCGGATTATTTGATATTTAATTTTTAATTTAGCAAGTACTAGTTAATTTTAGGTTTAATACGTATTGTATTATTTTGATTATGTTTTTTTTAATTTTTTATTAGAATCGGAAATCTGTAGATTTGGGAATCAAAACGATGACCGCAGGTACTGTGTGGTCCGCCACCGCCACTTAGAGGTGGATGGGAAAAGGCAATGCACCATAATAATATTCACGTAAACCTTCGTGACTCCATATTCACTACTGTTTTGTATTGTACTAATATTGTAATGGATCTCTGTAGAACTGGGAACAAATCCTACCCAAGGAACGTGTTCAGCTGCTTTTGCCCTCGTACCAGTGAGCCATTTTTAAATATTACAGAATTTGATTATTACTGCACATGATTACTCTTTATAAATACTAAATCGTGGCTTAATTTTACGATAAATAAACGTCAAAAAACGCTATTAATTAACCAAATTGTAAATAAAAACTAGTAATTTACCACCGGTTTTATCCCACTCGGGTCGGAAATTTACCGGTTTCTGACCGGTAAATTTCCGGTCCTTAAAACTCGCCCGGTATTTGCATTCCCTAGGTGCGTGCAATGCAAACCTACCCTAGGTAATAAGTTAGTTCTAACAAGCAATTTATAATACTACTGACTTAAATTTCGATAGATAATTTTAAAGAAATGTACTTTGTCTACGGAAGGCTGAAATGTTTATTCAGTTACCAAGATTACCCATCTTTGAACTGCCTTCTTGATAATACTACTAAACTTAGGTATAGTCAGCTCGGCAGCTGCACTGTTCCTTCTGAACCTCGCAGCGCACACTGGAACCATATCAGCGACATCGATACGAATACATATACATGTACCAGTGTGTAAGCGCCATACGATAAATAAAACTTATATTTCTTTACACGTGACCAGAAATCAGGTTGATTTAACCTTGTATAAAACTTCACTCCTACGTGGCTCACTCGCAATGAAATGAAAAGGAGCAAGTCGATTTTTAGGAGCCTGGCTTAAAAAAACATATTGTAAAATTCAAAAAACTGGATCGACGATAAAAAATTCTGTAATCATCGAACCTGCTTAGAAAATTTCACGAGAATCGGTTGAAAATGCGATCTGTAGCCTCCTAGCGCCCATGGGCCTAATGGAAGGACATATTCTCTTAAAGGAATGGGCTTGTGACCTTAAATTTGTTTACGATGCCATTCGAACCAGTTTTTGTAGATGAACAAATGTTTGTATGGAAGCAACTACATTTAAATGACATTAATAACCAAAAAATCGAGTTAAAGACGGACCTCGCTGACAGCAGCCGAAACGCTTCATACTGATTGGCTTTAAAGTATGACGTCACACCGTGCAATTTGTACTAACCGTTGCATGGAAAATGAAGTAAATTGCTGTTTCGGTCACGAAATACTGCGTTTAGGTTCATAGTTGTCATACAAATTTGTTTCTATAAAAGCGTAAGGATTCTATTGGTACCTTTAAATTTACTCTTAGACAATAAATAAAAAAAATTTTTTTCTAAACTTTCAAGGTGCATATCTTTTTATGATTTGAACTAAATTTTGTAATTTATTCTTTATTAAAATCATTTGATGGTTTACTATCCATTTAGCAACACGACGTCATCAATTTTAACACCACGCAACAAGCCTATTAAACAATTTTGGGTTGGAATAGAGTTGCATTTGTTTTGTTTTGGTCTTCTCTTGAAACAAACGAAATTCAACTCTATTTCTTTTATTAGTTTGATTCAAATTTCAATTTCATTTTGTGTTGTATGGTGGGCGCCACGAGAGTAGAGGAGAACAGCCAGACATCCGGACAACCGGACATACATGTAAACGAAAGTATTTTTTCCCCAGCTGAAACGGAGAACTTAGTTTGCTTCGCTCTTTCAAAACGTACCTACAAACGTACCTACTGGTAAAACAAAACTCTTAGTAGTACCGCATTTGGTTCAGTCATCAGTCAAATAGATTCATCCTAGTGCCAGAGGATTCATTAGTCTTTCAAGCAATGGATTGTAGTTCTTGACCTCTGATTGCGACAATTTGTTACTAACGTTAAATAGTTACAAACAACGATTTTTACCGATTGAATAAAATCGATTTTAGATATAATAAGAAACTGCAGCCAGTTTATTGACCGTCTAGGTATCTGTCGGGTGCTTAGCCGGCACCTAATCAGCCCAGGTAATTCTACCGATGCCGGGACCTGGCTGATTGGTTATCGACCCGTTGCACTCTTGCTAACGCGGCTAAATATCCAACTTTTGTTATGAATGAAAATATTTCTATCAAAAAAATGTAACCATTTAAAATAGTCACCTCTGTTAATATCTACTACAACGTCTACAACAAAGTGTGCATAAATATCTTATACTACTCTATTTATAGAGCCGTAAGGACGTGTCAGATATTTTTGATATGGCAAATATTGATACTGGTGACTGTACATGTTTGAATGAGGAGAAATTATATTTCACTTACTTACTTACAGAAACACTTTTTTTTAAAGTAATGAATAATCTATTCTAGTGGATTCCTAGCAAGTTTATACATATTAGAAATAAGGTATAAATTTATTGTTAGACTGTAGATATTTTTTACGTTTAATTTGACAGTTTTCTTTTTTTAATGTTCTATTTTACAAAAATCGATGTGTTAATAGTAACAAGGTAGTGGTAAAGAATACCAAAAGGAAATCATTATCCACGGCAACACCTCTCAATCTACCCACACGGTTTCCTGATGTGTTATTTCTAAATCAAGACTCTCTTTTGTTGTACATCATACATCATATTCTATTTACCGATCTTCTTAATCGATAGAAACATACAAACTAAATTTAATTAAAAATTAAATTGTTTCATACGCATAATTCACATCCTTTTGTAGAGTGATTCCGCTGGATCATCAAACTCAGCACGTTATATATATTATGTAAAAACGTGTACTTTTATACATATAATATCGATCTAAGTTCCCATAGAAAAATCTAGAGTATTAACGTTGGAATGTCACAAATGAAATACCTACGCGTCTCTCTAGAGCTCTAAAAGCGCTATATGATATTTTCAGAATGGAATTCTAGCTGAGCACATTCTTGTTTGGCTTACCATGTTACCTTAGGTCACTACGAAAGTTTTGAGATGCAAAAAAAGTACAAAAATTATTCAAAAGGCGTTAAAGCGGAGAATTAAGTCAGGTAATCAGCATTACTTTCACCCATAATTTTGACCAAAAAATTAATAAGGTCCCAGTATCCCAGTGTCCCTCATCATCATCATCAACATTTAAGAGCTTGGCTCTTGTCGGTGGAGTATGCGCCAGTTCTCTCGGTCCTCGGCTAATTTATTTAGGTCCCGGTAATACAAGACATTTTCTTTTACTTTTAGTTGCTGTACAAAGCTTATCCTTGGTCGACCTCTACCCCTTGATCCTTCGATCTTACCTTCTATAATATTTCTAAAGAAAATGTCGTGTCTTATCAAGTGACCTATCATTTGCCTCGTCTATTTTCAATTGTGTTCATCAGTTTTCTTTTTTCTCCCACCATTCTCAACACTTCTTCATTTGTCATTCTGTCCGTCCAGCTTATTATCTCCATTCTCCTCCAGAGCCACATTTCAAATGTTTCAATCCTTTTTCTATCTCTTTGGGTCATTGTCCACGTCTCACACCCGTATAATGCAAGACTCCAGAGTGCAGAGGTAGACTTTGATCAGTCGTGTTTTGGTCTTTCTGGAAACGTTTGCCCTGAACAGCTGTTTTTTGTCCGACACATTAAGGTGTCGAGCATTGGGGCACCTTAGTTCAAGCCTTGGTAAATAGGCCGAAATATTCTAGTTTCATAAATATTATTAAAAGTCAGCACTCAGTTTTAGTTACACTGCAATATAAGTTAGTATCTACCTACGTACCCAAGTAGGTTGTTGTTGTAGAGTCATTAAACGACCACTTTAATACCTTAGGTCACTACGAAAGTTTTGAGATACAAAAAAGTATTTAAGTTTATTTTTATTACATATTCTCAAAGTACTCTCCATTAGGTTCGAAGCATCGATTCATCCGCCTAAACCATGATTTATAGCATTCCCGGTACTCTTCTTTAGGGAGGTCTTCTACGGCCTGCAAGTAGGCATTCCGTGCACCCTCAGGACTGTTATATTGCGTGTCACGAAGTCCGAGTTTGATTTTCGGTAAGATGAAGAAATCGTAAGGAGCTAAATCGGGGCTATACGGAGGATGACACAATTCTTCAATTTCTGTACTCTTCAAAAAATCCTTGGTGACAATGGCCTTATGCGGCGACGCATTGTCATGATGCAAAAAGAGCCCCCTCCCGGTACTCTTCTTTAGGGGGGTCTTCTACGGCCTGCAAGTAGGCATTCCGTGCACCCTCAGGACTGTTTTATCGCGTGTCACGAAGTCCGAGTTTGATTTTCGGTAAGGTGAAGAAATCGCAAGGAGCTAAATCGGGGCTATACGGAGGCTGACACAATTCTTAAATTTCTGTACTCTTCAAAAAATCCTTGGTGACAATGGCCTTATGCGGCGACGCATTGTCATGATGCAAAAAGAGCCCCCTCAAACCAGTTTTAGGTCGTTTTTGTTTTAAATTATTAAATACAGTAGGTAAACACACTTCAATATACCACTAAGCATTCACAGTTTTTTGGTCGTCTTAGGAAATTGTCACATGGCCACTTGCAGAAAAAAATGTGGCCACCATTTTTTTCCCAACACTTCGCCCGCGTTTCACCTCCGTTGGAGGTTCATCATCGGGAAACACCCAAATTGTCGATTGCTGTTTAGTCGGTGGATCATATTGGTAAATCCAACTCTCTTCTCCAGTAATAATGTTAAAAATTTACCGTCCTTCTCCCTGATCAAATTTTCTAAGCATATCTTTGCACCATGTCACGCGAGCTTCTTTTTGTTCTGCAGTCAGCGAGTGAGGCACCCATCGTGAACATAATTTCCTGACTCCAAGCCGGTTGTGTAAAATTTCATTAATAGCTGGCGATGAAATTTTCACGACCTTTTCTATTTGTTTATAAGTCACTTTAGGGTCTTCGTTAAAAAAAAAACAGCTAGGACGTTTTCTTCTTTAACTGAAGTCGCGGGCCGGCCACTTCTTTCATCATCATTTAAGGGGAAAATCCCTCGTTTATATTGAGCAAACCATCTGAAAACTGTTGCACGCGATGGTGCATAGTCCCCAAACGCCGAAACTAATCGCTCTCTGCACTCAGATTCATTTAATCCAAGTTTATAATCGTACAAAATCATCGCACGAAAATGTTCCCGCTTAAAATCCATAGTTGACGATAAAAGCCCGCGGAATTGAAACAAAAAACAACCGTTATTTTTTTTTATTTTCAAATATTTGATCAAATGGTTTTCTATGTTCGAATATCAAATAATTTATCTTCAAAAAAAAGTTCAATCTAGTTGCGTTCTTTTTATAAATTTTGAGTATCTTAAAACATTCACATATGAAAAAATAAAATAAAAATAAAACTAGATCTGTTGGTGGTACTAGAAAACGGTTAATCAGTGATTAAGGTCTCTTGTATACTCTATGTATACCTACCAATATTTTAAAGAAGAAGGTGAGGTTGTAAGTTTGTATGTAGGGAGTAATATCTGGAATAATGAGATTTAAAAATTCTTTCACCAGTATGTACAATCACCATCGTCGTTTGTAACCGCTATATATATTAATATTTTTTTATCTTGCGATCCTCTGTTTGCCTCTGACCTGACTTGACCCCGGAACTACGCTTTAAGATATTAACAGCCATAGATCAAATCACATTAAAGTCCCTTCGAGTGGTAGGCGACCAGTAAAAAAACGCCGACTTTCATTATTTACTAATTAAATGTACGTTTAAAAAACACAGCTTACGAGGAACCTAATGGTGCAAAAATAAACTAAGCTACAAAAAAAATAAGTCTTTTTCTTCTTCGTGTGAAGGGATCAAATAAATTAAACTATTTTTTCTACTCCTGTAGTGTGTATCTGTCATTTATATAGGCTGTAGCTCAAATACAATGACACCACTAATAAGTCGTCGAAAAACTCTATGCTCTATGGCCCAAAAACGCACTGTTTAGCGTTCTTTTTTGGTTCATACATTTTTCATAAAAGCATTGTTTAACTTTTTTAAATCGGCCGCTATATTGCAGTGGTGCCAACTTCATAAACAAATATTTCGAAATAAAAGTATTTATTTACGATTTAACATTTGTACATTATGAATTATTTACTACAATATTAATAAATCATCATCTACTCTGTGTTAAATTACATGTTTTATAAATTCTTGGTATTATTTATGAAAATAAACAGTTTGAATTCGGTCCGGGTCCGGATTCGGTTTGGTTCGGATGGCAAATGCAAACAAATTAAAAACAAAACAAACCATAAACAAGAAGTGTCACATTTTCGATTTCCCACCAAAATATATACAGTTCAAAATGAAAAGATGAAAGATGTCCTAGAATATTAAGATTTTATTCGTGTTTGTGAAGATAAAAGTGTACGTTCCTAACTATTCTGTAGTCTCCTATTTATTTAAAATTTGTCGTAGAAAAAGTATTGTATGCAACGGTGTATAACTGGTCTAAAAACGCTTGTGGCGTCTTTAATTGCGATGCTCGCCAAGGCTCGCATCGCAACTCACGCCACTCGCATTTTAAGACCCTTCTTATAAAACAGTTGTATAAAATACTATAAATTGTGTCAATAATATTTGAGTTTTGTTTTCGCTCGGAACGCACAACATTAATCTAACCAGTTCTTATTAATGAATGTGGTGTGGGTGTATGC